>LPNX010744203.1:0-48018 GCA_001517045.1 Pseudotsuga menziesii | reverse complement strand
GGGAGAAATAGAGAGAGAGTGATGTAGGGAGGGATAGTGAGGGAGGTATAAATAAGGTGGAGAGAGGTTTTGAGAGATGGGGAGTGAGGGAGGGACACACACACACACATAGAGAGATAGAGCGAGAGAGAGGGAGATTGTGAGAGAGAGAATGGGGGAAAGACACACACACATACACATAGAGATAGTGAGAGATGGAAATACAAAGGAAGGGAGGTCTAGTGATTAAGGCATAGAGGGACAGTGAGTAAGGCATGTGTGTATCCATAGATTCCAAAAATATTATTTAGGTATCGAGTATTGGATTTCCTCCCTTGACCATGTTGAGGCCTTAATACCCATATCTAATGCTCAAAACCTCTTAAAGGCATGTGCATATTTTCTTGGAGACCAAGCATACCTTGAGTAGGTCATATGTGGTGCTTTAAGGAATTGTTCATTAACATGGGTGCCTAAAATATTCCATTATGGCTTAAGGAATGAGCATATTCCCTCAATCATGTCTCAGAGGTCGCATCCTTGCTGCTCAAAGCCACCTAATTATACTAACATCCATATTCATAGTCCAAATATATCTATGAGATTCCAAGTGTGATTTTTTAAGGAATCAATCATGTCCCTAGATTCCTAGAAGCTTTACTTAGGGCCTAAGACCATTGTTTCCTCCCCTGACCATGTCCATGGCCTTGAGATGCATACCTAGTGCTCAACAAATTATGATGGCATGCATGTCCCGATTAAGATTCAAATGATTCACTTTCAATGTCATGTGTGGTGGTTGGAGGCATCAATTTTGGCTCTAACTGGTTAATAACTTCCTTTAAGGCCAAAGGACCAAGTGTTTCACCTTACCCATGTGAAGGGGCCTAATATATGTACTTAGTGCTAAAAAAATTCTAATGGAACTAATATCCCCATTTCAAGTTAAATGAAACCATGGAAGGATCTATTGAGGTTGTTCAACACATCATTGTTGGCTCTAGATGGATAGAATCATCTTCTACAGGATAAGGCCTAGGTTTCCTCCCTTATTATGTCTAAGGTCCCAAGACACATACAGATTACTTAGAAACCCATAATGGTTCCCATATCCCCATTCAAAACAAAACTATCAACATGAGAGGTCATCTATGGTGATTTAAGGTGTCGTTCATGGACCTTGAGCCCTCAAAGCTGGTTTACAACCTAAAATTAAAGATTTATGTACCAACCATGATTAACACCTTATCCTCCATATCTAATGCTAAAAATATTCTAATCATGGCCATATCCCAACTTAAAGGTTGAGGATACCCTTAAGAGATCATGTGTGTGGGTACTATTGACCTGAATTACAATGGAGGTTATACCTCATGACTCTATGATGACCAAATACAATAGTAACATCCCGATGGAGGAATAATACATCTCCCTTAGGGTATATCAATAAAATAAATTTAGAATATTCTTTTGAGTTACAATATTTCAACACTCCCCCTTAATGAGAAGGGTATTATACTGACAATGACATCATCAAGTATAGGCGTAATGAGAGAGACAGAGAGAGATAGAAGGTGAGAAGGGGAGAGATGGTGAGAGAGGGAGGGATGGAGGGGAGAGATAGGGAGGGACAGAGGGGAGAGATAGGGAGGGAGGTATACAAGGTAAGAGAGAGAGGGCATCGGGGAGGGATAAAGACACAAAGGGTTAGTGATTAAGGGAGAAGAAGGGAGAGAGTTCTATAGGGAGGGATAATGGCAAAGATAAAGAGAAGGTGGAGAGTTGGGTGGTACAGAGATGGATGGAGTAAGAAAGAGAAAGAAACATATAGGGAGGGATGTAGAGAGAATGAGGGAAATATATTTATAAATATATAGGGGGGTATCTAGGGATTATTGGGAGGGACTTAGGGGGTATAGAGAGAAACAATTATATGCATGAAAAGAAGGGAAACTAAGAAATTTTTATTTGTATGTAACCATAGAAAAATTTTGTTTTATTTTGATTTTATTTGTTTCCTTAGTCATACACCTAACCTATTTATTGTTATTAACCATATCGCGTGCATTTTTTGCTTCTACATATCGCATGTGTGTTTTACCTTTATATAATGTGTGTGCATTTTGTGATTGTATAAACAATGGATTGTTTCTATCCGAGAGCAACTTTACTCTATCTAAATGAAAAACAGATTATCATGCATTTTTTTTTCAACAGAGCACGAGCCCACTATTGGAAATATTCACAATACACCTTCTTCATCATTCTTTTTGTTATGCAGGTGCAATATTGAGGACATCTTTCATGGTTGATCAGTGTGGTGTTGGGTTATATGGTCATATTTGAAGAAGATAATCAACAAGCTTGAAGAATCCCCAATTCAATAATAGCAAAGAGAAGTTCTTTGAATGATTCATTTTGCCTATAATTAAGGAGCACAAAGGATAAGATATCAAGCTTCAAGACCATTTCATGGTGATGGTGGATATACACAATTGTACAAGAGAATCACCTTGAGGAAAAATTTATGATTTAACTTTCATTTTCTTATTATTGAAGAGAACCAAAGGTAAATTTTCACATTCATCATTGTTTTGATAGGAAATATGAACAATTGATAAGGAATATTGAAGCACCTTGAAGGATCTATAGTTCTAAAGCACTAAAGGTTTGAAAGCTTGTAATTGAGGAGAAACAAAAACAAACTATATTGAATTGATCATTGTGGTGATGGGGAATGTACGTAACTGATGGAGAAAATCAGCAAGGAAGAAGAGACCAGAAGAAGTCATTAAAGAAGAGAAAGAAAATAAAAGAATAGACATGATGAATCGGAGGCTTTCTTTGGAAACTAATCCAAATCCAATTTATATAGAGGATACCACAGTTCATCCTATTAATCCACCACAAGAAAAAAAGAAGCATTCACTAGAGGGACCTTCAATTTCCACAATAGTTGTTGAACAATCTCCCCATGGAAGTATTCAAGAAGCAAAACACAGGTTCTCATTAGGGGATGTTTCAATTCCCACTTCAAGTCAAAGTGATAAGTTACCATCTCAAGATGAATCTCATGAAGAAATTCAAAATTTTTTCACTTATTGTTGTTGTATAAGTGATCAAGTCAGAGAGGCGTTGGACATGGAGCCTATTCTTGAAGAAGAAAATGTTATCCGAACCATCGATGAGGATGTTGGACTTGCACATCCAACTACCAGGAAGAGAATGAAGGAAAAAAAGCTACTACTAAAACACCATAGCATATTATTGATGTGCTACATGGTAGAATTACAACCCCCTTACCTCCATTAGAAAGCACATGTCGAAGAAATTCGAAGCATATACAAGTTGGTGAAAGTTCACTCAATTCTATTGAAGGTACGCTACCTAAATGTAGTATTTCTTATCAAACTCAACATATACTAAATAAATTTTTTGTTTCTAAATGTGATGGAGATAAATGTAGATTATTTTTATCATTGTTAAAATCTAGGGGCATGAATATTGTTAGGAAAATGTTAGGGATAAAGATGATAAAGAATTATGGACCAAGTTCTCATATAGTTAAAATCTTAGTATATTCCTTTGGTAAAATTGGTAAGAACACACGTTCAAAGGACCGCAATGCGGCTCGTTGTGTGTTGTCACGAGAAATTGAAAATAAGAACACCAAGGTCCTTCATTTTCTCAAGCCTACATCCAAACTAGTTAATTTGAATGTAAAAACCCTCCATAGGTATTATATTAGAAGAGAACATCTTGACATAACCAATCAAACAAATTTTTGGGCCTTTATTGGTCAGTTGCCACGTCACGACATGAAGCTAGTTGATACAGTAAAGGGACTAGTGTAGAGTTTTTGGCATGATCACACAAGTCCTTCTTCAAACCAAATGGATTTACTAAAACTGAGAAGGGTTTCAAAGGATCGTGAGCCACATATTAAGCATATTCTTGATATAACACAGATAGAACTATACGAGAAATTTAGCAATGAACATAGACAATTGAACTTGGGGAAAATATCTTTTGATAAATGTAAGCCCTTGTATGTTAGAATAAATACTCTTCGTAACACTTATTGTTTTAGATACCATGTAGAATATGAATATTACTATGAAACATTTTTGTACATTCGTCATGTGTTGCATACTAACCATGTGCGAGATTTCTCCCTGACAATACCACCGACTTCATCAAGAGAATTCATTCATAGCATCATGTGCAATAGGCCTGAGTGGAAAACATACTATGCAAAATATTGTTTGGATGGAACATGCTCCAACTGTGTTGGAATGGAATTATTGAGCCAATGTATGCACGAGAGTGGAGACAGTGAACTTGGGAATATGGTTACAAACATGAAAAGTTTCAAATATTTCAGCTATGAAATAGTCCCAGGGAAAGAAAGCAAAAAAATACAATTGGTGACAACTCAGGTATGCATTTATCTATAAATTTATGTATGAACAGTTAGATTTCATTCCTTACTTATAAAAAAAATAGATATTGAGATCATTTTGTGTCACTAGGCACAAGTTAGTGACTTCGTCAAGGAATTTATTGAAAAGGCACATCAATATGTTCAACATGTCCACTTGGAACGATGGCAAGATTAGAAGTTTAGAATATGTAGAGATACATTTCCCCGTGGTACTATACTTTCAGTTGTTGATTTTGTCAAGAACTACACCCTACAACCTCAAAATGAGCTCCAAAGTCATCATTATCACTCTGAGCAGGTTTCCTTGATGGTGCATATCACATATAGGCATGGCCCAAATAGCAGTGAAGAGCAAAGAGAAATTCTAAAGGAATATCACTTCTACATAAGTGATGATAGGTGCCATGACTTCCACTATGTACATTATTTCTTCATCATGTTCTATGATCACTTGAAGGGAAAAAACATACAAATGGATCGACACTGGATTTGGTCTGATGGATGTCCCGGTCAGTTCAAAAATGCACGCATATTTCAATGGTTTTGTTCATTGTATAAAAACTACAAAGTTCCACATATGTGGAAATATTTTGAGACTGGGCTTGGTATTAGGTAAAGGAGAGTATGATGGAGCCATAGCATGTGTCAAAACAGCCCTACGAAGAGAGGAATTGAAATTATCTACAGAAGCTACTATTCAAAATTCTCAATCTATAGTCAAGCGGTGAACGTCAGTAATGGGAGAGGAATCAATTATGTGAGTAGAATCCACAATAAAGAGACATGTGGAGATATTTATTTGGGAGGTGGTAAACATAGATCGTTCACATGCATGGAAATGAAAGATTGTGCTTGGGACTCATGGCTTTCATTTGGTTCGAAGCTCTAATACCCTAGTATTTGAAATTTGGACTAGAAAAATCACTTGTTTTTTCCTGCCTTGATTTGATGGTGATTGGGATGGGTGTGAATCATTGGATTGGGTTGATGGATGGGATCGCATATCACTTCCACTTGATCAACGTGCAATTTTTGAGTTAACTCCATTGGAAGAAGACCAATCATTTATTTCTATAGATTTTGATCATGTCTCAGACCTTGTACAACTTGGTATGATGCATTTCCTTAACATTTTTTTGTTTATTTGCGTATTCTTCAAACTCACATTAATGGCCTTGTATCACATGAAAAATATTTTGATCATATACCTACAATCATATTATGCATGGAACATATACGCAGCAGTTGCCTCAAAATATAGTGATTGGGGTTGTGATTACTAGTTGGCACTTTGTATATAGGGAAAGCAAACCCTCAATATGTCCATGACTGACGATGAAAGAAACCACTTCCCAATCGGGTCTATGGTTGTTAAAGGTGAATACCTTACATAAGAAAATAATGCAAGAAATAAGGGTGGATATGTTTACAGGGATTACAAACTAGGTGTAAGTGTGTATCACTTTACCAACTTAATCATTAGTACAAACCTCCATGTATGAACAATGCCTAGCCAAAATTCATCAAAGGTACGCTACTTCTTACTGGATACAGATCACGAGAGACTAATGGAGACCATCATTATAAGAGATGATACGAAGGGATTGGTTTTATGATAATAGGTGGGATCTAGCATGATGAGGTATGTTACATACTTTTAATTTTATCATGCATGTTGTTTATGAATATACCAATTTTGTGTTCTTGATATGCCAAATTTTGTGTATGTTGTTTATAAATATGCCAAAATTTCTCTTGTATGTCAAGTTTATGAATATGCCAAATTTTATAGATGATCAATAAACCCTAAGATTATGAATGATCATGTAAATATCAGTAACATGATCATGTCGATATCAATCATATGATCATGAAAATATCAATCATATGAACATGTCAATATCACGTTCATGTGTTAAACATAACATTAGAATACATACATGTACCTCTTTAGGTCATACCTGTCAAAGTTGTTTGTAGGATCTTTTACAGGACTAAAACCCTAATTTTTCAAGTAGGTCATATTGTCAATGTTTTGAGTAGATAGATAAAACTAGGATGATGGAAAAAAGATGCCACAATGATCACTTAATGTTTTAAGGCTTGTATAATTTCCTTCTTGACAGCTCACCTCTTATACCATGTTAAATTTTTGATACTTGATCTAGATAATTGCTTTATACCAATTATAACCATTCATTCAATGCATAAATTTAACCATAAAACATTTACATAAATAATATAACATGTAGGATCTAGTTAAGAATAACAATGCACAAGAGTCACAACATTTTATCCTAGGAAACCCTCACAGGGAAGAAAACCTAACAACCTTTCTTAGAAGAATTATGTTTAGAAAACAAGTACAATGAAACCATGAACAAACCCTGACCCTCAAGGGTTTTACCACATGAAAAAAAATTAATGACACATGACAACAAGATTACTTATCTCCATGAAGATGACCTCCAAGCCATAAGGATATCCAAGCATATCCTTCCCAACCAACAATAGAAGGCACCTGCTCATGAGAAAACCCTAACATACAAACTCATGAGGAAACCCTAAAATAAAAGTTTCCTTCTCCTTCATGCGCAACTCCAAGAGGACAAATAGAAGACATGAAGTGTCTTACAAATGAAGAACATGACTCTTATTTATACATGACTCTAACTTTACAAGTGGGGCTTCACTTACATGGGACCACATAACTTAATTTTACATTTACATTAGACACCAAGCATTTCACGCCAATAAGGTACAAAATTGGAAAACCATAGACAGTGAGGCTATGGTTGGCGTTGCTATATTTCCCCTACCCAAACATGTTAGTAGGATTTGACAGAATTTAAAATTGTGGCTTCGTGACGTTTTTTGCACACCAGACACAAATCCACCAAGTGTCCCTGAACGGTATTTGGAGGTGACCTACAAATCTCCATAGATTGATGCTCGAGCCTCCGATCTATGAAATGTTGATTTTGTTGGACTTGTGACATGGGATTTTATCTAGGGGGCCTCTCTCCCACCGATATATTTCCCGATGACCTCCGTATATGGTAGTTTCTGAAACTAGGTTTTCACGTAGTAGGGGACAATGCATTTCACGTCAACAAGGGACAAACTTTGAAAACCATGGATGGTAGGGTTGAGGTTGGTGTTTCCATATTTTCCCTGACCAAACATGGTAGTAGGAGTTGACAGAATTCAAAATTGTGGCTCTGTGACATTTTTTGTGCGCTGAGCACAAGTCCACCAAGTGTCCCTGAATGGTATCTAGAGGTGACCTGCAACTCGCCATAGATCGATGCTCGGGCCTCTAATCAATGAACCGTCAATTTTGTTGGATTTGTGATGTGGTATTTTAGCTAGGGGAGCCTCTCTCCTACTTTTCCATTTCCCGATGAAATCTGTATATGGTGGTTTTTGAAACTAGGGTTTCACTCAGTAGGGGACAATGCATTTCAGGCCAATGAGGGCCAAAATTGGAAAACCATGGAAGGTGGGGATACAGTTGGTGTTTCCATATTTCCCCTACCCAAACACACTACCAGGAGTTGACAAAATTCAAAATTATGGCTCTGTGACGTTTTTTGCACACCGAGCACAAGTCTACCAAGTGTCCCTGAATGGTATCTAGAGGTGACCTACAATTCACCATAGATTGATGCTCGAGCCTCCGATCGACAAACCATTGATTCTGTTGGATTTGTGACATGGTATTTTAGCTAGGGGGACCTATCTCCCTCTTGTCCATTTCCTGGTGACCTCCATATATGGTGATTTCTAAAACTAGGGTTTCACTCAGTAGTGGACAATGCATTTCACGCCAACAAGGGCCAAACTTGGAAAACCACAGACAGTATAGCTGTGGTTAGAGTTTCCATATTTCCCCTGCCCAAACATACAACAAGAGTTGATAGAACTCAAAATTATTGCTTTGTCACATTTTTTTTGCATCGGGCACAAGTCCTCCAAATGTCCCTGAATAGAATCTGGAGGTGACCTGCAACTCGCCATAGATCGATTCTCGAGCCTCCAATTGATGAACCTTCGATTCCATTGGATTCATGAAATGGGGTTTTAGCTTGAGGGTCCTCTCTCCTGCTTGTCCATTTCTCTGCGACCTTTGTATACAGTGGTTTTTGAAACCAGGGTTTCACTCAGTACGAGACAATACATTTCACGGCAACGAGGGTCAAAATTGGAAAACCACAGACGGTGGGGATGCGGTTGGTGTTTCCATATTTCCCCTACCCAAACATGCTAGCAGAAGTTGACGAAATTTAAAATTGTTGATCTATGACGTTTTTTGCACACCGGGCATGAGTCCACCAAGCCTCCCTATACAAAATCTGGAGGTGACCTACAAATCTCCATAGATCGATACGTAGGCCTCCGATCGATGAACCATCAATTTTGTTGGATTTGTAATGCAGTATTTTAACTAGGGAGGCCTCTCTCTCGCCTTTCCATTTTCTAGTGACCTCCGTATGTGGTGGTTTTTGAAACTATGCATTTCACGCCAACGAGGGCCAAACTTGGAAAACCATGGATGGTCCGGATGTGGTTGGATTTGCCATATTTCTCCTGCCCAAACATGCTAGCAAGAGTTAATGGAATTAAAAATTGTTGCTTTGTGACGTTTTTTGTGCATCGGGCACAAGTCTGCCAAGTGTCCCTAAATGAAATCTAGAGGTGACCTAAAACTCACCATAGATTGATGCTCAAGCCTTCGATTGACGAACCATCGATTCCGTTGGATTTGTGACATGGGATTTTAGCTAGGGGGGCTCTCTCCTACCTTTCCATTTCTTGATGACCTTCATATTTGGTGGTTTTTGAAACTAGTGTTTCGCTCAATAGGGGACAATTCATTTCACACCAACGAGGGACAAACTTGGAAAACCATAGAAGGTGCAGCTATGGTTGGATTTTCCATATTGCCCCTGCCCAAACACGCTAGCAGGAGTTGACAGAATTCAAAATTGGTTCTCTATGATGTTTTTTGCGCACCGAGCACAAGTCCACCAAGTGTCCCTGAACGAAATATGGAGGTGACCTGCAACTCGCCATAGATTGATGCTCAGACCTCTGATCAATGAACCGTCGAATCCGTTGGATTCATGACATGGGATTTTAGCTATGGGGGCCTCTCTCTCACCTTTCCATTGCCCGATGACCTCCGTATATGGTGATTTCTGAAACTAGGGTTTATCTCAATAAGGGACAATGCATTTCACACCAACGAGGGCCAAACTTGGAAAACCACGGATGGTGGGGCTACGGTTGGAATTTCCATATGGCCCCTTCTCAAACACGCTAGTAGGAGTTGATGAAATTGAAAATCGTTGTTCTGTGTGGGTTCTTGCACCCCGACATGAGTTCACGGGGGGAGCGTAACTCTAACTAGGGTTTACTGTTTAACATGCATGGCCCAGGTTTTGGAATTCATAACCTATGGTTTAGCATGCATAGATTTTTCAACTGGATGTTCATCAATGGGGAAACCCTAACCCTACCAGGGAAACCCTAATCCTAACCCTAATATTTTCTTATTATCATAACTCAGTTTAGAATTAGTCTAATGTCCAACTCAAATTTTTCAAATCCAGTGGACTTATGCTTCAAATCATGTTGATTCATGAAGTTGGTTCTTGGTATTTGGATTCTATTGTACTTCCTTTAATGTTGAGTGATTAGTCCTTGGGTGCATGAGGCTTGTTGAATAGTTTTTTTGGTCGTTGATGAAATGTGAAACATGTATTGCACTTAGTTTTATTAAATTACACTTGAACATTGACTTAACTTGCAATTTAATCATCCAAACTCACAATTTTTAATTAGATATATCCAATTGTTGTGTTTGTAGTGAGTTGATTGAAACCTTGAAATACATTGTATTGCACTTAGTTTTATTAAATTACATGAGCAAGAACTTTGACTTAACTTGTAATGATCATCCAAAATCACAATTTCTAATTAGATATCCAATTAGTGTGCATGTAGTGAGTTCGTTGAAACCTTTAAATATACAATATATTGTTATTTTGACATAGTGCATTCATAAGTAATAGATAATCCACACAAATCAACACAATAGATTGACACAAGAACATGTGGAAACCGAAGAACAAATACAAAGGGAAATGTATCATTCATTTATAAGTGAAATGTCAATGTACATATCTCCAAAAGTACATGTATCCAAAAGTACATGTAGATCCAAAAGTACATATATACCCAAAAGTATCCAAAAGTACATGTATCCAAAACTATCCAAGCCACATGTACATGTATCTAAAACTATCCAAGCCACATGTACATGTAAGTGAAATGTCAATGTGCATGTCTCCAAAAGTACATGTATCCAAAAGTACATATATATCCAAAAGCATCCAAAAGTACATGTATACAAAACTATCCAAGCCACATGTACATGTATTGAAATGTATATATATCACATAAGACACATCACAACTCAAGCTTCCTCTTGTTATTCCCGACGTTGATCCTCTAGGCACATATCTAGGATCAGTGTGTGTCTCTGGATCTTGCAAATGAAATATCAACTGTTAAATTCAATTAACTATGTACTAATACATTATCTCAATAAAATACCATATCTAAATTAACTCAACAATTATCAACATGTGCATGGAAATTGCATGAAACACTTGGTCATTAATGGACATCTCACCTCAATGAGAGACTGTGACAAAGGGGATTGCGTTCCTTGTGTAGCAGATGGAGATTTTGTTTGAACATCAAGGATGGTCACAACCATGGTCGAACCAAAGGGGGTAGGAACTACTGCTGCTGCTACTGGCTACAATCACCAAATGTTGAAATAGTTAGACATGCATGAATACACAATAGACAATAATAATAAACTATGTCTAGATCATGTTGAAATAGTTGTACCTCTGTGTAGCCTGTTGTTATTGTAGATTCCACATCGGCTGCTGCATCAACAACCCCTGGGGGGTTTAAAATAGACAACTCCAGATCTTAATGCAGTAAACATGCAAACCAAACATTAACAAAAACAATTTATGTAGTGGATTTCAAGTCAACCAACAAATATCATCGGAGGATATACATTACCATGGTATCTAATGGAGCTATTGGTTGAACATCAAGGATGGTCGGATACATGGCCAAATAGAGAGGCCAAGAAGTACTCCTACTGTTGGTGGCTACAATCACCAAATTTTGAAATAGTGAGACATGCATGGATAAACACTAGACAACAATAATAAACTATGTAAATATCATGTTAAAATAGTTGTACCTCTGTGTCACTTGTTGCCATTGCAAATGCATCACTGATTGCTGCATCAACCATCCCTGTGAGGTTTGCAATATGAAACTCTGGATCTTGATGCAATAAACATGCAAATCAAACATTAAAAAAAAACAATTTATGCACTGGATTTCAAGTTAACCAACAAATATCATTGAAGGATATACATTACCATGGTATCAGTAGCTCCATGGTCATGGGCAGGTGGAGTCTTGCGAGGAGTAGGATGCCTCGCATACACATGACCCTTGTTCACGTATGTCCTAGGAGGAGATACAAATCCAAGCAATGGTCCAGATGTTTCGGTTGGTGCCTACATTCAATAACTGTTCATGTAGTTAGACATACATGATTCAATGAACAGACATGTATTTAAAAAATGGCATTTTTAATTGTTTACCTAGAGCCCAGATGTTTCCTTGGATGATATGACCATGGATGCTACCTCCATATTAGCTTTTGCTAGTGAAGGATCTAGCATTTGCAAGTTTAATAATTGTAATTATTAGACCGTAGATAGCATTAATGAACTAACATGTACAGTATGTGGAAATTAACAAATTAACAAGTATTAAAAAACTGAAATTTTAAAATGTTTGCCTCAGTGTGAGATACAGAAATGGGTGCTAAATTAATGTCTCCACCAATGAAGGGATCAATGGATGGAATGTCATGCCCCATTTTAGAGTGTGGAACATATAACTCGGGGGCATCGTTGTCGGCATAAAGCATCAATTGCAGGTTCACAAAATTAATATATTAGCTCAAACTATATATATGTGTACAAAGAGGAAAATAAATGAAGAATTTATTACAATTAACCATCTACATACATCACTCAAAAACCCATTGAAGGAAACATCTGAGGAAATACCATAGCATGGACGACCACATAATGTGCACTCATGAGGATCAAAACTAGTTTGGGGATGTGCCAATGGTGCTCTACTAGTAGATGGTCCTACACTAGTGGATTGTACTACACTAGAATATGGTCGTGCACTGTGACGACCTAGTGTGTGTACCACACCAAGGACAGATGTCCCTTCCTCACTTATATGTTGAACCATAGTGCTATGGAGAACAACCACCCGTGCCAAACTCAAATACGCATCACTTGTATGTGGAATAACACGATGTGCAGGTGGGACATCAGGCCCAAGAAACTACATGCGAGGTGCAGGGATAGGGCGATCAGGGTCTCGAAGTCTCGCATTGGGCCAATTTTGGGGAATCCCCCCATCGATCCCCTGAAACTACAATACATCAAAATAGTTTAAGTATTTACCCAACACGAACTCTGCATACATCTTTTGAAGAAAAACAGGGGGATTTCACTGTTTTTATGTGGTGGAATATCAAAAACCATATACCATATGTCCATCCAGTTATTAACAAATGGCTGAAATGTGCACCACTCAATAGAGATATGAGGCCTGTTTTAATTTGGGATTTCCCCCGTCCGAGGGTCCCTAAACAATGAAAATACATGCTCTTTGGTTATTTAAAAAATTTTGATTGCATTGTAGTCTATCCCATCAGCATATTCTTTTCTTTTTCTTTCTATATATGATGCAATATCATATAGTATATTGCTTGACATTGGAATAGTCTCAACAATTGCATCCAAAGTTGATGCAAGTGAGTGGCGAATCCTGTCACCACCACTAAAAGTCGTACTAAGTCCCCTCAAGTGGGAAAGCTCAATCATTATCTTGGCATTTGTGTCCATAGCCGCAACTGCAATAAAAACATCAACATATACATGGTACATAATGATGTCTCTTCAAAATTGAAAATGTAAATTAAATCAAACTCAAGTAAGCAATTTAATGGCATTCACTTACATACATTTAAAAATTAAAATTAAACATTTAAAAATTAAAAAGTAAGTTTCTCTCAACTTCTTTCTAGAATTTAAGGCACTTCTTAACCCTCATTGGTGAATTTTCCATGCACACTTGGCTTTAAAATTCTTACAAATTAGGAGTGTTATTTTGACATCTTTTGGCCTTTACGTCCCTTGGAAATGTAAAAGACAGGGGCGAGGGAATATTAGGATATGTGAGGAAAGAAAAGGGGTGATACAGGGCTTCCACCAATCCTATAAATATAATTGACTCAATCATGGTTGGGAACACTCTCACAAAACACTCTAGGTAGTTCATGGGTGTTCACCATTTCCATTGTTGTGTAAACATGGAAACCAACCAAAAGGGACATGGGAAAATGGCGAATTTGTGGACTGCAATACAATTGGTTGTAGATGAGCTTAGATATTCGACATGTAGAAATATATTACCCATTGCTTTTACTATTTAAAAAAATGTTTGATAAACCTAGTGATACGGGGGCATAGACTGTTTGAGTAAAGTCATTTATGACTTTGCTAAATCAAGGGAACTTAGGGAGACCTAAGGTCTCACATGTAACTAATTTGCTTTATTTTGTTGAGAGGTTAAATAAAGAGGATAATGATACTAGATCCTTTTCCCACTGTAATCGATAGGGTTAGTTGAAAATTTCTAGAATTGTAGCATTTAGTTAGAGATTTGTCAAGTGAGTCACCAGTTAGTTGAGTTGATCATTGATTATGTTCCTTCTTTATAGGATCAAAGAAGCAGAATTCAAGCTGTATTTAGTTTAGGTGATGAACTTTAATTAATTAGATTTTTGGTAGCTCAATAGAGCTATGGTTAGAACTCCATGATGATTATGAACTCTTCGACGGTGGGATGAATACCAGTGTTATGGTGGTTTCAGGACGTGTTGACTTGTAATTTGATATCACGGTGAGAAGGTTCGTATATTTCAACTTTTGATTTCCATTGTGATAATGCCAAGGGCATAGAGGCTAAGTCATATGCGCAAAACAAGAGAAAAGTGTCGAGGAAGGTATAGTTAAAACACAGATGAGGTGTTTTCTATAACCAAGAAGTGCAAATATTTTAGTGGAAAAATGGTGGTGGCTGCTAAAACTAGAGGAAGGAATAAAACTAGTCATAGTTACTAGTTTTAAATCTGTGTTTATATATATTGTTGATTTATATATAATACATCATTTTATGTTTAAAAGGGAAGGCCTGAGAGGCACTTTGTTGATGTGCTTTGGCATTTAGTTAAGGGTGCTTAACTAAGAGGCAATGTATAGCTACATACACTTGTGATGAAATTTTGATTATGTTCATGGACAAATGATTGTGATGAAATTTTGAGAAACTAAGTTTCTAATTTTTTATGCATTTTTTCTATTCACGCTTGTGCATGCATTTCATCTTGTTATGGTCATTTCTAAGGAAACTTATTCAATTAGTATCATAGGGAAATGGCCTTTGACGGTTGGAAATTTGGGTATTGTGTGGATGGATACATTGTATAAAGGGAGGAGTTCTATATTTTTTTATTTTTGGTTGCATTAGGAAATATTCAGTTCTTGAAAAGGGATTCATTGTAATTATTCACTCATCTTGGTTGAGGAAGATGTGAATTTAATTAGAGATTGGGTTATTTCAAATTTGTTAAATATTACAAAATTTGGTCTTTTTAAACTATTAAAAAACCGTAGTTTAGGTTTAGAATTGACAAAAAAATGCTATGGGTGAATGAATTACCTAATTAGATGACAATTCACTAGTGAATTTCCCTCCCCTCCAACGAAATCAGGCTCCTCCAATACTCTACAGCTTCAAATCCACACTTGTACAAGCTAAAATTCGTGTTCCTGATGGGTAAAATGAGCCACGGGTTTTTGGGCTGTGTAATTAAATTGATTTTAATTTTACAAAACATGTATGCATTATATAACTACATAACGTGTACGTGTTTTGTAGTTATATAACATGTACGCGTTATGTTTTCCTATCCTACATGTCCAATGATAAGCCAGGCTTAGGTTTAACCATAGCAAGTGCTATGTAGCAGAAAGGCATTATATTTTTATGTAATGTGATCATGTTTTCAAAAACTAGGATTGCACCTAAAAGGTCTCGCATCTTCTTGCACCGACCCACAAGTTAAGATTTTGAAAATTTTCAACGAAACTATATATAGTATTATGAAAACTTTACTACATTTTAAGATTATATTAATCTTATCTTATGTCACCCATGATTCTACACAGAAGTTGATCAGAAAAAAAAAAAGAATGAAAGTACGTGTTGCCACTGCTTTCGCAATAATACAAAAATCATATAATCTGCTGCTTATAAGATGTGTTGTCATTGTGTTTGCATGGGTGTGGTTTATTGGTAGTTCACTTGTTATGAAGTCACATGTTGTAAATTGAAGGTCACGTTCAAATCACACTTGGAGTTACCCGTGTATCATGCTTGCAAAATAAAAAATAAAAAAAGTTTCCACTGTGTTTTCTATAATACAAAAATCATACAAGATACTGCTCATTACATCATTGGATAAATTATTACCAGCTTGTCAAAATTGAAATTACGGATTGGTGGAGGATCTTAATTTTTAATTTTTATATTCTTAACTTGATTTAAAATTTATTATTTTATTATTTATGGTGTGTAGGTATCTCTACATATTTGGAGACTACCTAGCATATGTAAGATTTCAAATTATTGGCAGTTATAATCTTAACACTCTATGTGGGTGAGCACTAAAATCTTCAGATTTTGTCAAGAATAATGTGTCAACATTATCTCACTTGGGCCCATAAATCAAGGAATGAGAATGTAGAATTAGTTCTTGCCTAAAGAAAAGAGAAAATAGTAAGATATTTACTAAGTGCCACAAGTACTTCAAGTTGAAAGAATAACAGAGAAGCAAGAAGGAGAACTCTGAGAAAACAAATGTTACCAGATTGCAAAAAATAATGTACCAACATCGAATTCCAACATCGTTGAAAACCATCTAACACAAAAAAAAATGTGTTTAGGATTTTATTTTTCATTTTATCATGACATTTGGATGGTCTTTTGATTATAGGTTTTCAAATATTTGTCATTACAGGTTTTTGATTATTTGTCATGCCACTTGGAGCACTCTTGTTGAATTAATGTTTTCTGATGTACAGAAGCTATGCGCTTCTCATATAATTGATTCAACTGATTCATCTAGTTCCTATAAGCTTATGTTAAGTCCAGATTTGATTCTATGGTTTCCTTCATTGTTTTGATCTCAAATTCAATAGGAAAGACAATGTTCTTCCCATACACCAGTTCATATGGAGAGAAACATGTAGTATTGTTCCATGTAGTACGGTACACCCATAGTTCTTATGGAATTCTTTCATCCCAATCCTTGCGATGACTCTTCAATGTCTTCATGAGGATAGCCTTGATTACCTTATTTGTGATTTCCATATGGACATTGGCTTGTGGATGATATGGTGAGGTTATCTGATGTTGAATATGATATTTTTGCAATACGACTACAATCTTGCGGAACACAAACTGTGGCCTTCCATCTATTACTATTTCCTTGGGTACTCCAAAGTGGGTGAATATCTCTCCATATAGGAAATCTATCACAGGCTAATCATTGTCTTTCACCAGAGCCACAACTGCCACCGACTTGGTCATATAATTTGTGCAAACGAGGATATGAGCTTTCTATTTTGATGGACAGTTGATAGACCCTAAAAAATACATATCCCACCTGCCAAAAGGTTCAACCACCAACTATGGCTGAAGTGGAATTTCATCCTATTTTCTTGGGTGTCCC
Organism: Pseudotsuga menziesii; assembly: GCA_001517045.1. Lineage (NCBI taxonomy): Eukaryota > Viridiplantae > Streptophyta > Pinopsida > Pinales > Pinaceae > Pseudotsuga > Pseudotsuga menziesii. The sequence continues at coordinate 30,604 of LPNX010744203.1, read as the reverse complement.
ATCCTTTGGAAACTATCACAGGCCTGAGCATATTTCTCCGCATCCTGGAACATGGTTGGCCAAAAATATCCCATCCTTAGTGCCTTATGACCAGTCCTTTTGTCAACAAAATCTCCCCCGTGGGTTTCATCATGACATTCTTCCAAGATACTGTAAATCTCATCCTCTCTTACACATCTTATGATTTCCAAATATGTTCCTGTGTAAAAGAGGTGTCCTTCTATCCAACAATATCTAGCACTTCGTTGTATGATTTTTCTTATTTCTCTTTTTGATAAGTGCATAGGAAGCTTACCTACATCCAAATAATTAGTGATGTATGCATACAAGGGTGAATGAGCTAATACTGCAAATAAATGTTCATTGCGAAAAGAGTCTTCGACTAGAGAATCATCATCATTGTTTGTTAGTCGAGAAAGAAAATCAGCAACAACATTTTCCTTTCCTAGTCTATCAATGATAACAATATCAAACTCTTGCAATAGAAACAACCACCTAGTCACTCAAGCATTAGTAACATGTTTATTCATCAAATATCTAATATCTTGCATAACCCTAAATATTTTGTAATGTTGAATGTTTATAGTCCTTGTGTTTGGGTGAGGAGCTCAAGGCCAAGGCCCCACCAAAAACAAGACCTAGAAATCTATATGAGTTAAATTTCCTAAGTTGTAGACTTAGGAGACTTAAGACTTTGACGCAACTTAAAGAAGGGCAACTAAACCCACTAGTGCTAAAAGCGAAGGGTTTGGGAGCCATCATTTTGATACCATAGTCTTACATATCATCCTAATAATGGCAGTGTTAGGGGTGAGGTTCGTCCTATAGGGATTCCTACTTCACCATAAAAAAAAATTATGGCAGCTGGGGTACTATAGCCTAGTTATTTAACTATAAGTATGATTAATCCATGATAGAGGAGAATTACAATCATCTTAACTTCGACATAAAAGGGTCAAGTAGTTAAGTTTAAAAGAAAGAACAAAGAGAAAACAACCAAGGAATTAATTGTTTAGGGACTACTGGTCATGGTCACCTTAAAATAGAAATGAAATTATCAATACCTCTNGGCGTGATGGAGTAGTTATGTATACCGTATATATATATAGATTATGGGACTGTGTTAGAAGGGGAGGAAAAGTAGGCATGCCACAGAAATTCTGGGCAATATTCCATTGTTATGCCGATACGTTATATCCTAGACTACGATATTCTCGACTCGCATGATCTATTGGACAGGGAATGAAGTTTTGGTTCATAGGAAAGGGGGAGAAATGCCCTATACATCCTGTCTACGCGGGTCTTGGATACTGGTAACAACATTATTTAGTTCTTGTTTCCATATTTTTTTCAAGGGAAAAATCCCTTAAGAATAGGTTGGGGCATATATTTATGAAATGCGAGCATTAATAAAATGGTGGAAAAAACCCAACTATGGAGCAGTCCGCCCATGCTATAAGTAGGATGAAAGTGCAAAGGAAAGGGGGCTGAACTCCTTGTGGTACTTAGCTACCCATTGTTGCTCAGTGGGCATCCTAGACATTTTTTGATCAAATTTTCCATACGTGCCGCTATGCAATCATAATGAATGGTGTTCAGATCAAGGATGCCTGTGACCCGAGCAAGATTGGGATCAACCTTCTATGTCTGCGTAATATAAAGATCGAGCATCTCCCGGTTTTCATTTTGGATGTTCAGTGCATTAAACCATAGATGTGATTTATACCTGACTGTATATTAGATTTCTTATAGTTTTCGATTTATACCTGACTGTGACTGTGTATTAGATTACTTATAAATCAAGCATCTCCAGGTTTTCTTTGGATTTTCATTGCATTAAAACCATAGGTGCACTTTGTCTTTATACCTGACTGTATATTCGGTCGCGTATGAATCTAGCAATTCCATATTTTCTTTTTGGATTTCATTACAGACCTAGAAAAACGTGGATGTGACTTAGAGTTTTTCTGACAGTAGTAAATACCTTGGAAATCAACCCTGGATGATTTTGAGGGTTTTGATTTTTGATTGAAGGCATGCGTTATGAATTATGCTCTCAGTGAGACCTCTTTGTCAAGCGTTTGTATAAAGTATGGAAATGACTGCATTTTTGGATCCACGGCTAATAAACTTATTGGATCGTTGATTGGGATTTTGCCCATAAACTATTTGAAATACCATGCCTGCATTTGATTTAGGCTCTCAGTTGGATATCTTTGTCAAGCATTTGTATAAAGTATGGAAATGACTGTGTTTTTTGGAACCACGGCTAATAAACTTATTGGATCATTGATTGGGGTTTTGAGCCATAAAATATTTGAAATACCATGCCTACGTTTTGATTTAGGCTCGCATTTGGATATATTTGCCAGAGTTTGTAAAAAATATGGAGCTATCTGTTATCAAAACCAAGTTCTCCATTACCAACGTTTGTTTTTATTTTAATCTGGAAAAGGATATTTCTATGGTTGTTTGCTTAATGCATGAGCTTGTTTTGTTGTGAGTGTTATGAAATGGGCCTGTCCTTGTGCCAACATGTGCTCTTTAATACCAATCACATTCCTTGACGAACCTTCACAATTTGTGTTATATCCAAACCCCCATTTTCCTACCTTTGGTATGGGATCTAATGCCTATTCTACTGCATTCTACATCGTTTGTTTTGGGATCCAAGCACAAATTGTATACAGGGTAATAATACGAGAGGAATCATTAATAACTAGAATAACATGAAATTAATATGTTATAAAGAGCCTGAATGAATAAGAGGTGTAAATATATATTCCTATGTTAGTGGGGTATATATTTTGCGATGAAAGTGATGATTATAAGTAGTAATATATGTAAGGATATATTACTATGTTAGTATAGATATATGTTGTAATGAAAATCAAATGCTTTTTAAATATGTAAAGATATATCCTTATATTAGTATGGATATATCATGAAATGAAAGTGATGATTATAAGTAATAATATATGTAAAGATATATTCCTATGATAGTGGGGGTATTTATTTTGTGATGAAAGTGATGATTATAAGTAGTAATATATGTAAGGATATATTACTGTGTTAGTATAGATATATGTTGTAATGAAAATAAAATTCTTATTAAATATGTAAAGATATATCCTTATGTTAGTATGGATATATCATGAAATGAAAGTGATGATTATAAGTAATAATATATGTAAAGATATATTCCTATGTTAGTGGGGCATATATTTTGCGATGAAAGTGATGAATATAAGTAGTAATATATGTAAGGATATATTACTATGTTAATATAGATATATGTTGTAATGAAAATAAAATGCTTATTAAATATGTAAATATATATCCTTATGTTAGTATGGATATATCTTATTATAAGTAGTAATATATGTAAAGATATATCACTATGTTAGTGTAGTTATATGTTGTAATGAAAATAAAATGCTTATTAGAATATGTAAAGGTATACCACTACAATAGCATAGATGTATTTTTGTATTGTAGCCTATGTAAGGAATGCACAGTTGCTTATGTTTTAGAAGAAACATCATTGTTCCCTTGCATATATACATGTAGTCCTTATTACTATTTTTAGTACATAGACAAAATTGGCTATATTGAGTCGATTTGAATGCATGTGAGCCAGTGTTCTTTTTATTAGTTTTGAACATGTATTTCATTGCATGCATTCGTATAGACCCAATGCATGTGAATTGGGTATGTCTAGATATGTGTCAGGGATACCAATGACTTTATGGATTCATGATTAATCCTAGATTGCTTTAAAGGATGTTCATTAGAACAAAGTGATAGGAAGTTATAAATGAAAAGTAATGTTTCAATAGCTTAGAAATACCCTCTGAGAGGGAGTCAATGAGATGTAACAGAAAAGTATGGCAACCATGATGTTGTGAATTGTAACCTTTATTTAGATAAATGTTACATGATGTGACAGTTTGGTGGGCGTAACCCATGGATTGGGTGAAACACATACATTGGTCTCGCTCTTATGTGCTCTTGATGTACTCTCGCTCTTATGTGCTCTTGATGTACTTTGTATCTTATGTTCTCTGGATGTTCTTCTTATGCATTATGCTCCCTAATAGTGATGATGTAAATAGTTAAGTGTTTAAAATGTTAAAGAAGATTGTTTATTCGATTATCATAATATGTTAGATGGTCTAATATGGAATGAAAGCTAGAGTTATTGATTAATGGCCTCATCTAATGTATTCAGTATCATAAAAATATTAACATTACGAAGGATTGAAATGGTTGTTTCAAAGGTATAAGTAGCATTTCAAAAGAAATTTTTCTTTTAGTGTTTTGGGCATGTTACAAATGGTATCAAAGCTGAAGTGACAGCACTCGGGCCTATTTGGGCTCAACATGGAATTAGAAAGCAAGAAGATGGTAAAAAACAAAAACTAACCAATCAAATGGTTTTGTTTGTGGATGCATGACAATGATGGACGAGGGAAATAAGTTAAGAAATGTCATGGAAAAGGTATGACAAAATTTTGTGAGTAATATTTTTCATCTTGTTGTAAGGTTTAAGTTTATGTTTACACATTCAGATGGAAGGTTGGAGGCATGAAAATGTTAGTCTTATCTTAATATTTGGTTAAAACTAATTATTGATTGTTCAAATTAATGTTAAGAACAATTCTTACACATAGAATGTAATTTAAAGAGAATTCGAAATTAAAAGCTAACCTTAAGCCAAACCTGATGCTAAATTGTTACCCGCAGAAGTAGAGTGGGTAACCTAGCAAAACAATACTAGTTAGGGTATTGGTGTATTCCATGCAATGTGTGATAACACAAGTGTAGTATCTAACACCGAAATTAGAGATTGAGCATATTAAGTATCAATATGCACTCTTTTATGATTATGTTCTTGTATTAAAAGGTGAGATAGGTTAACACCTTAGAAAAATGTGTACTCATATGTAAGTAACGTGATCTAATATATTGAATCATAATACATCCCATCATGTTAAACAATTATTGGCTATTTGGAACTTGTTGGTTACAAAGTATGTATACCAACATTGAAAATTCACAGAAAAAAATGGGTTCATTTAGAAGAAATAGTATGCTAAAACCTACGGTTACCCTTAATGAACACTGTTTATTTTGTCTTCTTATAAAAGTTTTAAAACATATGTATTCGTAGCTTGCTCTGCCCTGTTAAAAGGAGGTTTTACTTAAAAGTACAATAGCTCCATTGAGAAGTATATTGTTGCCTCTAAAGACACTAATAGGCAAATAAGTACTATATAGCAATTGGAATTTCTATGTCTCTAGCTTGCCACTCATTAATATTGTGTAAAGTTGGAATGACCCTTCATTTTTTAATTATCCAAAATAAATGAGTAAAGAGGTTTAGGGATATTAGTATTTCAAAATGATAAGTGAATGAATGATTGTATAAAGTTATGTACTAACATTGCAGGATTATGCCAGGAACACTACCAATTGAAACTGACTGGTATTAAAAATATTCACTGGCTTAAATAATGAAGTTAAGAATGAGTGATGTTTTACTTTCTAACTTATTATAAGTTGTCGGATTTCGAGTTTTTTATGAACCAAGGATTAAGTATGGATTATATTGTTTATGTACTGACATTGCAGGGTTTTACCAGGATTATGATCATTGTCACGATCAACATACATTAGGGAATATAAATTCACTTGCGTAAACAAGTTGCGCTCAATTGCTCAAAATAAGTAAGGAGTTATTTTTGGATGATTTACAAGGTTGTGTGAACCATGAAATATGGTGAAGGTACAAATCCATTCAAATTATGAAATATTGATGAAATTATTGTTTATCAATAGATGGTGATTACATTACAACTAACCATGGAGTTATAAATAATTCAAAGAACAGGACAATGACAGTGAAATCACATTAAGCACCAAGTCTGTGTGCCGCAAAAGTCAAATGTTGTAATTAACATTAAACACAAACAAGGAAAATATATGTCATGGGAGCACAATGGTGTTAAGAAAAGTATTGTCATGTGAGCACATTGGTGTTAGGAAAATGAAGTGGCAAGACAATTGATGATCTAACTCTACCTCGCTTTTTCGGGACTCAAGCAGGAACCTAGGTGGAAAAGGAATTTTGGGACTCAAACAAGGAGGCTTGATGGGAATCATGAAAGATTTATGATATCAATATCAATACCTAGGAAAATCTCTACATCTGGAAGACAGGACGTTGTTTGATGTCATTGAGGAGAAAAAATTTTGACTAGTAGTCAAAAGGGAGAGTAACCTCAAATATAGCCCGTAAGGCCACACGAGAATTGGTAAAAAGAACTCAAGGGAGGGTTGAAAAATAACGAATGAAAATGAATTTTCAAAGTAACTAGACTGTCACATGTCTTAATGTGTAAATGTGAACAAATACCTAAGTAAGAAAAATTCCCTTGAAGTCAGGGAGGAATGAGGAATTTTAAAGTGTTGATTGAAAATTATGTTAATTTTTGAATAAAAGAAAGGTGTTCCTCAAGTTGAAGATAGTTAAGTATTGGAGATAAAGATGCCCTCCGAAAGGATAAGTAAATATGAGTTTCTAATGAATCAATTACATTATTGAAAGGTATTTATGCAAATAACGACTAGAGGATGTTTTGCAAATTGTGGTGTTACACAAGGATCCATTGTCTAATGTTCTAAGTTGAATTATATATTATGGTATGTGCTACTAAATAGACCCGATCTTGTTACAGGAAACTACAAGTCTTGAATAATAGTGACTTGCGAAGATCAAGAAAGATCTAAGGGGATCAGAACAAAAAGAAGAAGCAAGAAAAGATGACTAAAGAGAAGCAGGAAACTTGTTGAAAAACGGGAACATCGAGGACAATGTTATCTTAAGGGGGAAAGGATGTAATATCCCTCTTGCATAACCCTAAATATTTTGTAATGTCTAATGTTTATGGTCATTCTATTTGGGTGAGGAGCTCAAGGCCAAGACCCCACCAGAAACAAGACCCGGTGTTAGCGACCAAATTACAATGGTATTTTTAAGAGTGTCCTCATTACTCTCTATTTGATTTTGTTTCTTTCTTCAGTCTTTTGGCCAATGTCTTAACCCCCAGGTTTTTCATCAAGTTCTTATTGATCACTTTTTCCCAACATCCTTTGGCTTTGCCCTCTTGACCTGCAATAAATGGTTAGCAATCTTTATTGAAGTTTGTCATATAAATAATGTTTTTCTAAACTATTTTATAGTTTATGAATTATATTATAATATATTTATTTCAAAAAGAAGGGTGTGTGCTTAAATGATCTTAAGTTACCCTAGTTATCAAAGGTCAAACATATGACAAACCACAAGTACATTTAATGAGCCAAAGCTACATGTCAAAACCTAAGATATAAGTCTTATCTACTTGTTATACTATCCTACATGTTAGCTGCGTATTTAATTTCTATAACAACTCAAACACAAATGCCTAGTTTCACTCTCTCATTGAATGATCGATTCAGTAGTCAAACCCGTGTACTGAGTGTGTTGTCATATGTAAATACCACCACTAAATATTCAGCAAATTGACAGCATTATTTTCGTTAGAGTTTCCATATGACAGAAGAATGGTTTTGTTCACGTTAAGAAACAGGTTGAAGGCACCGACTCACAAAATCATTTCCTACTAAGGTAGAGAAAGTTGAAGAGGATGATCTAAGATTATGTTCTACAGAGTTCATTTTTACAGTTTTGAAAGCCTAACTTTCTGCAGTTTAGACGGGTTCCGAAAGGAATTATTAGCTGTCAAAAGCCTTGCTTTCAGCAGCTAATCCTACTCTATTTCAGGCCTATAAGTCACTGAAAGTGCAAAACTAGGCAGAGTGCTAATTTTTTTTCTCAGCTCGAATCTTTTTAGACTTAATTTGTTGATAAGAGTTCCAAATGATTATCAACATTAAAATGGGTAAAGATGACTCTTTTCTTCAAAGTTTTGAGGCACATTTAAGGAAGAAAAAAGCTCAAATATCATCCTATTTTTAATTGAAATATGAACAGATTAGCTTCCAGATGTCAATTGAAGATTCTATAAGGATTATTCATCACCCAACACACAGGAGGAGCTGTCAAAGACTTATTATTAGGATATGGTTGGACTCCTTTTACATAGGATCTGATTCCTATCATTTTGTAAATTAGTTTTATACTATGCTACTTTTAGTATTCTCGATCCTTCTTTATAGGATCACAATTTTTGATGTAAAGGCTATAAAGCCAAGATAGATAACATTGTTTTGAGGAGGAATCAATCCTGAGGATTGTGATTCGATTTTGAGAATTTTCCCAACTCTTTGTAAATAGGCGTTTTGAGTATATATCAAGATACGTGATTCTTTCATTATGTTTTGCAGATCTTCATTCTTTTATCTTTTATGTGCTTGTGAGTGATGTTATATACATTTATCTATTGTAGTGCCCCATATTTTGACTCAGGCATATTTATCACTCAGACTTATTACACTGTATTTACTTATTATCTGTGGACTCAACTATACTTCGTAAACTATATTTTGGCATGTTATATGTCATTATTTACTGATGTTGATGATTATGATGATGGTTAACGTCCCCTGAGACCAAACTTTGGTTTATCAGACCTAAAGAAGAGAATTAATTAGTTTTCTTTAAAGTTATATTTCTATGCTCAAAGAGCTTGGAAAGAAGCGTCCTGAGCTTACTATAATTTTGACAGGCTAAAAGGCTAGGAAAGTCGGTATTGCAACAAAGATTATGAAATCAAGATTATGCTCGAATTATGATATTATGATGTTATCATGCTTATATTTATGCTTTGATTATGATGTTACGACGATTAACATGCCTATGTAGATGCTTTGATTATGATGTTATGATGATTATCATTTATATGAAATTATTGTGCTTATGCGATTACCATGCGGTAGTCGTCATTAGATTCATTTATTTCATAACAAAAACATATATTTGATTGTAATCCTTGATATGATGTGATATGTATGATGTGGTACATGGGCACCCATCCATGATGCGATTGATTTTATGATTTTATGTGATGAAAGGAAATAATGTTGATAATATGGACCAGCTATTGATTTAATATTGTTATGAATGCGTGTTTGCATAGTTCTAACCTGCAGGGTACAGGGGCTATGTGATAGCCAAGTGTGTGATGCAAAGTATGACTTAATACATATCTTGAAGAGAGCCTTAATTTCCAAGCGATGGTACGATAACACGTACCAATAAACTCGATAGCAACGCAATATGGTTTGATAGAGTATGTACCCAGTATGTTGAGAGGGATGGATGTATTTCCCACCCTATGTCACTATGATACCCGAGGTCATGGGAGGGCAGTGCTGAGACACGCTCCCCAAGTTGTTTTGATGACGATGGTCGGATTCCTGCTAGGAGAGGCTAGGTCCGCTAGTTATCCGACACTACCTCTCTCAGGTTCTGTGTGGGAAGGTCAGTACAGCTGGCATCCACTTTGTACTAGCAGAGGAAGGAAAGGGAGGATGCAGACGTAGGTTAGGATGGTTTGACATATTAGTTATTATTGTTGAGCGTTGGACATTTATGATACCGGATTAGTGATGGTAGGTACCAATCTTAATTGACTGATTAATAAGAACATAACTGTTAAATAACTCTGAATGTCAAATAAATCATATTATATTTGTATATTTGTCTTGTTGCGTGAAATATTATTTGTATTAGCTAGAATTTAGGTGTTTTGGTTATAGTACATGTGCAGCCTGTGCATGTACTGGCCATGCATGCACACCTCACACATGCACGCTAGTATGAATATACAATTATGTAATATGTCAGATAATCACATAAGTTGTGATAAGCAACCAAATATTTGTATATTGATCAATTCTGATAATGGATGTTTAAGTTGTCAGGGCATGTGGGTGAATGAGTCAACAAAACTATTCGTTAATTGTGTAAAACAATTAAGAGAAGTATTGTCCCTATGAAATATTAATTGAAAAACATTAACCTTGGATGGTTGGATGGGTTAACTAAGTAATTGTGATTTATTTAAACGTGTAAATGTACCTTATTCAATGTGCAAGGGGACATAACAATAAACATAAACATGTCGACGTTATCATTTCAATCAATTAATAATAATACTACAATTAATTATTTATTGATTAATAATAATTATTATTATTTTATTTTTGTTATTATTATCTATTATTATTATTGTATATTATTAGTGTTTATTATTAAGTTATTAATAACATATAATAATTGACAATACTATTATAATTTACCATTATTTTACCATTCAGCATAAAACTTAAACAAACAATATTGGTGTAATTTTATGACAGTTGGTTATGTTTTAAATTTAACACATTCAATTCAATAGGATAAGCATTTATTAATTTCCCACCATCTCATCAGAGGTGAAGAATTGTACAATTCAAGAAAATTTATTACGTACAACAAATGTCTTAAATAATCTGAACTGGTTGGACTGGCCAAGAAAGAACTAAATAATACTTATTATTTTAAATATGAAGGAGGCGGTGGAAGAAGGGAAGGCGGTGGAAGAAAAGAGGGGAAGGAGGTATAAGGAGGGGGATCGAATGGTTGAAGAGGGGGATTTTTGCAGAGAATTTTGGGGAGAGAATTTTTACAAAAGAAGGGAGGCAAGAAGGTGTTGGAACAGAGGGGGAAGAGAACTGGAGGAGGGGGTTAACTCAAGAGGAAGAATTACACGCGAGAACAAGGAAGTTGCTATCGGGTTTATCGGCACGTGAGCTCAGGGGCTAGGAAACCCACCGGTTTCCTAGGGCCAGCAAGTTCAATGCTAGTCGGCAGGGTGGATCATCCGAATTGGCATTAAGGCTCAGATGAGGCTCAGACGAGGGGGAGGCAAGGCTATAGGAGTAAGGATTCATGGATTATCTTCAGCTTGCTTAAAGTTCAGGTATTTTTCTGTGTAACCCTCTCGTTAATGCACAGATAAACAATTCCTGAAAATCAAAATAAGAATAAATGTGATTTTGTTGTAAATAGTTAATAGCCAGTAAATAGCTAATAGCCAGTAAATAGCTAATAGCCAAACTGTTAGGTGTTAAATTCTTGTGTTAAAAGAATAAATTTTGTTTTATCATTTTCTACTAAGTACTCCTAAACTAAAAATACTTACATGAAGGAGAGTTAGACAAACTTGCAAATAAATAGATACATACAGACCCATATACCTCTTAAAAATGTCAGTTACATATTTTAGAAAAGAAAGGGAGGAAGGTTACATATTTGGACTTAGTGCTCTGCCCAGCAAGCAAAGCACTACAGAATGGTATCAGAGCCACTGGCTCCAACACGAGGACCATAAGGGCCTTTCCCCATGCATACTTGAGCAACATCAAACTTTTCCCCAATTAGAATTACCATGGACACTACCTGCAATAATTGGGGATGTGTTAGAAAAACTTTATTGAATATGCAATAAATGAAATTTTAATTTAAAACAAAGATAGTAAGGATGCATACATATACATAGGTTGAATAAACACAAACAAAATGACAAGTCGAACCTTGGTTGTGATTAATTTAAGAAATTAACCTAAACATTGATGTGTGACACTTAACACTCGCGGAGTATGAAAGAATAATTTAGGTTGTTTGAATTTTTATTTACTTATCTAACTACGAGTGTAATTCTTGTAATTTGTATAAAAATTTAAACAAAATGAAAATTTATACGACAGAATTCAAGAAATTTACATGCTTGCTTGGAAAAAATAAAAATAAAAATAAATTTTGATGCCTGAAAGTTTCTTCCTACCAATTTTTTTCATCATTCAGCGCCATTCTTACTCAGCAAAATCCAAACAAGGAGGAAAAATCTAGTAGCCACTGGCAATCAAAATGTGAAGAATTTCATTAGCAATATCATCTAGAAGTGTCATGCTTGGAGCACCGAATTCAAGGAGGTGGAATGCGGTAAGCTGCAATACAATCAACTATCGGGTACTGTCGGTAAATCTACCATATAAATTGTGGAATCCAGTTATTATTTAATGCTTTGAAGCGACTGTGGCCTTATAACCTCAATGAGAAAATATAATCTCAACAGAAATGACAAAGGCGAGGCATTGAATAAGCCCAACTACCCAAACAAGTGAAGATTACAATGACATGTTCTAAGTAACCTTCTTGTTACCTTCAATGGCTTCAAGCCTCAGCCAACCTTACCTAGAATTATCTGGACTTATATCACACTCTGCCTCTGCTGACCTCCAATACCGAGCTGGCACGGATTAGAGAGTCCTGGATTCCTATTCCAATTCCCGTCCACCCAACGAAAAACATAAATCATATACCATCTAATTCCTACCTTTACTCACTGTCCTCGGATTGACAGAAATAGTAAAATGCATTTAAAAGTGGGTTACTGAGAATGTTGGTGGGATTCAGATGTAGTGAAATAGCTCGGGAGTTTTTGTATGAATTTCATGCATCAATAATTAAACGAATACAATAGCAATCTGATTAGGTTTTTACTTAAAAAAAAAGCCTTTCAATATATAATATTAGAGCTATGAGACTAGGGATCCTGAAAGTGGGTTTTTGAATGGATGCTTTGGGTTTACAGAGGAAACCATGCGAACCTATGAAAGCAAACCTTTAGCTACACTGTCACAACTGGAATATTTGTTCTACCAAATCTCCAAGAACTTGTAACTGACCCAGCAACAATCGCAAGTACGGATATAAAACAAACAAGAGCGTGTTCTAGGAGAAATTTGAACCCTGGACCATTTGACAAAAAGTGGGTATTTTGAAGCATTCAAATTTATTAAATAGTTGCGGGGCGAAGGAATAGGAGATGAAATTATATACCTGGGCTTATGCTACATCCATGATTAGAACCTTGTCTCTATGTGTTATGTGTGCCTTGTTTGTCTTCTCACCCAGTCAGACTATATTTTGATCAATCTGCTCGCATCCCACTGCAAAAAAAAATCCAAATGAACTCCACTGCAAAAAGGGACAGTCCTTCTCTACCCAGCGTGGGCTGTGGGTATACTTCCCCAGCCTGACCATTATGAGAGAAGGCCACACAATAATCCATTTGGAAGGTCTGAGACCATTCGGTATATGAGACAATGGGTTACAAAGGCATTAACCTAGCTTAGAAATAAAATAAAATAAGTAAATAAATAAAAACATGATATCAGTAACTATGTAACTCTTCTTCTCTGGTGATATCAATGCTCATTATGCTGCTCCCAGGAATATAGAGGGCGATGAACCTTACACAGCTTAGAAATTGGGCGGGGTAGGCATAAGTCCCATTCTGTTAGTCGAATGAATCGACCAGGTGCAGAACTGTTTCAATGGCCAGCTACTTCGCCGAGCTTCTTCTGAAAGGCTCCACACATGTCTCAGCCCACCCACGAGGGGCGTCAGAAGTTCTCCAAGGCAAGGATCTGCCCTTTCGAGCTTGCATTCTCTGCATAATTTGGCCAGGGGACTTTCCTCCGCCTATGAACGTGGAATGGCCAAAGCATCTCGCAAGAGAAATTAGGGGATGTGGCTCTGCGCGCAAGGAAAAAAAATGGGAGAAGGGGAGCTACGCTCCTTCCCAGAACTGGTTAAAATAACAAAAATAAAATAAAATAAACAATTTATATATTAAATATATAATTATGAAATAAAATTTGAGTGTTCTAGAGACCTCCGGTAGGGTTAAACGTGCCAGTTGAGGCCGCATGCAAGATGGCCATGCAGGGGCATGCTACTAGATTGTTGTAGAGGCCTCCGGTATGGTTTATCGTGCCATTTGGGTGGCATGCAATATAGCCATGCGTGGCAGGAGAGCATGAACTATGTCTGTTGCTCTGCATAATTCAGACTAACATCCGTAGTTGAATTTAGATATTGAAATGAGGACCTGACAAGTTGAATACAATTTCAATGATGAGGGATTAAACGTGCCCACTAATGAGGCAGGGTTGTCGGACTACTTACCTTGCGTGCCAAGTTGGGAATGTGCCTAAGAATAATAAATTATTATTTATTAACAGCGAGTGTTCAAAGGATCATGTCTTGGAAAATACTACTTTGGAAGAGGCCATCACTTATTGACCATGTTCGAAAACCAAAGTAACTACTAATATTTATGAGGTGTAAATAAATTTGGTGAGTGTCAAATACACAGGTTTAATTTCTAGATGTTGGTAAATAATGACGTTTAAATTTTAAGCTACCTGTAAAATAAGTTCCAAGCAATCAAATACACTCTGGTAGGCATTAAAGTGACAACGTATTAATTATAGTAATCAATACGGATAATGAGTCCATGGCCCTTTGAACAATAAGAAGTTGCAATATTGGATGGTATTCAAAATTTTCACTTTTTAGATAGACTTAAACCCTTATTTATTTATTTAAATATTACACCCATTGTACTATAATTTCTATGGAAAAAAAAACACTATGATCACACATGATCGCACATGTTGAATTTTATGAATTAGATTTAGGCTCGAATCATTATTATGGGAATTATATATAAGTAGATTTAGGGTTTTATAAATTAATAATATATATATTTTGTTGCAAATGCATAGTTGATGAATTTAAAATTTTACATGGTATTAATTAATATTTATAAAATTTATTATTATTATTATTATTATTATTATTATTATTAAATATATAGATTAAGGTAAGTTGTTATATAGCCACTGCATTTAAAAGCATGTAGCTAATATTAAGAGTTAGGATTAAAGCTTAAAATGGGTTATTAATTTTAATTTATATATAAAATAATAATTAATTAAATAGTAGTAGTAGGATTTGAATATAAAAATAAATGCAATAAGTCTAATGTTGAAATTCAATTTATAACCTATAGGTTAATTAACCGCTTCGAGTTAGCACCTCTTAGAGGATCTATCGTGTAAAAATTTGATGTGGAATTAGTACCTGGTGGCCTCAGGATGGTCTGATCGAAACACTGAGAAATATAGCCCTTTTCTTGAAATGCACCTCTTTGAGAATCGATTAATACAATCTCTAGTAACTCACAGTATGATGTTATACATGAAACAGGATCGATCATGGTGACAACATGCAGAGGTCAAGGTTGAGGTCAAGGTCGAGGTCAACCACCCTCACCACCACCACATGCCTCACCACTGACACTGCCAAGGACAACCTCCAGTCCTGAGATGGAGGTGATACTGAGATCCTTGGAAACCATCATGGCCACACTAAACAAGCAGTTGGAGAGGATTGTATAGGTAGAAACCACACAGGTGAGCCAAGAAAAATCTGAGAGCATAGGGACCAAGGCAAGAACCACTTCGGGATATTTCTAGAGAGCTGCAAAAGATCAAAATTCTCGGGTTCTCAGGAGGACGACCGGGTAAGCACGTCGAAGCATGGCTCGAGGGTATGAAGAGGTGCTTCGCACTAAATGAGTATACCTCAAGTTCCAAGTCTAGAATGGCCATCTTTTAGCTAAAGGGCGATGCCCTAAATTGGTGGTCAGACCTCGAGAAACAATTGCATCTTACTCCTTTGTCTGTTTCATGGGAGTTACGGCGAGGAGAGGTTCAACATGAAGTATCTTCCGGCTTATTATAGGGAACAACAGGCGGGTTCCTTTCATGCTTTGGTACAGGGAAACATGACAGTGGAAGAGTATGAAGCTAGATTCATGGAACTGGTAAAGTATGTCCCATACTTGGACTCGGACGATCGACAGGTGGAGCGATTTGTGTATGGACTCAACTACAAAATCAGGGCCGCAATATGGATGTGGAAGCCATCTTCAGTTGCCATGGAAGTTGAGTATGCTCGCTATGCTGAGGAAATGTCAGATGCAAAGGGAGGAAGCAAGTGGATAGGATCTAATCAGTATGTTATAGGGAAGGCCCCACGACCATACTTCAGAGGAGGACAATCCAGACCTCCTCCTTATGGTAACGGGCTCACCCTGAGAGGTAACACTTCAGTTAACTCAGTATCGCAGGCTTCGTCAACAAACCATGGGAACCGAGCATGAACACAGGGCAATTACTATAGAGGATTGGGAGGTTTTAGAGGATCTAGGGGAAGGAACACATCCTAGAGGACTCCTCCCAGCAACATGCAAGCACCACCTAATGTCTCTTATTGGGGATGTGGAGGTCCTCATTTTCAGCGGGATTGTCCTAAGGGGCAGACCAGCAGCAGGCAGAAGGAACGAAAAGCATCCATGGGAAATTCTGATAACACTCATCGAATTCATGTAGCTGTTCACAACCACCAGGCAGAACATTAGTCCACCGTAGTAGAATCCACTAGTAAAGTAAACAATGTCAAACTTAAAATTTTATTTGATCCTGGTGCAACAGATAGTTTTATTTCACCATATGCATTAGATAAATGTGGGTTGGCAGCCTGCGAGAATGATGATTTTGAATCAGTCAAGATGGCTTCAGGGGTTAAACAAGCAGTAGGTCTTAAGGTAAGGGGTCTCAAGTTGACTTAGGAGTATGCACCACTAAGTTGGACGCTTATGTCACCAATTTGGGCACCTGTGACCTCATTGTCGGCATGGATTGGT
Source organism: Pseudotsuga menziesii (assembly GCA_001517045.1). Classification (NCBI taxonomy): domain Eukaryota; kingdom Viridiplantae; phylum Streptophyta; class Pinopsida; order Pinales; family Pinaceae; genus Pseudotsuga; species Pseudotsuga menziesii. Next base: position 13,994 of record LPNX010744203.1, on the reverse strand, counting down.
TAGAAGACCATAGAGCTTTCATGGATTGCTATGCAAAAAAATTCTTATGCCTTGATGATGAGGGTCGAGCAATTCAAATCTAGGGTCGAAAGAGGAAAATATCCCTCTGTTTCATCTCCGCGGTGAAAGCTAAAAGGTGTTTAAGACAAGGATGTCAATTGTTTGTAGTTGATACGATGAGCGATAGTAAAGGACCTTCCTTGAATTCTTACCCAGTATTATCTGAGTTCAAGGATGTCTTTCCAAAAGAACTTCCACAACTACCTCCAGAACGAGAGCTTGATTTCACGATCGAACTGAAACCCGGTGTGGAGCCGATCTCAAAGACTCCTTATAGAATGAAAACCCCTGAGCTTCGAGAGTTACAGATCCAGTTAAAAGAGTTGCTAGACTTGGGACTAATTAGACCTAGTATCTCACCATGGGGAGCACCAGTGATCTTTGTTAAGAAGAAGGATGGATCTTTGCAACTGTGCATAGATTATAGGGATTTGAACAAAGCCACAGTGAAGAACAAGTATCCTATACCAAGAATTGATGACCTATTTGATCAAATGAAAGGCGCATCAGTCTTCTCTAAGATTGATTTTCGGTCGGGGTATCACCAGCTTAGGATTAAAGAAAATGACATTTCTAAGACTGCTTTTCGAACTCGATTTGGGCATTATGAGTTCGTAGTAGTACCATTTGGTTTGACCAATGCTCCAACAATATTCATGAGCCTTATGAATAGTGTCTTTCAGAATTACTTGGACCACTTTGTTCAGGTATTCTTAGATGACATTCTTATATATTCTAAGAATGAGAAGGAGCACGAGGAGCACTTGCGATTAGTCTTAACATGCTTAAGGGAACATAAACTATTTGGTAAATTGTCAAAGTGTTCTTTCTTCCAAAAGGAGATTCACTACTTAGGGCATATCATCTCAGGAGAAGGGATCTCAGTGGACCCAGAAAAGGTGAAGGCCATCGAGGATTGGCCAATTCCGAAGAATGCGCATGAGGTGCATAGCTTCATGGGATTAGCAGGGTATTACCGAAGATTTGTGGAAGGATTCTCCAAGATTGCAAAACCCATCACCACCTTTCAACGAAAGGGAATCCGATATGAGTGGACCAATGAATGTGATGTTGCTTTTGCTGAATTAAAGAGATTGCTGACAAGTGCACCAATCTTACGGGTACCAGACATGGATAAAGACTTCATCATGTATGTACCGATGTCTCGAAGCAAGGGTTAGGAGCAGTTCTAATGCAGGAAGGTGGGGTAATAGCTTATGCATCTCATAAGTTGAAGCCTCATGAGGAGCAATATGCCACACATGATCTAGAATTGGCAGCAGTAATGCTAGCACTAAAATTATGGAGACACTACCTGGTTGGAATAAGTTTCACACTTAAAAAAGATCATCAGAGTTTTGCAGTATATTTTTACACAAAGGGATCTAAATGCTAGGCAACGACGATGGAGTGAGTTCATGAGTGAGTATGAATTTGGTATCTCATATATCAAAGGAAAGGAGAATGTGGTGACAGATGCTCTAAGCCGAAGGCCGTGGATTTTCTCCTTAATCCCCTTGAGAGTGGATTTGAAGGAGAAAGTGCTCGAACAACTCTTGAGAGATGGTTGGTATATAAAGGTAACCTCAGATATTCAGAGTGGGAAGAATTTTGAGTCAAAGTATTATGGGTACCATATTGAGGAAGATGGGTTGTTGCGGTACCAAGGGAGGATGTATATCCCTAAAGAAGGTGATCTCAGGGAAGAAATCCTTAGAGAGGCCCATAGGGCACATTATTGTGTGCACCCTGGAGTGAAGAAGATGTATGCAGAGCGATGTAGTGGATTTTGTTTCGAAATGCCTAGAATGTCAGCAAGTCAAGGTAGATCATCGACACCCAGCCGGTCTCTTACAGCCTCATGATATTCCTTAGACTAAATGGGAAGTCATTTCCATGGACTTCATTGTGGGATTACCCCTCACATCCTCAAGACATAATGCTATACTCATGGTGGTCGAAAAACTGACCAAAAGTGCCCACTTCATTCCAGTGAGAGACACTTATGATGTGACGGATGTAGCAAGGGTATTAATAAATGAAATTGTACGCCTTCATGGAGTTCCAAAGAAGATAATTTCTGACCGAGACCCTAAGTTTACATCCAAAATTTGGACAAGCATGCAGTCATCATTAGGGACCCAGCTGAACTTAAGCTCAGCTTATCATCCCGAGACAGATGGGCAGACAGGGATGGTGAATCAGGTGATGGAGGACATGCTTAGGATGTATGTTATGGATCAGCAGATAGAGTGGGAGAAATATCTTCCTCTAGTGGAGTTTACATATAACAACAGTCATCACAGCTCCATTGGTATGCCTCCATACCAAGCATTGTATGGGAGACCTTACAGGACTCCACTCAGTTGGGACAGGTTGGAGGATTGTGTTTTAGTCAGGCCTGAGTTGCTTTAGGAGATGGAAGAGAAAGTGGTACAGATCAAGAAGTGGCTTAAAGAAGCACATGATAGACAAAAGAGCTATGTTGATGCACACAGAACTGATAGAAGTTATGAGGTAGGGGATTGCGTATTTATACGCATCCGACCGAATAAAAGTACCATTCGGTTTGGAAAGGGAACCAAGTTGTCACCTCACTTTATAGGGCCATTCGAGATTATTGAAAGAATCGGAACGGTAGCTTATCATCTTGCACTGCCACCCCACTTGTACAAAACTCATAATGTATTTCATGTTTCAGTATTGCGACATTACATAGCCGATGAGTCTCACAAGATTCATTGGAAGGACTTGCAGGTCTCAGACGAGGGAACCTTCATGGCCGAACCATTACGTATACTAGATCATAGGTTTCGACAGCTCCGTAGTCGACACATGGACCAAGTTAAGGTCCAGTGGGACAAGTATAGCCTAGGATCTGCTACCTGGGAGGACACACAGACTATGCATCGAGATTTTCCCTCACTATTTTGACCATAACTTCGGGATGAAGTTTCCTGAAGGGTGGGTGTATGTAGTGCCCCATATTTTGACTCAGGCATATTTATCACTCAGACTTATTACACTGTATTTACTTATTATCTGTGGACTCAACTATACTTCGTAAACTATATTTTGGCATGTTATATGTGATTATTTACTGATGTTATAATGTTATCAGGATTATGCTCTAATTATGATATTATGATGTTATCATGCTTATATTTATGCTTTGATTATAATGTTACGACGATTAACATGCCTATGTAGATGCTTTGATTATGATGTTATGATTATTATCATTTATATGAAATTATTGTGCTTATGCGATTACCATGCGGTAGTCGTCATCAGATTCATTTATTTCATAACAAAAACATATATTTGATTGTAATCCTTAATATGATGTGATATGTATGATGTGGTACATGGGCACCAATCCATGATGCGATTGACTTTATGATTTTATGTGATGAAAGGAAATAATGTTGATAATATGGACCAGCTATTAATTTAATATTGTTATGAATGCATGTTTTCATAGTGCTAACCTACAGGGTACAGGGGCTATGTGATAGCCAAGTGTGTGATGCAAAGTATGACTTAATACATATCTTGAAGAGAGCCTTAATTGCCAAGCGATGGTATGATGACACATACCAATAAACTTGATAGAAACGCAATATGGTTTGATGGAGTATATACCCAGTATGTTGAGAGGGATGGATGTATTTCCCACCCTATGTCACTATGATACCCGAGGTCGTGGGAGGGAAGTGCTGAGACACACTCCCCAATTTGTTGTGATGACGATGGTCAGATGCCTACTAGGAGAGGCTAGGTCCGCTAGTTATCCGACGCTACCGCTCTCAGGTTCTGTATGGGAAGGTCAGTACAGCTGGCATCCACTTTGTACTAGCAGAGGAAGGAAAGGGAGGATGCGGACGTAGGTTAGGATGGTTTGACATATTAGTTATTATTGTTGAGTGTTGGACATTTATGATACCGGATTAGTGATGGTAGGTACCAAACTTAATTGACTGATTAATAAGAACATAACTGTTAAATAACTCTGAATGTCAAAGAAATCATATTATATTTGTATATTTGTCTTGTTGCGTGAAATATTATTTGTATTAGCTAGAATTTAGGTGTTTTGGTTATAGTACATGTGCATCCTGTGCATGTACTGGCCATGCATGCACACCTCACACATGCACGCTAGTATGAATATACAATTATGTAATATGTCAAATAATCACATAGGTTGTGATAAGCAACCAAATATTTGTATATTGATCAATTCTGATAATGGATGTTTAAGTTGTTAGGGCATGTGGGTGAATGAGTCAACAAAACTATTCGTTAATTGTGTAAAACGATTAAGAGAAGTATTGTCCCTATGAAATATTAATTGAAAAACATTAACCTTGGATAGTTGGATGGGTTAACTAAGTAATTGTGATTTATTTAAACCTGTAAATGTACCTTATTTATTAAGAATCAATGTGCGAGGGGACTTAACAATAAACATAAACATGTCGATGTTATCATTTCAATCAATTAATAATAATACTACAATTAATTATTTATTGATTAATAATATTAATTATTATTTTATTTTTGTTATTATTATCTATTATTATTAGTGTATATTATTAGTGTTTATTATTAAGTACTTATTATTAAGTTATTAATAACATATAATAATTGACAATACTATTATTACCATTATTTTACCATTTAGCATAAAACTTAAACAAACAATATTGGTGTAATTTTATGACAGTTGGTTATGTTTTAAATTTAACACGTTCAATTCAATAGGATAAGCATTTAGTAATTTCCCACCATGTCATCAGGGGTGAAGAATTGTATGATTCAAGAAAATTTATTACGTACAACAAATGTCTTAAATAATATGAACTGGTTGGACTGCCCAAGAAAGAACTAAATAATACTTATTATTTTAAATATGAAGGAGGCGGTGGAAGAAGGGAAGGCGGTGGAAGAAAAGAGGGGAAGGAGGTATAAGGAGGGGGATCGAATGGTTGAAGAGGGGGATTTTTGCAGAGAATTTTGGGGAGAGAATTTTTACAAAAGAAGGGAGGAAAGAAGGTGTTGGAACAAAGGGGGAAGAGAAATAGAGGAGGGGGTTAACTCCAGAGGAAGAATTACACGTGAGAACAAGGAAGTTGCTATCGGGTTTATCGGCACGTGGGCTCGGGGGCTAGGAAACCCATCGATTTCCTAGGGCCAGCAGGTTCAACGTTTGCCAGCAGGGTGGATCATTCGAATTGGTATCAAGGCTCAGACAAGGCTCAGACGAGGGGGAGGCAAGGCTACAGGAGTAAGGATTCAGGGACTATCTTCAGCTTGCTTAAATTTCAGGTATTTTTCTGTGTAACCCTCTCGTTAATGCACAGATAAACAATTCCTGAAAATCAGAATAAGAATAAATGTCATTTTGTTGTAAATAGTTAATAGCCAGTAAATAGGTAATAGCCAAATTGTTAGGTGTTAAATTCTTGTGTTAAAAGAATAAAAAAAAAATTATCATTTTCTACTAAGTACTCCTAAACTAAAAATACTTACATGAAGGAGAGTTAGACAAACTTGCAAATAAACAGATACATACAGACCCATATACCTCTTGAAAATGTCATTTACATATTTTAGAAAAGAAAGGGAGGAAAGTTACATATTTGGACTTAGTGCTCTGCCCGGCAAGCAAAGCACTACATCTATGTTTATCTAATGACAGATAATTTTCATCTTGTCTCTTCATTGATAGACTAGATTCATAAGTGTTTTGTCTCCTTGTTATAGCCGACCATTCGCATATTCTCTGTGTATGTGTATCTGCTAGTATGATAAGTCTTCTCCACATCTCCATACATTTGATTTAAATCATATGAACAATGTAATAGAAATCCTTGTTTGTCTGAGTATATTCATGTGTGTCTGAGTGAGTGATTTTATGAGCAAGTTACTTGACTCGATTTATCCTTTATATTATTGAGAATTTAAGTTACCAGGATCATTCCCTTTACAGTCAAGGAAAGACTCCTGAAGTGATAACACCTAGAAATCTATATGAGTTAAATTTCCTAAGTTGTAGACTTAGGATACTTAAGACTTTGACGCAACTTAAAGACGGGAAACTAAACCCACTAGGGATAAAAGCGAAGGGTTGGGAAGAAATCATTTTGATACTATAGTCTTACATATTGTCTTAATAATGGAAGTGTTAGGAGTGAGGTTCGCCCTATAGAGATTCCTAGTTCACCATAAAAAAAATTATGGCAGCTAGGGTANTTGATACTATAGTCTTACATATTGTCTTAATAATGGAAGTGTTAGGAGTGAGGTTCGCCCTATAGAGATTCCTAGTTCACCATAAAAAAAATTATGGCAGCTAGGGGACTATAGCCTAGTTATTTAACTATAAGTATGATTAAGCCATGATAGAGGAGAATTACAATCATCTTAACTTCGACATAAAAGGGTCGGGTAGTTAATTTTAAAACAAAGAGAAAAGAGAAAACAACCAAGGAATTAATTGTTTAGGGAGTACCGGTCATGGTCACCTTAAAATAGAAAGGAAATTATCAATACCTCTATATGTGTATACCTCGAATAATAATAATGGCGTTATACCATTTTAAATATCTAATTTTGTGGGCAACATTCCATCGGCATGATGGAGTATTTATGTATATCATATATATATAGATTATGGGACTGTGTTAGAAGGGGAGGAAAAGTAGGCATGCCACAGAAATTCTGGGCAATATTCTATTGTTATGCCGATATGTTATATCCTGGACTACGATATTCTTGACTTGCATGATCTAGTGGAAAGGGAATGAAGTTTGGGTTCACAGGAAAGGGGGGAAAATGCCCTATACATCCTGTCTGCGTCTATCTTGGATACTGGTGACAACAGTCTTTAGTTCTTGTATCCATATTTTTTCCATGGAAAAATCCCTTAAGAATAGGTTGGGGCGTATCTTTATGAAATACGAGCATTAATAAAATGGTGGAAAAACCCCAACTATGGAGCAGCCTGCCCCATGCTATAAGTAGGATGCAAGTGCAAAGGAAAGAGGGGCGAACTCCTTCTAGTACTTCGCTACCCATTTTTTATCAGTGGGCGACCTAGCCATTTGCTGATCAAATTTTCCATAGATGTCGTTATGCAATCGTACTGAATGGTATTTAGATCAATGATGCCTGCAACCTGAGCAAGATTGGGATCAACCTTCTATGTATGCGTAATATAAAGATCGAGCATCTCCAGGTTTGCATTTTGGATGTTCATTGCATTAAACCATAGATGTGATTTATACCTAACTGTATATTAGATTACTTATAGTTTTCAATTTATACTTGACTATGACTTTGTATTAGATTGCTTATAGATCGAGCATCTCCAGGTTTTCTTTGGATTTTCATTGCATTAAAACCATAGGTGCGATTTGTCCTTATACCTGACTGTATATTCGGTCGAGTATGAATCTAGTAATTCCATATTTACTTTTGGGATTTCATTACAGACCTAGAAAAATGTGGATGTGATTTAGAGTTTTACTGATGGTAGTAAATACCTTGGAAATCGCCCCTGGATGATTTTGAGGATTTCGATTTTTGATTGAATGCCTGTGTTATGAATTATGCTCTCAGTGGGATCTCTTTGTCAAGTGTTTGTATAAAGTATGGAAATGACTGCGTTTTTGGATCCACAGCTAATAAAATTATTGGATTGTTGATTGGGGTTTTGACCCATAAACTATTTGAAATACCATCTCTTCATTTGATTTAGGCTCTCAATTGGATATCTTTGTTGAAGTGTTTGTATAAAGTATGGAAATGACTAGGTTTTTTGGATCCATGGCTAATAAACTTATTGGATCATTGATTGGGGTTTTGACCCATAAACTATTTGAAATACCATGCCTACGTTTTGATTTAGGATCACAGTTGGATATCTTTTCCAGAGTTTGTAAAAAATATGGAGTTGTGTGTTATCAAAACCAAGTTCTCCATTACCAACGTTTGTTTTTATTTTAATCTGGAAAAGGATATTTCTATGGTTGCATGTTTAATTTTTGAGCTTGTTTTGTTGTGAGTATTATGAAATGGGCATGTCCTTGTGCCAACACGTGATTTTTAATCCCAATTACATTTCTTGACAACCCTTCACAATTTGTGTTATATCCAAACCCCCACTTTCCTGCCTTTGGTATGGGATCTAATGAATATTCTACTGCATTCTACATTGTTTGTTTTGGGATCCAAGCACAAATTGTATACATGGTGATAATACGAGAGGAATCATTAATAACTAGAATAACATGAAATTAAATATGTTATAAAGAGCCTGAATGACTAAGAGGTGTAAAGATATATTCCTATGTTAGTGGGTGTATATATTTTGCAATGAAAGTGATGATTATAGGTAGTAATATATGTAAGGATATATTACTGTGTTAGTATAGATATATGTTGTAATGAAAATAAAATGCTTATTAAATATGTAAAGATATATCCTTATGTTAGTATGGATATATCATGAAATGAAAGTGATGATTATAAGTAATAATATATGTAAAGATATATTCCTATGTTAGTGGGGGTATTTATTTTGCAATGAAAGTGATGATTATAAGTAGTAATATATGTAAAAATATATTACTATATTAGTATAGATATATGTTGTAATGAAAATAAAATGCTTATTAATTATGTAAAGATATATCTTTATGTTAGTATGGATATATCATGAAATGAAAGTGATGATTATAAGTAATAATATATGTAAATATATATTCCTATGTTAGTGGGGGTATATATTTTGCAATGAAAGTGATGATTATAAGTAGTAATATATGTAAGGATATATTACTATGTTAGTATAGATATATGCTATAATGAAAATAAAATGCTTATTAAATATGTAAAGATATATCCTTATGTTAGTATGGATATATCATGAAATGAAAGTGATGATTATAAGTAGTAATATATGTAAAGATATATTACTATGTTAGTGTAGTTATATGTTGTAACGAAAATAAAATGCTTATTAAAATATGTAAAGGTATAGCACTACAATAGCATAGATGTATTTTTGTATTGTAGCTTGTGTAAGGAATGCATTGTTGCTTATCTTTTAGAAGAAACATTGAATTGTTCCCTTGCGTATATACATGTAGTCCTTATTACTATTTTTAGTACATAGACAAAATTGGATATATTGAGTCGATCTGAATGCATGTGAGCCAGTGTTATTTTTATTAGTTTTGAACATGTATTTCATTGCATGCATTCGTATAGACCTAATGCATGTGAATTGGGTATGTCTAGCTATGTGTCAGGGCTACCAATGACTTTATGGATTCATGATTAATACTAGCTTGCTTTAAATGATGTTCATTAGAACAAAGTGATAGGAAGTTATAAATGAAAAATAGTGTTTCAATAGCTTAGAAATACCCTCCAAGAGGGAGTCGATGAGATGTAACAGAAAAGTATGGCAACCATGATGTTGCGAATTGTAACCTTTATTTGGATAAATATTACATGATGTGACAGTTTGGTGGACATAACCCATGGATTGGGTGAACCACGCGGTACATTTGTCTTGTTATTATGTGCTCTTGATGTACTCTCACTCTTATGTGCTCTTCATGTACTTTGTATCTTATGTTCTCTGGATGTTATTCTTATGCACTACGCTCCCTAATAGTGATGATGTAAATAGTTGAGTGTTTAAAATGTTAAAGAAGATTGTTTATTCAATTATCATAATATGTTAGATGGTCTAATATGGAATGAAAGCTAGAGTTATTGATTAAGGGCCTTATCTAATGTATTCAGTATCATAAAAATGTTAACATTACAAAGGATTGAAATGGTTGTGTTGAGGCCTGGAAATTCGCAGGCGGCAACAGTAAGGGATTCTCCCCAATCAACGTTCCCAACTAGCCCGTTGACTGTTTGGTGTAGGGAATCCGTCCGGCTTACGGTCCGGCTACCGTAGGTCAAAGTAACAAAAAGGGTTTTACCGGTTGCGGCCCGGTCCACCGGAATTTGTATTTTGACTTAATATGCAATGCATATGCCTATCTAAACCACTGCAGGGTGATAAGGATGCCGGGAACCACACAATGTGCTGCGCAGGTTCTTACCTCTCGTCTTATGTTCACAACATCTGAACCACATATGCAACCAGGAAACAAACAACTAATCTATTTAAACACTAACTACCTATCCCCGGGGAGCCAACATGATTATGATTTAGTAATGCATTAACTACATGTATGATAAACACAATTACAGGTAACTGATACTCGTGTTTACAACACATGAAAGAGAAATGATTCCAACAATTAGATAGCTAACTGTTATGTGAAGCACCAGCATTACTATAAGTGAATTTTCCACAAAATAAACCAAAAATCATTCAACAAGACATAAGTCATAGAGTTAGAACGATCTCACAATTCATGGACATATGCTGGAAAAAAAAATAGTTCATTTTACTGCCATCCATTGCACACCATTTGGAAAATTCCACAGCACTTTCTCCAACAGGCAAACTACAATCTTTATTGCAAAAAGGAAATAGTTCTTCTTTACAATAGGTCATCCAGTGTTACTGGGAAAAAGCCCCCATCTCTTGTCTCTCTTCCCTAGTTTTATACAAAATCAAAAATGGTTGGGCTGCCCAAAGTGGCCTTTGGGCTTCCCAACGCTTCATTTTCCTAAAGCATTTTACAAAAATAATAATTTATACAAAATTGACCGGTCCTTCTCATGGGGAGGGTCCCGCTTGGTCTTCCAGAAACTTCCTCCACGCTACTGCCTCAGCAGCGAGTCCTTCAAATGAGTGGGGTTCCAAGAATTGTATATTCAGCTCGAACTTATCTGCTTGGTTCCGAATAGCCTCTATCCTGGCCGTGTTCAGACGCACCTGTTCCTCCAAGAGCTGTACACTAATGGCCATGTGTTCAATTTCATTTCTCAGGATCGGCTCATCAAGGGCTCTGATACATTGGACCTTGGCTTCTTCTTCCTGCTGCCTTGTCTGCAACATCCCTGCAAATGTATCATGATCAGGGAATTCGTGTAGCCTATGTTCAGCTTCCACTTGACAGCGGTTATAGGTGACAAGGGCCCTTCTAAAGAACTCTATGCATGCTCCCTTCGTTTTCTTCACTGTCTTCTGAAAGTCCTCTACAGTAATAACAGCAAACTCGATCAGATCATGGTCCCGCTTCAAAGCTTGCTTATCTTTAACTGTTAGTTCAGCTGGGACTTCTTGATCATCTTCTACTCTGGTTATCCTTGAAGTTAGCACCTCCAGGATGTCTTGCGATCTATCCACAAAATAAGATGTTGTATTTAATATTTCATCCAGTCTGCCATCAATCTGCAGGACTTGACACCTTTCTTCCTCCAGGGCCGTTTGCAGTTGCAGCATCCTAGCCTTCTGAGCCAAGATGTGTTCTTTGACTGGCTGCAGATCTACTTGCTGCTCCTTGGCTGCTTCTAGCTGCTCTTTCAGCTCTCTAACATATAAGGTATTAGATTCGTAGATGTCATTCTGCTGCTCTATCAGTTCTTCTATCTGTGTCTTCATTCGTTCCCTTTCACTTTTCAAATCCTGAATTTCTTGATGTGCCTTATCCAAAGCTTCTTGTCTTGTCTCTTTTGCTTGGGCTTCCTGCTGGATAGCATGAATTTCATGTTTTGTGACCTCCATCTCCTTAAGTACATGCTCGTATTTTCTTTTTAGTCTGTTGCCCTCTTCTCTTTCCCTTCTCAAGGTGTCCTTGAGCTGAGAAGTGGTCTTCTTGGAGGATTCTATCTCTACCAGCATGCGATCTATGTTATCTTTCGTAGCATTTATGGCTGCCTTCCCAGCCCTGATGACAAACCTTGGATCTTTGTCTGTTCCGACCATCACAGCTTTGCCGGTTATCATGGTACTGGCCATCCCTTCTGCCCCTATTTTCATCTCGGTTCTCCTCATGATCCTTTTGGTGGCCCTGTCATAGTACACTGTACTGAAATCAGGCACCTCTTCCCCTTTCTTCTGTGTAAAGGGTACTAACTGGAGTGTGGGAGTTGTAGGCGTGACGGGAGTAGGTACTTGGAGGGTTTGTATCTCAGGGTTTTCCTCACCCTGGCTTTGCTCTGCTTGTGATCTAGAAGCCTGCTGTTGTGCCAACTCTGTCTTCTCGGCTTCCTGTTGTCGAAGTTCTTCATCCAGTTTCCCCTGAGCTTCTTCAACTGCTTGCTTAGCAGCCTCCTCTGCCTCTCTGGCTGTTTCCTTTACCTTTTCGGCTGCTTCCTGGGCAGCTTTCCCCTTTTCTTCTTCTCCTTTTTGGAGCCATTCTGCAGCTTCTTGTTCCAGTCTCTGGGATTCTTCCCTTATTCTTTTGGCTGTTTCTTCAGCCTTAGCCCGCTCATCCTTCTCCTGCTCAGATCCACCTTTTGGCTTGAACCTCTTACCGAGCGTTGTCATGTTAGGGGCCCTCCTAAAAACAGATTCATCCTTGTCAAAATGATGAGTGTACTCATAGAATACTTTATGTTTCCTGCAGTGCTCAGCCATTCTCTCGTGAGTATCATTTCGTCTAAAGATCATCTCCCCAAAATGGAACCTTTCTAGTTCCTGTATAAATTCAGGAGCTTGCTTCACATTTGCAAAGCTGCAACTACCTAACTTGAATGGCAAAGGAGGGTAGGCAGACTTCTTCTTCTGGAATAGGAAATGACCAACTCCATCTATATACACCTGTCTGACAGCTTCCTTGTGTATGATATAATCTGTTGCGTATTTGGGAAACAGATAAGGGGTCTTTGACCCACCAAACATCCTCACATACATCCCATTTTCCGTCAAGAAGTAGTCACCAAACTCCTCTATGACCTGCATGGCCTCTTCTGACATGCAGTTGCATTCCTTTCGGAATATGAGAGTGTGCAGAGGCATGATAAACTGTTCACAGATCTCTCTATAGTAAGTATGGTATTGATGAGCTCCCAGTAGTCTATATGCTGCATATACAGGCATCCTATCCTTCTCCCAAACACATTTGAGCCCGGGGAAAGGCTGGCGATAGAGTATGCAGTCAATTAGAATGGAGCTCATTGCGCCGAGAGGCGCTCTATAGCCCAGTATGTGGGAGATCTTGTCACGTGATGTAACGTGATGTAACGTTACTAACATGTCGGAAAAAAATAATAGTGAAAGTGAATATTATGGGGGAGATCTTGTCACGTGATGTAACATTACTAACATGTCGGCAAAAAATAATAGTGAAAGTGAATATTATGGGGGAGATCTTGTCACGTGATGTAACATTACTAACATGTCGGCAAAAAATAATAGTGAAAGTGAATATTATGGGAGAGATTTTGTATCACGAAATAAAAAAAATATCACATTCGTAAAATTATTTTTATTAATAAAAAATAAATTTTCTAATAGGCCAAAATAAATGTCCGCCACAAAAACAATCTAATATGGGGGAGATGTTGTAAGATTCTTCCTACCTATCAAAACAATAAAAGAGTAAAAATTTAATTATCCGTAAAAAAAATATGTGAGTCAAGAAAAAAACACAAAATTGCATTATCCAAAAAAAAAAAATCTAATATGGGGCAGATGTTGTAATCTTACTACCTAACAAAACAATAGAAAAGTAAAAATTTAATTATCCGTAAAAAAAATATGTGGGTCAAGAAAAAACACAAAATTGAATTATCCGCAAAACAATGTTGGCCTTGCACATGGTTTTAAAACCATGTACAAAGCATTCTAAACAACCCATGGTTTTATTGTACATGGTTTAGGTGGCTTTGCACATGGTGGCCTCCTAAACAACTCATGGTTTTATTGTACATGGTTTTGGAGGGCCTTGAAAATGGTTTTAATACCATGTGCAAGGCCTCCTAAATAACCCACGATTGTAGGAGGG
>LPNX010744186.1:94780-163128 GCA_001517045.1 Pseudotsuga menziesii | reverse complement strand
CCTGATGACATGCAAAGGAGGATTTTTGAGATGATAGAGCTGCAGCAGCATAGAGAGAAAGTGGACAAAGAAGCTCAGTTGTACAGAGCTAAGGTAAAACATAGGTTTGACAGAAAGATTAAAGAGCATACATTTTCAGAAGGTGAGTTAGTGTTAATATGGGATGCAAGAAAGGAACAGAAAGGTAAGCATGGAAAGTTTGATAATTTGTGGTTTGGTCCCTTTCTGATAGCTAAAGTTTTGGAAAATAATACATTCATCTTGCAGTCCCTGGAAGGTGAGGAATTGCTCAGCCCTGTTAATGGGCGGTTCCTCAAACATTTCTACAGTTTATGAGATCATTTTCACTCTTCATTGTACATACCGGTGTGAGTGAGGTTGAATAAAGACTCCATAGCCCAATGGAAGTTTTCAAATAGGTGAATAAAGGACAGAAGGCACTGGTCAACAGGTTCTTGAAGCCTCGCAGGGAGGACTTCATCCCGCAGCAGGAGCCAGATGTTGAGTCAGTAAATTTTTCCTCCATTTTTGGTTTATTTTCTCTAGTTTTGGTTTGTTTTTCAATCACCCTCAGTTAAATTTTTGGTTTACTTTTCAGTTTTGGTCTCCTTAGAGATTCTATTAATGATTGAATAGTTTTTTGAACACATTTTGTTTAGGTTTTATTTGATTTTTAGTGGTCTTTTTAGTTTTTTTAAAAAGGGGTAAAGAAGGTCTATGTTCAAAGGTTGAATCAATAATATGTTTAGAGACAAAGTAAACCTGTTTCTAAGCCAAGCAATGCTTTAAACCTCTGACAATTTAGCAAAAAGCTGCAAAACCGCGAGAAATTGGGCTAGAAAATATTCTTGTAGCGCTGGTGGAAAATTTAACAAAGGGCGCGCTACAAGAAAATCGCGCCCCTTTGTTTTTCAAATATTTTTGCAGTTTTTCATCATGGCTTTCATCTGGAAGTGATTGATTGGGTTTTGCAAGGTGTTTAACACGTGTGAATGCAGTTTAGACACGAATCCTAGCAGTTATCAGTCACGCAGCCAAAGCAAATTCATCATTGCTAAAAACGTGGAATCAGTTGAGAAGATCATCAAATCTCGGCTTAAACTGTCAAATGTTTCATTCCACATGCATTTTTATAGGAAGGCGAGTTCGTGGAGGAGAATCAAAACGCTAAAAAACTGGATTATGTTCCTGTGAAGGAAGACAGCATTGGCAACGCTAGCAAAAAGTTAGGGCTTCTTAATTCTTTCATTTGCGGTTGAGGACATGACCTGGAGATACTTGTGCACCTGAGGAGAGACCGTTGCCACTTTAAGACGAAGCCTTAAGCCACGAAATTTAAAAATTGGTAGGTACCTTGCTATAAAACCCTTATAGCTCAAAACTTGGGTTTTTCTTGCTGCTTGGTGATTTGAAGAAATTGGCTGTTAAAGATGATAGAATGGGACATAAGATAAATCTTCCACATCTGAAGTAGTCACCAGGAGCTGTGATAAAGAATTTGAAGGAACAGAGCAGTAAAGAGGCTTCGAATTTAAAGCTTTCAGCTTGTGAAATTGTAGTGACTATTTGAAGGCAGATAGTTTATAATTTGTTCTCCCATATATTCAAAAATCTGGTGATGATGCATGGTGATTGTAAGGAGCTGATTGAATGGAGTTTTGTCTCTGACCTAATGCAAATATAAACCAGACATTACAGAAGACAACATTCAGAAAATTTATAGATTTACTGGTTGTGCTCATTTTTCACACAGAAGCTGTTTTGTTGATTTATTCGAGTGGTTTGAAGACTGTGGAATTGTCATGATATGTGAAATTATCTGCTGGGAGAATCATGCTCGAATGACTGCAAGACATGTAGGCTGTATCTACAGGATTTGGTGACAGTTTGTGGCTAAGATAAAGATTTTGCAAACACTGGTGTATTTGTTCCTTCTTTTCATACTGACAGTCCAACTTGATTCGATGAGCTTATGGGTGATGTTGTGTTTGAAAATACGAAGCAGTGGAAGATTTAGGGTTTGAGGTGAAGCTATCTTGATGTTTTTTGGATGCAGGGATTCAAGTGAAACATTAATATAAAATATCCATATTCATTGACTATTTTCCATCGCATTTGAAACACTCTGGACATTGCAGTGCCATTTTGAAGGTTTCAAACTAGTTGGTCATAAAGATGGAGTTTATGTTTGAAGACACATCCTACTGTTTTTCCTAAACCCTAAAACCAGGAATTGGATTGGCTTATGTACTCAAACAGTTTGATATTCTGCCTGATGGTGCAGTTTGGAAAATCAAGCAGAGACTATTGTGCATATGACAGTTTTCACATATGTTTGATCTGATTTCACAGTGTATCTATCAATGAAGCAAATTGTATGGTGGAAATAGGGGAAAATTTACATTGCAGGCCTGTACAGGGGTACCTAGTAGATTGAAAAGGAGTTCAGATAACAGCAAACCCAGTTTTAAAACATTTCTGAAACCTCAAGTCAGACTGTTTCTATCTACTGAAAGGAGAATATGGGAAAAAGTGGAAAGGTCAACAGGGCTGAGCCCACAGACCTAACCTGGGTTCAGAAACTTCCAGACTGTGCAGAACTATTTCAGCAGGCAGGATGGTTGAATTTTTTCAAGAAGATTGATGGTTTCAATGCTCAGGTGTCCTGCAAGTTTGCCAAAGGACTTAAAGAAGATATTATCATGATGGATGCTCTGAAATTCAAGTTAACTGTGGAGTTAATAGCAGAAGCTACTGAGATCAGCAATGAGGGAGAACACTAGTTTAAGAAATCACCTTTTGAATTTGAAGCCCAAAGATACTTACTGCCTAATGTGAATCCTGATTGGAGCAAGGGCATCCTCATTCAAAATTTCAGAAAGGAGTGGATTGAGCCTATCAGGATACTTCAAAGCTATGTAACCTGTGAAGGAAGATATTCTTTTGTCTTTAAATATCATTTCAGGTTCTTGCAGCACTTGGTAGGAGTTTCAAAAATGAACTTGCCCTTCTTTTTCCTAAAAATCCTGCAGAAGATGTCAAGTAAAATAAAGCCACAAGATGGTCACACTTCCCAGTCACTTTTTCACCATGGTCTCATTAAATTGATCATCACTACAGTTTTGCAGGATGAGGGAAGGAATTGGGATTTCTTTTTATTTTGGTCAGATGTTCATCCTCAAAAAGAAGACCAACAAGCAAAGAGACAGACTGACAAGGGTAAGGTTATGATCTAAAAGCTAGGTCACTCACTCAAATCCACAAGTAAAGATGAGGTCAAATCCAAGAAGGTGACAGAGCAGGTAGCAAAACAGGTGAAGGATGACAGTCAGCTCAAAGTGGTTTCAGACTACCCTAAAGCCAAATACTCATTGTTTGCAGGTGAAGATGTACAGCCTTGTTTGAAATCACCACCAGTAGCACATTCTGAGCAAGCTAGGACTATTGATATAGAAGGAGCTGCTACTCATGAAGAGGAATTACAAGCTAAACCAAGGAGCCCTCTTACCATACTATCTGAAGATGAAGGTTATTTACTGGATGATGAGTAGCAGATTTTTGAGACAGAGCCAAGTACAGAAGCATGTGGAGACTTTACTACCTTAAAGGTAAAATTAGACAAGTCTAAGAAAAAGAAAAGGAAGAAGGTAGCTTCATACAGAAGGTCATATAAAAGGCCTTAAACCAGACGTACTAACAAGCTGAGATGGAACATGAAAAAGCTGCTTAACCCCAAACTAGAGTCCAAACAGGAAGCTGTGGTGATTAGTTCTTCCTCTAGTGAAAAAACAGAAATGGTTGAAAAGAACAGTAAAGGTAAAAGAAAGAGAGCTGTCAAGCCTTCCTCCTCTTCTAAACCTGCAGAGACAAAACTTAGGTCTGAATTAGTTGAAATAATTGCTGAAATTAAAGACAGACTTACCAAGCAGCAAGAAAAAGATACAGCAAAGGCAGATGCTTTTGGAGATCATAAATTGGATGAAGAGGATCAGGATATTCTCAGGCAAGCAGGATATTTAGTAGAATCAGTTGTTCATGATGACTTTTCTGATCTTTTAATACAGGAGGACAATATATCAGAGATCCCAGATTTTGATGAGGAAAATGTACAGGAAAGCATTCAGAGATACAGGAAACACCTGAAGCACCTGCAAGAAACGAATGATGGAGTATTCAAATTTAATAAAGAGCTGGTAGAGAAATTGCAGGATATGCATAAGCATTTTTTGGCGCTGTCAGAAGTTTCTAAAGAAGTCCTTAGCAGGAAAAGGGTTGCTGACAGGTACTGTGAAAAGCTGGAGAAGACTGTTGACCACTTACAATAGGAAAATGAAGATTTGCAGAAAAGGTTAATTGACATGGAGAAAAAGGACAAAAGAGCTAAGAAAAGGATTCGAAGCCTAGATGGAATATCTCTCCTTGTAGAGGCATCAAAGAAGATCTAAATCAGTTATTAGTTAGTGGTCATTTGTGATAAACATTTTTGTTAAGAATTTGCTATTTTTAGCAAACCATGTAATTTTGTAAAAGTAACTTTTACTTTACCTATTTTAGTGACTCGATGGAGGTAGCTAACAGAAAACCTAACTGATTTTGATAGAGCTTTCTTATTTAAATGAGTTAGGAAGTCATTGAAAAGCTTGGAATTTTCTGGGAGCATGAGGAGGTCTGTTAGCTACTATACTGTCAGGCTTATTCAAAGATAAGTGTTGTAACTCTCTTATGTATTTACTGATGAAACTATGGATATATGACTCTTTACCCTACTTTCTGTCTGTGTTGGCTTTATTGTGAGCTTGTTTAGCTTCTTAATTGACAATTTCAGTGCTGGTTAATGTGTGTTTTCTAGCAGTGCTTGTCCATTATGTGTGAACTTCAATACAGGATTTTTGTTAGATTTCTGTGATATATATGCATCTTTATCAGTGTTTGTGTATGATTTAGTTGTTGCTTATCTGATGAATGTATTCCCTGCATGCTCTTGAAGTTTATGACCAAAACATATAAAACAAAAACCCTAAACCCTAGTTTGAATTGATTTTACTCTTGAGATTGTGTTGGCTTGTTCCCCTAGCCTTAGGAACAATTTCTGGCACAAACATGCTGCAATGGTTTAACAGTCTGGGCGAAATCAGGAACGAATCTTCTTACAAAGTTTATTGTCCCCATGAAGGACTGCATTCCCTTCTTATTATGAGGCATGTGAATTTGTTCAATGGCCTTCACCCTGTCTGGGTCTATAGAGATACCTTCCTTAGACACTATATGCCCCAGTAACTTGCCTTCCGTGACAGCAAACACGCATTTTTTTGGATTGAGGGAAATTCCATACTTTCTGCAGCGTTCAAAGATTTGCTTTAAATGGAATGCATGCTCCCCTCTTTTTTTCGAAAATATGGTGATGTCATCAAGGTATACCACCACAATTCACCCAATCAGTCCACGAAAAGCTATGTCCATAGCTCTCTGAAATGTAGCGCCAGCATTAATCAGTCCAAAGGGCATTCTTCTATAAGCGAACGTTACCCATTTAGTTCTGAATGTCGTCTTCAATCTATCTTCCTCGGCCACCAACACTTGATTGTAGCCAGAGAAACCATCCAATAATGAAAACATTTTAGAGCCGGAAACCATTTGTAGCAATTGCTCCATGGGCGGTACTGGGTAGTTGTCTTTTTCTGAGGCGCGATTTAGATTTATGAAATCTACGCACAGCCTGATCTCTCCCGATTTTTTCCTGACAGGCACCAGGTTTGATACCCATTCAGAATGCCTGACTCTAAAGATAATCCGAGCGTCCAGCAATTTCTTCACCTCACTTTGAATTAGCGGCTCCAGCTTTGGGTGCATTTTCCTCAATGGCTGTTGATATGGCTTGATGCCTGCTTTAATGGGGATGATGTGCTTGATAATGCTGGTATTGTAGGTCTTTAAATCTGCATATGTCCATGCAAATACGTCTTTGTATTGTTTAAACAAATTGAGGAACTTGTCTCTTTCTGCTGGTGAACAGCATTTGCCAAGGTTCACGAACTTGGGTTCCGTTTCAGTCCCTAAGTTTATTAACTCGAACTGTAAAGTTGAGCTATGTGTCTTCACGTTAGCTGGTCTCCTAAATTTCTCATTTAAGTCAAACATTTTTTCCAGCGTTCTGACTCCTTTGGGAATGAAATTTTTATATTTCATTTCAGCCTGATGTTCCTCATCGTCTATGATAGCTCCTTTAAACGTCTCATCATTTGTCAAGCATTCGATTATCTGCTGATCATCGTCAAATACTCGCAGATTGGTGATCATGTCTGGCACGGAGGGCCTGAAAAGTAATTCAATAGAGCATTTATTATTAGTGGGCACCAGCCTGGCAGCTGACGTGGCTAAAAAATCAGCGGCTGCATTTTTTATCCTTGGAATTGAAATAATGTTAAATGCATGAAAATGTTTAAGTAATTCCCATACCTCGTTTTGGTAAGCTTTCAAATGAGGGGAAACACAGTGTATCTGATTTTTTATTTGTTTCACAACTATTTCTGAGTCACCGAAAACTTTTAAATTACAAACCTGTAACTCAATGGCCTTCTTGAGTCCCTGCAACAGTGCTTCGTATTCAGCTGTAATGTTAGTACATTCAAACTCTAACCTACAGGACAAGAAGTGTTTATTTTTTTGTGGATCAATAAGGACGCAGCCGGCCCCTGATCCTTCTAACGTTTTTGAGCCGTAAAAATATAAAGTCCAACAAACATTGTCTACTGCAAAAGAATCTACTCCTACAGCTAAATCTACTATTTTACAGTCAAGCTCATCAGCCTGAGAAAAACGAAGGAGATCAGGCTGGGTGTTAGATGTGCTGCTAGCCTCTTCCGCTTGATAATTCCCTGGTTCTAGTTCCAGAAAGTAGTTTCCCAATACGGATTCAACTGGTACATTCTTTCCATCCAATTGGATGACATTGTATTTCATATGAGGCTCTCTCAAAACCTTGATCTGATTAGGACTTCCTTTGTATGGCAACCAAAGATGTGACCAATCTGTGGCGAAATACCCATTCAATTTGGCTGACCAATCTCTACTCAAGACCAAGCCGTACGCATCTGGTATGTCAGCCACTACAATGTTGATGATTTGGCACACTCTATCATCGGATGCCAAGCGGATTAGCACGTCCTCCATCTCGCCAACCACCTTGACGTCGGTCCTATCCAACTGCACCACTTTCCACGTGGTTGGCTTAGGCTGGCCATTTATTTTCTTACAAACTGATATGGGCATGACATTGATTGACGCTCCCGAGTCTGCTAAACAATTGTGCACATTATGATTGAAAATTTCAAACGTCAAAAGGAAAGGTGGATGTTTGGTTTTAGACTTACCTCCACTACTAGCTTCCCCAATTTCTTCTTCTGGCTGTGGCTGATTGTCAGTGGGCATCTTTTCTCCTTTTGTTTCTAATGCTTTCAACAATATTTCTTTCTGCTGAGGTATTTTGCACATTTCAAATAGCGGGACGTTTTCCTTTATCTTCTTTAAATCTTCAACAATGTCATATTCGATTAGTTGTCTAGTGGACTAAGGTTAATTTGCGCTTACATTTCCTTCGCTTGGCTTAGGCGGTGTTCTAAATTGCCTCGGATCCTGGCTGGTAATGGTAAAATCTGGAATCTGATCAGCCACAGATTTGTCTTGAAATTTCTTTTTTATATTTCTTTGCAGCCTTCAAATCTTTGGGAGCAGAAGACTGTCATCACTAACCTCCCCTTTGCTCCTAGTTGTGACGTTATCTTCTCTGATATCTTTGCGTTCCTGAGTGTTTTCTTCTTCCGCGTCTAGTACTGAAATAGAGCTCCATAAGGCCATAGTTTCCTCTTCATGTTATTTCATGGGAGTGGATGCAACATTTTCTTTCCTTTCATCATCATATTCCTCTGTCAACCTCGAATCCAACATCTGGTTCATGACTAACGTCATAGAATTTATCCATTGTGGACAGTTCTTTTCGGAATGAGGCTATTGATGAAAAGTACAGAAATTGTCCATCCCTATTTCTGTCAGGTTCATGGATGCAGTTTTCTGAGGAGGAGGAGGGGTCTGGTTGCTATCCTCCCTTTTCTTATAATATTGTCTAAAAAACTTTTGTGCTTCTTTTTCCTTCTCCAAGTCTATGACCTTGTTAGACAGCTTCTGCACCATTTTGGCCATACCTTCGTAGTCTGGTGTTTTCTCCTCTTTGGGCTTAGTAAACAGCAGCGTTCTCCTTTTCTCCCCTGACTGTTCGAGATAATCTTCAATGCTCTCCCTTTCTTCTTCCACTACTTCTGCCTCTTCATAAGTCTCCGTCAAAGTGGGCTTGGCCCTACCTTTTGCGAACATGGCCAGGTCAGGACCCAAAGCTGAAGTATAATACTCGATTAGGACCTTTTCTGAAGGTTTATCTGCATCAGAGAATTTTTTAAGGTATGCTGTAAACCTTTGTGTAAAACTGTGCACTTTTTCCTTCTTTTCTTTTTTCAAAGCACAAAGTCCTTTCATAAGGGCAGCATGGGTCTTTTGGACCGCATACTTACTTCTAAACATTCTTTCGAAGGTGTTCCAATCTAGAATAGAATTGGCAGGCAAACCAAAATACCAAGAGGCTGCGGCTCCTTTAAGGGTATGTGGGAAGAGTCTACAAACCACATCTTCATGGTCCCCTGCCCTTAATCCTTCTATCGCTAAATAAAAACTCTGCAAGTGGTCGTCTACCAATATCTTCTCATTGGGATCAAACTTAGGCAATAACTTTTCGAAGGCTTGAGGTAGGTCGTGCAAAGGAGGGGTCAGATTCAGAGGTGATCTGGCTTTCCATGCAGGCGGTGGGTTTGGAGGATTAGGTGGCTGGTTTGCGTTAGCTGCTGCCATTAATCGAGGTGGAGAGTGCAGAGGTGAACCAACTGGGGTGTGAATAGGAGAAATATAAGGGGTCTCAGGTCCTTCTTGATTCAAAGGTAGCTCTACTTCTTGTAAGGCAGTCTCTACAAGTTCTTGCCAGTCTCCAACCAACACCGAGTCTTCTCTTATAGGGCGATCTTTCCTCTTGTATTCTCTTCTAGGCAATTCGGGAATGATAGGCAATCCTCCAATCTTCTTTAAGTATTCCCTGGTGTGTCTTCTCAGATCATTAACAATCTCGTTGCGGACAGGGTACATATATTCTCTTTCTTCTTCTTCCGGAATTGAATTGCGTGGTACACTACTTCCAGAACTGTAACCAGTGGAATATTCTTGGGAAAATGGGTTTCCTCGGCCAGCCATGCACTGGCGGCCCTCCTTCTAGCGCCAAAACTGTTGAGGCCTGGAAATTCGCAGGCGGAAACAGTAAGGGATTCTCCCCAATCAGCGTTCCCAACTAGCCCGCTAACTGTTTGGTATAGGGAATCCGTCCGGTTTATGGTCCGGCTACCGTAGGTCAAAGTAACAACAAGGGTTTACCGGTTGCAGCCCGGCCCACCGAGTTTTTGTATTTTGACTTAAAATAATGATATGCATGTGCCTAACTAAATGCAGGCTGGTCTAAATGCAGGGAGCGGTCACAAAGTGATGCGCAGGTTCTTACCTCTCGTCTTATGCTCACAAGCAACCAAACCAGAGACGAGCAGAAATAACTAACCACCTAAACTATCCCTAGGGAGCGAGGTTATCATCTTGACTGAGCAATATATTATCACACACAGTAAGAAAAATCATAGATAGCTGATACTTCTCTCATAGCACATGAAAACTTACAGATATTTAAATAACCAGATAGCCGATCATTCTATAACAACATTTATTGCTCTTAGTGAAAATGCATCCCAGAAAATACTGAAAAATAGTTAACAAGAACTTAGGTTCAAAACATCAAATATCCTTACAGCAAATGAAATACAGCTGAAAAAGAAATTGTTCTTCTTCAACATTATTCATTGAATTGCATTGGTACATTTCACTTCTTTACTCTTTCCAGCAGACAAAATTGCAGTTCACTTAGCAAAACGAAGTA
The DNA here is from genome assembly GCA_001517045.1 of Pseudotsuga menziesii. Classification (NCBI taxonomy): domain Eukaryota; kingdom Viridiplantae; phylum Streptophyta; class Pinopsida; order Pinales; family Pinaceae; genus Pseudotsuga; species Pseudotsuga menziesii. The sequence goes on along the minus strand of LPNX010744186.1, from coordinate 153,113 downwards.
GTTCCTCTTACAAGCCAACATTTACAAAATTTTCCAAGGGAAAAAGCCCTTTTCCAGTCTTCATTCCCACTATTTAAACTACCACTCTTGTCCTCTGGGTTCCCTCAGTGCGTGACCTTTCAGCTCCCTTGACGATTCAGTTTTCCTTCTGGTTGTTGCGTTTTCTTCAATCATTTCAATAGACGTTTTACCCTCTGACAGTAACTGCTGAAAACGCCTCATCGACGCCTCTGTCATCCGCTCGGCTTGTCCTTTTCCTCGCCGTAGGCCGCTCTCGCGATCCATGTGATTCTCCCTGCATACAATTTAAGTGCATTATTCATTCATACGAGACATTGGGCATCGAAAACCTTGTAACTATGATGAAAGATCCACAAAGAAACTGGCCTGGCTCTCCGGGTGAAAACTCACGAAAAGAATCGGCGGTCGGGCGAGACTTAAGTCGGGCGGGCTGAGAATCCGGCATCAGATGGGTAAGGTTTCGGGGGGAGCCGCAACGGTGGAGGAGCACAAGAAGAGGGTGAATGGAAACACGGGCGTCGTAGGCAATCGAGCGGCGGAGAGAAGTGGGTCGGAAGACAGAAAACTCTGCCACCTGCAACGACGGACAGGAAACTTGCCACAAACATGCGATGGAGGCTAAACAAGGCAAAGTTCGGACGTCGGATAAAACTCACGTCGGCCACTGACTTCATCCTCCCGGCCGCAACGGCGGATAGGTAGGAACTCAGGACCAAGCGATTTGGGCCGTCGAATCGGGCGTCGGATGAAACTTCAAACGGGGGGCAGTTTTCTCCGGGATCCGCAACATCGGGTAAGTTAGGACTAACAAACTTCCAAAAGAGGCCCGATCCAAAGAGAAAAACAACAGAGCTAGGATTAACTTGCAGCCCAAAAACCGTCTTTTTCTTGTTCATGCAAAATTTTCATACTCGAAGGGTACCAGAAAAAATCACACGACTCAAGCTAAGTTGGACGAAGCAATCAAAAAAGGCGAGAAATCAACTTCAAACGAAAAGATAAGCTCCAAGACGCCAAGCTTTCAACAGTCGATTCAAGAAAATTATGATAAGGATGGGTCCCAGAGTTTAAGTAAAAAACTAAAATTGGGGAAACAGGTTGCGGCAGCAACAGGACCATCTAGACAACCTACGGCTAATGCTAGAAAGGTGTCGCCAGCATCAGATCACCTTAAACTATAAAAAGTGTATTTTTTGTGCATCATTTGGCATGCTACTGGGGCACATAGTCTGCAAAGAAGGTCTGTTGGTTTATTTGGTGAAGATCGCGCTAATCCTCAGTTTACCACCACCGACTAATGTCAAAATTATTAGGCCCACACTGGGGCATACCGGATACTTTCACAAGTTTATCAAGGGATACGCTATGATTACTGCCCACATGGATAAACTACTAAAGAAGGATGTAGCCTATGAATGGACTCAGGAATGTCACGGAAGTTTTGACACTTTGAAAGCCAAGATGGCCTCTACGTCCATACTAATTTTTCTTGATTAGGATAAGGAGTTCCATGTGCACGTTGATGCTTCTTCTATTGTGCTGGGGGTCTTCTTGCGCAACCAGGTGAGGGCGACCTAGATCACCCGATCGCATACGCCAGTAGAAAGCTATCTTTTACTAGACAAATTATACAATGACGGAAAGGGAAGGATTGGCGATGGTTTATGCACTCCAAAAGTTTCAGAACGACTTGTTGGGCAGACACTTCAAGATGTTCACTGATCATTCTTCTTTGTAATACCTAGTCAATAAGCTTGTGTTGGGGGGGGAGATCTGTCAATGGCTGTTACTCTTCCAGGAGTTTAATTTTGAAATAGTTGTAAATCCAGGGCAATTGAACGCTAGCCCACATCATCTGTCTTGCATCGAGAACGATGAAGAACTGACCAATATTGATGATGGATTGCCAGATGCATAACTGTTCTGTGTTGACATCATAGATGATCACTATGCGCTAATTATTCAGTTTTTGGCCACTGGTGTCACCCCGGAGAACATGTCGACTGGAAAAAAGAAGCAGCTGGTAGTAAAGGCTTCTTATTTTCAATTAATTGCTGGGGAGTTATATAAGCTTGGACCAGATGAAATCTTGCGATGGTGTATTTTACTGTATGAGCAGGGTCCCATTCTCGAAGAAGCACATACAGGAATCATGGGAGGCCACTATGGAGTTTGATATACTATGCATAAGGTGTTAAGCACCAGACTATGGTGGCGTACATTGCATAACAATGCCACAGACTATGTGAGAAGCTGCGACATCTGCCAACGTGTCGGTAAACCATCACGGCAGGATGAGATGTCGCTGGTACCGTAGGTGACTCTACAAGGATTTGATAAATCAGCTGTGTATTTTTTGGGTCCTATTAATCCACCAGGGAAGCAGACTAGTGTGCGATCCATCATTACTACAACAGAATATCTCACTAGGTGAGTAGAAGCTGGACCAGTTGTGGATTGTACTACTGTGACGGTAGGCAGTTTCATCTTTGAAAACATTGTGGCACAGTTTGGGTGTCCTAGGATCTTGATGAGTGACCAGGGTAGTCACTTCATCAACTAAATTGTGAAAATTCTAACTGAGGAGTTGTAGGTGCAACATAATAGGAGTACACCATACCATCCATAAGCGAATGAGATCGTTGAATCATTTAACAAAATCTTGGAAATAGCGTTGACTAAGGTATGTAAAGCTAATTGCGATGATTGGGACCTAAAAATTCCAGTGGTACTATGGGCCTATCGCACTACTTGTAAATGGATAACTGGCTAGAAACCATTTAAGCTGGTCTATGGGAAAGAGGTAGTCATGCCCATAGAGTATATTGTTCCCATTCTATGCATTGCCATAGCGACAGGCATGGATGATGTAGAAGCAGTAGAAGAACTAATTGCGCAGTTGATCCAGCTTGAAGAAGACTGCTTTATTGCTGGCTTCCACCAACAGGTTTCAAAGGATCAAAACAATTCATGGAATGATGACCACATTAAGAAAAAATAGTTTGCGATAGGATATTTGTTGCTATTATATGACAGTAAGTTCATCAAACATCCAGGTGAGTTACAAATGCACTAGTTAGGTACGTATCTTGTTCATTCCATTAATTTTGGTGTTGTAGTTCAATTACAACAATTAGATGGTGTATTCTTACTAATGCTTGTCGATGGGAGTCGCTTAAATCCCCATAGTTCAGGGTCGATGATGCGCACTACTTGAGGTGCTAAAAAAAATGATGAATATTTTAGTTCAGAACATCAAGAAGAGCCCTAGGGGAGAGGATGTGCAATGTTAAAACTTGTACATGATGATTGGTTGACCAGTTGCAACAGTTGCAGGGCTATGGGTTCGTCAAATCAAGTAAAAAATGCAGGTAGTTAAAATAGTTGGCCAGCGGTGCTTGTTGAAGCGACCTGCATTACTGAGTGATCCAACCATTAGAGAAGTAAGATCATCAGCAGATTTGGCATCATTAATACCAGATTTAGTAATCATGGTGATGATAGATTTGGCAATAATAAGTTTTGAGCTCGAGGTGGCTATAAAAATCGTGCGAGATGTGTAAGGATGGCATTGTTCAGTTGAGTGAGCAGAGTGTGAAGCAGAGAAGGGATTGTATAGTGCGGTGTGAGTTGTTGAGTGAGTTGTAGTGTTGCAGGTTAGAGCCGTCGAGTGCATTTTAAGGGTTGAGGCGTGAGGCATGCTGAGTGACTACGATGCCATTGATATTTCAAGTGAGTATGAGTGCCCTGTTCGGCCCACGAATGTTGAAGAATAAATTATGGGCCTGCTAGTTGGTTCATCATCCATTCCCAAGTAGAAGAGGCAGGCTCAGAGGCCTAGCCCAATGCCACTGTAGAAGAGGCAAAATCGCACATCAACGAGAGTGCAAGGAGAAGGAACTGCATAGACCATGCCATCGATCTTGGGATTTGTTGAGTCCGTGACACCTTAGGGTCTCTATTCATGACATTTTGGGACATGTTGCTCCTATGCATCTAGGATCCAACCCAAGGAAGCCGTCAAAGAATCAGAAGTATCCACCAAAATTGTCGTCACTGCCGGAGGGGATGAAGTGCTCGATCGACATCATCCCTGCGTTGATCAGGTTTAAATTTGATGACCATGACCTGCTATTGCTCAAAGATGTCAGGGATGAGCCCTATGAGTCAATCCTGATGGGGCCTTGTGCCCCAATTTGGCGGATTCCTCAACCTTGGGCGAGTGGTTTAGATCAATTTGGATTGTTGGTGCTCATCAATATGCCTCATTTTGGGCGATTGAATGAAGCCCATGCGTGCGTGAAGAAACTATTGGCTTGTTTTAATGGAGGGACACTTGGTTGAATACGTTGATCCCTGTTACAGTAGATTTGATTGCAAGCATTGCAGTCTTGATGGTCATGCTTATCGCATTGATAGCATTAACTCACATGCGATGCGCATTGGCGTAAGGATTATGGAGAGAAAGGTCGTTTGAGCAAAATAGCCAGTCCAATGCAATTCAGGTGTTGTTTCCTGCGCCTAGAAGTGTGCTGAAGGGGTGCAAATGAATTGGTCTCTGTTTTTCCTGAATCAGTTGCTAGAAAATGCACTTGCTGATCAGGCTGGGCGGTCATTTTCATATAGTTGGTTGTTGATCCTTATTGCGCTAGTTTCCTGGATGGAACCGAAAGACTATCAACTAATGGCAATTGAAGTAGCAAAGGTGTGTCGAGGTGTAATGTATCAAAACTTATGGTGGGTTGAAGAGCCCATTCAACAGATGCACTATTCCATTCACTTTTGGGTTTGTTGGGAAGCATTGCAAGCTACGGTCGTTGCTGTTTCCTGAGTCTCTCCTTACGTTGTGGCTAAGTATCAGTAAATCCTTCAGTTTTCCATCAGGACCCACTCTATCTACATTCAGGTGTGACGGAACCCAAATAAGAAGTGGCTACCTTTACCTTACAAAGTCACGATAGAAGAATTGGATGCCATTGTCCAAGAGTGGTCGATGGAGTGGAGAAACCTATTGAGTCAAGAGGAATAATCTAAAGAGAAGCCACTAGATGCCCCAGAAGAGCCTGCCTAAAAGGACCTGAGCACTCACGACTCTGACAATGAGTTGTCAATGGAACCTGAGGATGAAGCAAAACACATGCGGGAGGAGACTCAAACCAAATGGTGCCAGGAATATGAGGCAGGTAGTGTTACCAAGTTGGGGACGGAGGATCAACTGCAATGGCTTATCAAAATGGTCACTAACTCATTCACGGATGTGACAAAGGTGATACAAGAGTTAAAACATGAAGAATTTGGTGTGGTAAGAGATCGATTAGATTCAATTTTTGGCATTGTTTCTAGGCATACATCTATGCGACCCACAATGCAGGACATCCCGTCGATTAGCACTGAGCCTCGGGGTAGGAACATGCAAGTTCCCCTGACTGTAATTGACATGAGAAATGAGGAGGTTCATCAATTGCTACGACCGATCCAGAGTGTGGATTTAGAACTGAACAAGTTGTCCACTATGGAGTTAGTGGAGTTGCAACAGGTTTCCGCCTTGGAATTTGCAGAATGACAATAAAGAACTAACTGAGGACTATGTCCAATCATAGAGCATCGTAGAGAAGCTGCAAAAATAGGAAAATGAGCTACATCAGATCCAAGTGTAGCTAGCAGAAGAAAAAGTTCAAGAAATCAACGCCTTGAAGGCAACACAGGATAAGATGTAGCAAAAGGCTACTGAAGAGATTACAAAACTGAAAAAGGTGTAAGACCACCTGATCATTGAACAGGAAAAAATGTGTGTCAGGTGTAGTGAAGTTGAGTAGGCTATTTCTGAAGCCTTCTAGCACATTTTTGAGAACACGGCCGAACTCACCCCAGTTGAAAAGGCCATATGATTGGGGAAAACTATTGTTCAGCTTCAGGATACCAACCTGATGCTCAATGCCCTGGTACAACCTATGACACCATCAGAGCAGGTTGCAGAAAGGAAAGCCTCCATTAGAGACATTACAACTAAGTTCGAAAGCATGGAGAAAGAGGCCAAAACCATTATGGAAGCGACAACACAATTTTGGCAGAGCGTTGTCCAGGATGAGCAGCTTGATCATATGACTACGCAAATGAAAGAAGTTGAAGGTCAACTGATGACCTTGAAGAAATATCTGAGGACCATGCCACTGATGGTACAGATCACACAGTCCGAGGACCTGAAGGATTTACAGTAGAGAGTCGGTCGTGCGCAGGAACGCAAACAAAAGCGCCACACTCAGCTTGATGAATTTCAGGAAATCGGTGGACAGTTGGATGTTAAATTAGTTGCCACACTGCAGGTTGTATAATAGCATCAAAAAATGGTTGAAATCAAGGCTAGAGAAGAGCACCCAGTAAATCATGCTTTCTCTAATTGTTAGAGTATTGCCAACAAAGTCCAACTTTAGGTACATGAGATTGCACAGCAATTTGAATATTTCAAGGTGTGGATTTCGGCACATACCCTGTGAACTTGACGTGGCTCGGGGATGAGCCACAAGACTGTGTTGGGGGCCTGTTGGCATTGGATTTGGTAAGTGAGTTGTGCAGCATCGTGGCAGCTGCACAACCTCACGTGGTACCACGTAAGTCCAGATTAGCGCGATGGACAGAAGAATAACCGCTTTGAATATTTTATATGTTATTTGACCAAGTTTTGTTGTAATATCTCATTAGCAGTTATAATATAGTTAGAAGTGGACCCTCAATGTAATGGAGCAATCCTATTTATAGATTTAGTTTTGCAAGTAGAAGGAGGGAAATAGGAGGAAAAGGAGGATCATGATTATCGTAGGAGATTCACATCAGAGGATAATTGGGGCATAAGGTCTAGTGCGATCTGGTTTTGTGAATAATTTCCTATGTATCTGCGATTTATCTGGGTTTTCTTGATGTATGCAATATTTTATTTTGGAGAAGAATTGTGTAATGTGGGTCCTTTGCACAAGATTAATATGATATGACAATTGTGGAAAAAATCTTATCTGTTATCATTGTTGTGATCTAATCTGTTATGATGTTGCGACCTATTTTGTTATGATGTTGCTGTGATTTAGTCTCTTTCTGTTATATCGATGCAATCTATTTTAAAGTCTGTTATTGTCTGTTGCACTATGAGTTGATATGTTTTATGAACAATGATGCGGTATTATCAATATTGTGACACTCGTATGATGTTATAATGACTGCATAAGTTCTAAATACGCTTTGCATGTTGAGGAAATGGATTAAAGTTGACAACAAAGCTATGGATATAGAATTTATGGTGTCTTCCCATTGGATCCCCATATCCTTCATCCCCACTATCTAAAACTTGATTCTGATAGCTACCCCTTGAACATCCCGGGTGAGACCTTGTCTGCTCCGCAGACATTGTTGGGTAGGGTAAAACTTGTCTGAGCCAGTACTGAGGGAGATTGCACTGGTTGGGTTTTGATAGAGTGGGTAACCCTGTCGACAAGGATTTGTTGGTGGGTTTTACCAACATCAATTACTTTTTATGATTTAATTCCTCATTCTCCTCATCCCACATCAAACCCATCAAGACCTACAACTGAACCACCTGTAGATGGCATCCTTGGTTCAGTTGAAACTCAAACGAAGATGAAATCTACCAAAATGAAAAATCAACCAAATGCACCAGTAATTCAACCAGCACCACCCCCCAGAACTGCACCCCCTCTTATTTCTTCCTCCTGGGTAAATGCGGTTCAATCCACTGAATCTTCGGGTGGAAAAAGAAAGGTAAAAACAAATCGAAAAATTCTGACAATCAACAAGAAGGTAATATACCACAAAATCCTGATGTTGATTCCAAAAATAATAGAAAGGTAAAGTATCCCTACCTAATTTGTAGAGGTGATCATTTCACCAAAGATTTTCCTTGTCGAGAGGATGTTAACAAATTTCTGAAAAGTTCACCCACCCCGATAGTTCTTACGCACCCTTTCCCCACCCAACAACAATTGATTGATCATCAATCTTTGCATGGGCCTTCTTCATCCATTGATGAAGAAAAAATGATGTCAAGTGAGGCAATTAACTTGAATACATGAGGACATAGTTATGACCCACCTCCAAAGAAGAAAACTAATGAGGTTCCATCTGTTAAACCTTCAACTTCCACCCCTCAAAGTAAGGGTCTTTAGATCGATAAACCTATGCTTGATACAATTTTTTTCCCACCCAAGATTACACTTAGTAATTCCATCATTAATCCTAATGCACGTGCTTGCCAATACTATAACATTGTAGAAACCCTGGGCTATGTCGGCCCTAGAGGTACTCAAAACTTTTCCTACACATCGAAATTTTTTTCTAACAACACTTGGAGCTATGGATCCTGAGAATAGTAACATCATTTCTTTCAAATTGGATGCCTTTAAAACTAGGGCTCTCAAATTGATTGGATTTCTAGTTATCAACAAAGGTTAATGGAAGGAACTTCTGTCATATCGTATTGGAAGAGGGAGCCTCTACTTCAGTTATGTCTCTGTCTTGTTGGAGAGCCATTGGTTCTCCTAAAATTAATCGTTCACCTACTACACTAAAGGTCTTTGATGGTCATAGATTTCAACCATATGGATTGTTTCCCTCTCTCCAGATCAAACTAGGGGGAAAATAAGTTTCCATTAATGTTGAAGCCATTGATGCTCCTTCATATTACAACCTACTCCTAGGAGGAAACTGGTTCTATGCTATGTAAGCTGTAGCATTGTCCATTTTTTGGATAGTTCAGTTTCCATTCCAAGGATTGTTATGATAGATCAATTAGATTTCATTACACCTAATGCTATTTCTAATGATGCAAACATCGTTCCACTTCTGAATAACCTGTAGTATAAGAACATTGGAGTATGCCTTCTTAAAGAGTCTTCTATCATGGGAGTCTTCCCATTGTCAAATCCTCCTTATGGTTCACATAAAACATCCATAAATATGATTTGTACCTCTATCATAGACAAAGGAAATTCTATTTCTGAATCAACATCACTTAGTCCTTTTGAGGAAGTATACAATTCCATTCAAACCATCAACAAACCCACCATCAATGATCATGTGTTGGTGGCCTCCGATTCATATCACCTACCATATTGGATAGACACCCCCCCCATCTTTACATTTTTCTTACAGTTCCCTCTGATGAATATATCATGGAAGTTATATCCCTAGAAGAGATTCCTTGGAAATATCATCACAATAGATATTCTTTCCTTCCCCCTTTCCACGTGGTAGAAGAGAAATTCGCATCCATAGTTTTGTCTAATATAGTCACCGACCCTCAGTCCCCGACCCTCATTTTTGGTGTCGAATCTAAGGGTAATTTATGTAATATTACCAAAACTATTCTAGTGGATATATCAGTGAAACCTGGTGTTTAAGAGATTATTTAGATAGGCCATAATTCTTCACCTTTAGAGGTTCAATCATATATGGCCTTATTCAAGGAATTTAGAGATGTATTTGATTGAACTTACAAATAAATGCCACAGATTGATCCCTCCATTGTCATCCATGATATTAAGACCTACCTTGGTGCCAATCCAGTTCACCATAAATTATGCTAGGTACATTCAAGAAAAGAAAAACCATTAATGGGGAAGTTGAAAAAAATATTAGGGTTGGTTTTATTTACCCCGTTCCCTTGACTGAATGGGTGTCCAATATAGTTCTTGTGAACAAAAAGCAAGGTAATATTAGGGTTTGTATCGATTTTATGGATTTGAATTGGGATTTTCCAAAAGACAATTTCCCTACCCTGTACATCGATCAAATTATTGATAAATATGTCGAGTGTGTCATATTTTCATTCATGGATGGATTCTCTGGCTATAATCAAATCGAAATTCTCCCTTTAGATCAAAATAAGACAACTTTCATATACCCATGGGGGACCTTTACCTATCGAAAAGTCTTGTTTGGCTTAAAAAATGCTAGCGCTACATTTCAACGCACCATGTCATATGATTTTCACGATATCAAACAAATTGTGGAACCCTATATTGATGACGTTCCTACTCATTCGTAGCAACGGGATCACCACTTTGATCATTTGAGAGCTATTTTTCTTAGATTTCACCATTTCAACATTTGTTTGAACCCACATAAATGTGTTTTCTGTTTCAAAACTGGACGACCACTTGGTTTTATCATGTCCAAGGATGGTATCCTTATTGACCCTTTGAATATTGAAGCCATCATGGCTCTACCTGCTCCCACTAATGTAAAAGAACTTGAAATTTTGCAAGGGAAGGAAATTTTTTTACGTCATTTCGTCTTCAACTATGAAGAAAAGAAACATAATTTCATGTGGCTCTTAAAAGAGGACACTCCTTTTGTTTGGGATGACTTAGCACAACATGCATTTAACAATCTCAAACATGGTATTACACATACACCCATGTTGCAACGACTTGATTATATGAAGGATTATTCCCTATATGTGGTTGCATACTTGTCAACCATCGGTATGTTCCTAGTTCAGAATGACGAAAACGACCAAGAACATATGATTTACTATGCTAGTAAGGGTCTTCTCAACTCTGAAACCTGGTACTCGCATGTGGAGAAAATCGCTCCAACCATGGTCATCACAATCTAGAAGTTATGTCACTACATCCTGCTCCAAAAAACTATTGTCTATGCCAATTCCAACCCCATGTATTATGTATTGACTCATCAACTACTTGGGATTAAATAGTCACACTGGATTTTTATTCTCTAGGAGTTCAAGTTGGAATTTGCTAAAACCATTTCTAAGAAGTCGCTTGTTTTTTATGAGATCATGTGTGATATTCCTCGTGTTACTAAAGAAAAAGAGCCCATCGATTCATTACCTAATGAGTTTTTGTTTCTCATTAGCATTACTGATACCTGGTATGGATAATTTATTCCCTATCTCCAGACGCAATGATATCATCCCAATACCACTCATGATGAGTGTCATCGCATCAGCCACCAAGATAAGTCTTACCTCATTTCAAATGATACCTTATACCACCGTGGTGTCAATTCCATATTACAATGTTGTCTCTCCCACAAAGAAGTTGAAATCATCTTGAATGATTGCCACTCTAGAGCTTGTGGCGGTCACCTATATGGGTTGGCTACTTCCTAGAAGATCTTGCGTGTAGGGCATTTATGGCCTTAAATTTATAAATGTTGTATTAAACTGTCAAGAAATTCCCACCTTGTCAATTTTTTACCTGTAAGAAGCATACCCATCGAGCCCTGCATCAGACTTTCATAGTAGTTGGCCCTTTTGCAAAATGGGGCATTGACTTCGTGCATTGTAGACCTACCTCAAACGAGGGGCATGGCTGCATTATTGTGGCTGTGGACTAATTTACTAAATGGGATGAGGCTATGCCCACATATGTTGAAGATAGAAAGACAACTTTGTTGTTCCTTTTTAACCATATTATTGCTAGATTCGGGATTCCTAGGGCCATTGTGACCAATCATGGGTCACATTTCCAAAGTAAGATGATGGCAAAAATAAGTACAAATTTAAGGTTTCGACATGATAACTCTACGCCTTAATACCCTCAGGATAATGGCCAAGTTGAAGCTATTAACAAAGTTTTAAAAACCATTCTTCACTGGATGGTATGGAAGGCCAAATCTAATTGGCATTTGCAAATTTTTTCTGCACTTTAGGCTTATAGGACTACTATAAAAAATTCCATTGGGTTCACACCATTTCAATTGGTGTATGGACTAGGGGATACTCTCCTGATAGAATACAAAATTCCTTCTCTAAAGCTCGCTTTGGAACTTTTTCCCAACACCACTATAGAAGAAAACGGTTTTTGTATTTGAATAAGCTTGATGAAACTGGTTGTGATGTTTCCTTAGAAAATGAGGCACACAAATGACGAATGAAATCCTAGTATGACATATCTGTTCAACCCCATTCGTTTAATGAAGGATATCTGGTCATGACTTATCACCAGAAACATGATAAACTAGGGGTAGGGAAACTAGAATATATGTGGCATGGGTTGTACATTATTAATCGTGTTTTGGAAAAAATGTGCATATGAGTTAATGGACTATGATGCGATACCCTTAGAAGATCCCCGCAATGGGCTCTACATCAAAAGATATTATTCCTAGGTCATCTAGAATAGGCTCTTCGTAAATATTGTTTATAGATTGTTGTGTGCCTTGTTTTGAAAAGTGTGTTTTTTCATAACCCTACTTATGTATGTCCTATGTTTAATGGACATATGACCACTTGTACCAGTTTTGTGGATAGTGCTAAGCGTTACACGTTGAATCTTGCATCGGAGGCTTAGGTAATGTACTCTCCTATAGGTGATCTGGTGAGTTCATGGGGTGTTTGTTTAGGTCCCTCCACCAACAATCTCGTAGAGTATCATGTGGTGATTGGATTGTTGAAGGAAGCCCTAGCCAATGATGTAAGGGAGATTAGGGTTTACCTAGACTCTAAATTAGTTTTCCAACAACTAAATCGAGTCTACACCATCTAGAACCCCTAATACTTTATACATTCCGAAGGGTTAGGCTCTTAGAAAGGAATTTTGAGAAACTTATGCATCCACATATTTCGATACATTTGAATGATGTGGTAGATTCCTTGGCAAATTTTGTCCTAGATTGATATATTTCTCATAGTTAAGTTCATTATAACATAAAAAACATGCATTTGAATTCATTAGTAGGTATACATTCACACATCTATAAATAAAGTTTGTCATATATATATATATATATATATAAATGTAAAGCTGAGATACAAAATGTGTTGGAGCATCAAGCTTTTAGATCACCCAAAGTCTAGGACTGTGATAGTTCAAAACACACATATATGGGGAAAAGGATAAAGCTTCAAATCTTTCAATGTAAATACATATACAAAAATGAGAATCCTCTATGGACTAATCATCGCAGTGGTGCTCATGATAGCACATAATGGCTTGAGCCACTCTACTGAGTATCCTGGTAAAGTGTCATGAAACTACCATGGTATGACGCTGTTATCATCTAGGCAAGTCATTAGAAGAGACATCAGGGATCCCTATAGTAAAGCGTTGAAGTTTCTCCTCAATATCCTCGAGCTCCTCGTCTGCCTCACTATAGTGAACCACCATATCTCTGACTGCTACTCGCCTCTCAATAGGCGATGCTCCACCTAGACAAGCAGGTCCAATGTCTGTACAAATCATTTCACATATCTCAGCATTGCATGATAAAAGTCAAATAAAATTTGAAAAACATGATTGATAGCATCTTTCTTAACTCGGTCATCCCACTCCTCTCCCTTTGCTAATGGAAGTTCTAGGTCCTCACGAAAGTCTTCTCCCACATAAGCATAATTCTATATCATCAGTAACTGGTTTTGAAACTAGTGAAAGAAGACTGATCCATAAATGAACTTCGAACCTCTGCCACCATGGCGACCCATGCCATATGCCCACCTAAGTATCCTAGGATCTTCGACATCCAACCTGCTCATAGCTAGCTAGGTCCTCATATGAGGTACCCTCTCTAGGATGAAAGATTCTATCACTACCCCATAGAAAAATTGCTTGAGATTTCCCCATCTGCATGTGTTCAATAGGTCCTTTAGGATGAATAACATACCTTCACACAAGTTGAATACTGTGGGTTCCATACACTCTATGGAATATAGCATGTGTTCCCTGGAAGTCAAATGGGAGGATTAGTCCTAGTAACTTTCCCCATGGTGTAAAAAACTGTCCTCAAAGGAAGGTCTACTATCCATTTGATAGGGAGTTTTCCACTTGGGAGTGTTTCTAGCCTAATGAACAGTAACTGTCAACTAGGTCATCTAACATGGAATCACTACCCCATGGGCCAGAAAAAACCACTAGTCTCCCTCTGTGAGACAACCCAATCAAGAAGTATATGTCATTTATCTCAATACTCAGCGTGTGGGACCCAACCACGAAATGTTGTTGGTTAGGGTCCCACATATCAATGATGTACTCTAGAAGGTGTATATAGGCCTTCATCCCGGGCACTCTACAATAATTAAGAAACCCACAATTCTGAAGAGATTCCATAGTGGTTGGGTCATTGATAGCTTGAAATTCTTCCATTTCATGTTCACGCTCCTTCCAAATCACCATGGAATGGATGTTTTTTCCCCTACAAAACATTCTAAGAATACATTAGATAGATATCAAGGTTGAAGGAGGCATGAAAAATAAAAATTTGATGGTTGAGATGGTGTTTTTTGGTTTTACCCTAGCCACGACGCTTTTTCCCTTTATAGAAAAAGTACCCAGCGCACTTGTTGGGTGTGGATAGAACACCTTCAGAGCCTTTGTCCCAACACAACAGAGCGCAGAGGCAATGCACATTTGTCGGCTGTGGACAGAGTGCCTTCAGTGCCTATTTCCAAGTGCGACAGAGAGTTGATGATCACCCCAACTATAAAAAATGGTGTCTCCACGATGGTGCGTTTCCATTGAGAAAATGCCAAAAAAAAACCAAAATTCGGTCAAAAAAGTGAAAAACGCCACTGTGAATGCAAAGATAAATGATTCAGCTCTTACCTGCTCTGAACGGCTCGAGAAATGGTAGAATGTAGCTCCTAGAATATATGGCTGAAATTTTTCTCCCTTTGCACCAACTTCACCTTCTCCAAATGGTAAAACACAGATGGTAAAAGTTTTTTCACTTTGTTCCTATTTATAGTAATTTTCACTTTTTTACTTTTATTATTAAAATAACATTACTTTAAATGTTATCGGTTTTATCATTGGTTCTCTATAGTTTTATAATGAAGTTGATTCTAATATGGTTTTCAATATTTCTAGGTCAAATATATAAGTCTCATGGCTCTATTATAAGTTCTTTTTGTCTTTTTCATGCTTAGGGTAAAAATGAAAAAGTACCAAGCGTTTTTTACACTTTTCACATGCTCGTTAAAAACCTGGTAAAAGAGTGTCAAGTCCAATTTTGCTTCTTTTTTAGACTCGTAAAAAATTTCTTATGAAAAAGAGAACCCATTATATAGTTATATTTAAATTCTTTTCAGTTTCCTTAAAAACACAAAAATATTTCCAAGCGAACTTGTTACATTCATGCTTGTAAAAGTATCAAAATGATCAACTAGTTGGTGGTAGATTATCTCTTTTTTGGAATGATTAGGCCTATTTACGAAAAAGCAGCACTTTGGTGGATATACGATAGAAGAGTTCTCTAAGGAATTATTTTATACTTTTTCGGGCCTTAGGAACTAAATTGACTAAAAAAGACCTCTTTTTATTCTTCTTGTGTCTTTGTTCACACTCTCTAAACATGAATGATACTGAGTTCAATTTCATTGGACTCATAAAATAAAATGATGAAGGACCCTTTCTGGTGACGAACCCCTCCTTTCTCACGTTCGTAAAACATGTGAGAATGGACTCATCACTTGATGAGCTATAACAAGTGTTTGTTACCCTCTTTGAACTAGTAAAAACAAAAAAATGCACTCATCCTTCATGATGGAGAAATTAAGGGAAAGGGGAGTATTTTTGCATTTTTGTTTTATGACAAATCACAGTCCACCTTTGAACATGGCACATATCTGCATTTGCATATCTTAATAGTTGGGTATTCATCTTGTCTCCGAGTCGATCCACTTTCGTGAGTCACCTGATTCCTTTGAGTTAATTCAAAGAATGCATTGTCATATTCCTTGCATTACACCTGGTTTCTCTCTCGTCAAGTCAATTTTTCCAAGTCATTTTTCATGGCACAAGTTGTTCAAAGGATGTCTCTTCCAAAATTCAACTCGTTAGTAACTTTACCTTCCTATAAATCTGGTCATGTCTAAGTTAGTTTCATGGTTGTCTCATCACTTCAAAATAAACTTTTTTTTAGTGTTTTCTGTCGATGATGGGAAAAACATCATCTCCCTCCTTCGATGAGTCTATTCCTTTCAACTTCACCACATCATCCATGAACTATATTTAGAAACATAGTCAAGTACCTTGAGTCTTGCATGCCTCAATGGTAGGTTTCCTCTCTTTCAACAACAGGTTTTCATCAATGACATCTGATTGAAAGATTCTGTCAAGTGTTCGAATTCAAAACATCTATTCACACTTGGGAGAATGTACTGAGATACCCTATTGATCATTGACATTAATGGTGATTTCCCTTGCACTTGTTAATAGTATACATCAATGACTAGTAATCAAGTGGTTTCTACCATGCTCGACGTCAAGACATATATTCACATGGCTAGAGTCATATCGGTTGGGGACTGGAATGAATACCTTGAGAAGTTAGGATTTATCAACATAATTTCCTATACTTAGGTTGCGATGGAAGATTATTTGGAGTCATGACATGGATCCACATTGTATGTTTGGTGGCTATGTCCAGTATTGGGGTCGGATAACATGGATCTACTTTGTATGTTCCATAGCCATGTTTCTCTCTCTACGTCATTGATCATGGATCTACAATGTATTCTTGGTAGCCATGACATGTTCATATTCATGTATCTGCAGTGTATTGGTCTGCAACCATGATTAAGTCAGGAAATTCAGTTACTGGTCTTATGTCAGTTGTGGACTCATCTCTTATTACCTCTAATATCAGATTGATATCTAGAAAATTATTTTACCTATCACATCCTTATATCTTCATACTTTGTGGGGCATTATGTTGCACCTAAAAAATACACTATTTCCTGATGACCCTTTAGAGGTCCTGGTCAGAGATTCCTATGGTGACTTTTTTACATCCTTAGCGAGACTGACGCCTTTTTGGTGCACTATCCTATGGAGCAAAGAGCATCGAATCATTTTTGTTTATTAACACTAGACGTCATTGGTGATCTTTCCCTATGATAAATAAGCTACAACGCTTTTTCAGCTTAAGCCAAGAGCGCCGTCGGACCTAAAACATGAAAAAAGAAGATTCTAAAAGCTTCCTTGTGAAAGCCTCCATGGAGTTGGTTCCTACTAGCAAGGGAGAGGTGGCATTCACCTTCCTCACCTATTGGGATCACCTCCTATCCATTTACTAAGTGAATCTCATATCATTTGGACCATAAATGAAGCCTTCATGGAGTGTGTGAAAGGAGGCCAAAGAAAACACCCTTATGCTATTCGATTGAGATATGGTTTAGAGGCAAGTTTGAGTGAGCTGATGTATGAAGATCTTGTTGTGAGAGAGGATTATTGTAAGTCCATTGTTGAAGACAAAGTTGGAAACATCAAGGCTTTCATTGTATCTTTACCTAATTTATTAATTATTACAAAAGTGCTCCCCTTTCCCATACTTAAGTTTTGTCAATATCAATTAAATATTGTTAGATTCCTTGATAAATAGCATAGATTGTTAATTTATCACATTCCTCTCATATTTTTGTGTTGTCTCTTGATCTTTCATTACAGGTACTAAAGATTGCATGCAGAACATTGGAACAAGGACAAAAAGCATTCAAATCTAAGGTATGAGAGTGGTTTCATGTTGAGTAAATTAACTATCTAGGTAAAGGATATGCCACTCTGTTTTTGTGTTTTGTGCTTGTATCATACAGGGTAGAGGAACAAGCAGTGGCCACACTGGTTGCATAATTCCTTGAAACAGAACAAATGCTAAAAAGTTAACTAAAATAATTTCTTAAAGGAAATGCTTTCCATGTCAAGCTTATTCATCTCTAACTACCCTACCTACTGAGCATCAATGCCCATTTAAGTCACTTCTGACTTCCAGTGAATCCAATTAAGCAAATGATTCCATATGCAAATTTTATCCTAATGCTTGATAAAAAAGAACAATGAAGGACAAAATGGAAAAAGGTTATGACAGGGAAATTGATCTCTACTGCAAAGACATAACCAACCATTCACACTGCACACCTTTTCCACATATCTATCCACTCGGTCATGACAACTTCCAGAAAATCATGCTATGTATCTGCCATGATAAGGGTGCTCCATATATTTATCCACTAATAATAAAATACAGGGTGGTCTTCAAAAATTTATGTCATTTTCTTGCCCCAATACTACCGCCCCAATTGTATCTTCCCCTGCACGTTGTCCAACTGTTATTCAAAATACCCATGCAAGGGATGCTCATGAAAAATTGTAAATGAGACATTAGTCACTTCACTCGAAATGCCAGAACCCAAAACCTACTTTCCCCCATGCATTTCATAGCAAATATCTTGAATAAAATCAAGTGAACTAAGCTCTTCTTGATATAAGAGTTCTGAATTGGAAGAACAAGAAGAGACATCACATTTAAGAACCTCATATTCTGAGTATCTATCCTCATATTTATCATACATTGGAGGACTGAAATATTCTTCAAAAACCCCAGAGACAGGACTTGCAATAGGCCAAATTATTTCTTCATCAAACCAATTATAATAGTCCTCCTGTATGGCTCTAGGCTGATCATCTGTTGTCTCATGAAGAGAAAAATGAGAATGCACAACAAATTCTACTGGTTCACCCTCCTCATTATCATTCCGAACCTCTATTTTTTGTGTCTGATTAGAAACCCTTAATATTTGTTTCAGAATATCAAGTGAGGAAAAGCATAATGGAAAATAGTTACCTTCCTCCTACTGATTGTATTCTTCATAAAAAGTAGGATTGGGAGGCAAATGAGACTATGTTTGTTTATACTCTTCATCTTTCACCAGTCAAAAAGGCTTTGTATGTTCCTCCAGCTCTTTAGCCGCAATTTGAGTTTGTTCAACACATAAGGGTCCTGCCTTGGACATTGACTCTAAATCTGATGCATCATTTAATTCAAACTACAGAGGGGTTTCAGGGATTATTTGAGTCCTTGGAGAAGGGATGCGTCCTCTAAAGTCATGACCTGTTGGGCTAGGAAAGGAGCACAAGGAAGAAGTGTTACCACTTAAGTTGTACTTAGTGGTTTTTATCAAGTGATCCTGTTGAACCGGACAGGTTTAACTTGTTCGGACTACAAAAGACCTTTGGAAGTACTTATGGGAAGTGCTTGTTGTATCATATCACATGTTCATACCCCATGAGGGAATTGTAATAAATGTTCTAGCATGATAGTGTCTATAAAATACTCGGTCTCTTAGGCTTCATTTGTCAATCCAATCAGCCCAGGGTGTTTTTTCCCTTAGTTATTATTGGTTGTTGAATAAACGACTGATAATTTTTGAGTTTTTCACTCCATACCTCCAAAGTTGGGGTGGTCGGCTTGGAATTTAGGCCTATTGAGGTTATTAGTGTCTATGTGTCAATGTATAAACATGCTAGACATCTTTTTTGAGTCATATGAACATGTCTAATCCCCCCTAGGTGTTCTTCAATTTTTCAATTTTTTAGTTTTTTCAATGTCTTTTATTAAAATTTAATTTTTCCAAAACTTAGGCTATTTTTTAATAGTTTAATTGGAAAAATTGATTTTGTAATAAAAGTGGGCCAAATAATCGGTTTCAGTCATGTAGGTGCTCATTTTCAAGCTAAGAACACCATGTAAACCCATGGACCCACTATTTCCTAAGTTTTGAGTGATCTTCCATCACTCAGGTAAGAAAACCCCAAAAATAAACTATTGATTATTTTAATTAATAAATTGATGAATAATGGAGCAAATCCAAAATCAATAAATCAGTGGATACTCAACCGATTTGACTGAAATCAATCAGATCTGAAGTAGATTGGCTGGATCTGACAAATCCTTGACTGAAGGAGGGGATCAAATCAGATCCAGAGCTGATATACAGTGGTATTCATGGGGAATTGCACCCTCTCTCTCTCCTCCACACATGTGGACTCTCCTAGATGCTCTGTGGACTAAGGTGTCAGTGTATGGGTCGATGTGTCATCTCAATCAAGCCCGCGCTTGACAAGTAGGCTCAATACAGCTTCATTTCTGCATTGATGAACTTTCCATCAGTTGATTTCACTTGATTCCATGAGGAATTTCGCCCCCCCTGGGATAGATGGCCTGCAAATTGTATATATCCAGGCACAGCCTCCTCTTCCAAGCTAGTTAGAACTGAAGGAGGTGCTGCTGCTATTGTAACTCTACAATTATTCATTTGAAATAAAGAAAATATTTGGAGGCAATATGGTGTGGTGCCATTGCATGTGTGGATGATTATTGCCATTGTTTTACTGAGGTAACCTGTATCTGTGGTCAGTTTTTGCTAATGTCTTGTAGATCTGTGGTTAAGATTGGTAATTAGCTTATTACAATCTTGATAGGAAAGGTGTTGTTCAATAGGTTTATTTACTGTCACTCTCCTTTGATGCATGTTTAGAGATCTGGATTTATCATGTCCTATAGGCTTATATGCATGTTATCTTGAATCTCTTTGTATGTACTAATCAGATCTCATAAGTTTCTTGGCAAGTTCTTTGATTTCAGCTGAGTTGCAGGTTCACACTTTGGAGAGGATGCTGATATAGTTTGATTCTTAATTCTCTTCAAAACCTTCCAAAAGGAATAGTCC
Source organism: Pseudotsuga menziesii (assembly GCA_001517045.1). Classification (NCBI taxonomy): domain Eukaryota; kingdom Viridiplantae; phylum Streptophyta; class Pinopsida; order Pinales; family Pinaceae; genus Pseudotsuga; species Pseudotsuga menziesii. The sequence goes on along the minus strand of LPNX010744186.1, from coordinate 132,619 downwards.
CTCGACATTCCACCTGAAATCTCCACTGTGGATCTTCAAGGAAAACAACACTTTTCTCCTCTTCTTCCTCCCTCAAAGCAACACTTTACCGGGTTACTTTTTCAGTTCATAGTTGTGATTTCATTTGGATCTGTTTCATCGAAGTAAAATATACATATATCTAATATTTCATAGCTCATATCCTATATCTCACACTTAAAAATTTTTCATAAGCATCCTAGATCTAGCTGTAGGGAAATCGTCTTTTTTGCATGAATTTTAAAGAAAACTTGTAGATCACATGCATTAGATTTCCTTTCGCTGTTATAAAATTGAATATTATGCAATATCAGTGCAATTTAATTGTCTGCACAAATACAAATCCAATATCTCAAGGACATCTTGCTTTCCTTGGTTCCTTTTTCGCTGGTTTAGCTAGTTTAACCGCATTATTTTTTGAGATAAAGTAGGCTGATACAAAGGTACTCTTAAATTGATTTTGGGCATATGTTATTATAACTTTATCACTGTGTTTTATCAGTTCTGACAGAAATAAAAGGAATCTTCTTTCCGAAGTGGTCTCAGGAGCATTCAAATCCCCCTAGGGGTCTCCCTTTTCACTAAAAAATCTTAATTCTTTTTTGCAAAATTGTAAAAAAATTGGTTTCAACCTATATAAGGACCAAGAAAGTTATGATTTATCATTTGTCTTATATTGTAACCACTGTAATAAAATTATTATTTGAATAGTCTCTTTCGAGCCCATTCCCCATCCCCCCTGGGGGGATTTGCGTCGGTGTCCTTTTTGTGCTTTTCCTCATTTATTTTTTTAAACTAGTATTGATATAATATGTAGGGTAGGATAATTTATTTCGTTATTAATTCCATATTCCATATCTTACATTTCAAATTAATCGTAATACTTACCCCACGATTTCCCGATTGACCCGAAAGGGGAAAGAGATTTGTGGTAGGATTAATTAACAAACTGGAACTGTGTATCTGTTTTCTTTTTTCTATCATTTTTTTATCAAAAAATTTAAAATTAAACCCTCCTCGATTCCCCGATTGAGATCCACTTGGATCGAAAGAGGTTCTTGGAGGCTTTTGTTTTAAACAAGAAGATCTAGTTTAAAACTTATTAAAATTTACAAGACTCCAGTGTGTATGCTCTGCACTTGGCTGCGGTTCGTCCGATAAGTCAAGATGTATCAAAAGCACTTGGGTGACTAGTATAATTAGGACTCACACTCCCCAACTGACAAACCATCAGGTGAAAATCCAACACCTAGATCAAACCTTTAGGGTGGGAAAATACCCAAAGGAAGCGGGAACTTACTGAAAAGTGACCTCGAGGCACCAATATTTGTCACACCCTAACATGTGCATTATGAACAATAGCCCTAGAGACTCCATTTCATCCCACATATTCCTTGCGGGTCGCTGTAAGGGTTTAGTTTTGGACATACTCCAAGTACTCTCGAGTATATCTGGAGTCCCCCCTTAGCCTAATTTAATCAACTCATACTTCAATTTTAACTTAAAACATACCAAGATGCAATCACAAAAAAATCACTTCAAGCACATGCAAGCACATTGATCTTATTGATTTGACTCCATTCTAAGGTACTGGTCATTTTTTGCTTTATATATATATTGTGTATCAGCTTTTTGCTTTCGTGTGTTTATCTTCGTATCTTGTCATCTTTAATTGTCTATAGTTAAGATATTCAAACTCCTAAATAACTGATTCAATTTAACATCACCACACTAAGAAATCATCCTTAGTAATTTAATAGGGTCTACCCCCCTTGGCTCCATTAGGAGTTGAGCCTAAATGGAGGAGTCAAGAACAAGGTGACAGCCTTGACTCGAGACTTGCCCCCAAGGACACACCGAGTGGCTTGAAGATTTCTGCCACGTGATCCAGGTGTGTGAAAGGCGGCAACACTTTTTGGTGCCGTTGCTAGGGATAAATATTTTTATTCCAGAGTATGAATTAGCTTAACTTTTTTCTAAACAACTAAAAAGATAAAAAAAAATTGATTGATCTAGTCTTTAAAAAACATAAAAATTAAAACTCGATCCATCTGGCGACTCCACTGTCTAACATCCCTTCAAGAATTTCTACCTGAAGAAACCGTCGACAATTATTCAATCCTCTCCCCGATCCCGAAAGGTTTATTAGGGAAATATTGAATAGGTATACTTCTCGTATAAACCTTGAAGATTTAGGAGACCAATCCCTCTCAGATATCCATCACGTATTTGTAGAGAGTCATACTTTCCAATCTCAAGAAATGACGGATTTTTACAAAACCCTTGACTTTTCTCAGATAGCAGGTGCTCCTCATAACATTCCGAATGATGCTATCAAGAAGCTCCCCAGGTTCGAGGGAAATAATGCTACCACTGCCAAGACTCATCTCCGAAAGTTTGAAAGGCACCTAGTTAGTTACTGCGATAATGTTGCCTCTAACCATGAAGATATCAAAATGAAGCTCTTTGCTTTATCCTTAGAGGATGATGCTGCGGAGTGGTATGCTGACCTTGGTGATGGTTCATATAAAACCCTTAATGAATTCCTAGAAGGTTTTAAGAAGAAATGGGGGGAAAAGAAAGAACCAAGACATTTGCTTGCTGCCCTTCATAATATAAAGAAGATGGAGAATGAAACCATCGATGAATTTAATACTAAGTTTAGGCGTGTGGTTGCGGACCTCCCTAGAGACATCAAGCCAAGGGATGAATCCATCTTGATATCCTACATTAAAGCTTTCACTGGTGGTTTGAGATACCAATTAAGGGATAAAGATCCGGTCGATCTAAAAACTGCTCAAGATTTGGCCGAAAAAATAGAAAGGAATATGCAATCTTCGGGCAAGTCCAACATTCTAGGTTACACTAGGGGAAACACTTCGTACAACAAAGAGAAGGGAAATGCCGTTGAATTAGAGGAAAAGGAAACCTCTAAAGACCCCATGGAAAAGATAACTAGCATGTTTGAAAAAGTGATGACTAGTCAGAACCAATTCATGACAGACCAATTTGTGCAAATGAATAAAATCCAAAACAAAATAGTCACACTGGAGAGAAATAGAGGACCTAGAAATTTTCAGCCAAAACAGAATCAAGTATATCAAAAGAAGTTTCGTCAGCAAGAACCTAGGATTCCAAACCAGTTAGACTCAACTAACCTGGTAGATGAAGTAATTCCATGGTGTAGACCTTGTGAGCAATTCCACCCAGAAAGCACTTGCTACATAGAAAACCAGGTTATAGAACATGGGATGGCGGAGGTCAGTAATCAGGAAACAACATCAGGTGAGTCTGATCATGTGTACATGGTAGGCCGAACCTATCCTCTATCAAACTAGCATTGGATGTAGGCCATGGATTACGGTTTCGAGAAGGATCTCCTGTCTAAATTTTATGGTACAATGCCTCCTCTAGAGGAAATTAAGGAAATGAAGGATTCCAGGTTCAAGGGAGCTGTGTATCAAAGGAGAGAAAAGAAATCACCGTCTAAACAGTACAAGACAAAGGTAACCTCTCCTCCCCTCCCAGATCCTCCTATTGTCCCTGAGTCAAATATTGATATCGGAGAATGGATAAGTAGTGCTAAGATTCATGTTTATGCAACTAATGTCCTTAAAATTCCTGGTCGAAAAAAAAAGTTGTTGAAAGCCTTAGAGGATAGTCAAATTAAAGCTCATAATATTATCGAAGAAGATCCTCTTCCTAATAATAATGCTATATTTGAAGCTAAACATATTGAACCCATAGATATGCCCATAGTTCTCAACAGTGTTGATCCGAGAAGAGAAGATCACCCACCTTTTTATGTCTCCCTCTTAGTTGATAAACTTCTCCTTCATAAATGTATGTTAGATTTAGGTGCTTCATCAAATGGCATGACAAGAAAAGTAATGGAGCAATTAAATCTAAGGGTCACCCGGCCCTACCACAATGTTTGTGCCATGGATGCAAGAGAAGTTGAAGTGGTAGGGATAATCTTAAATTTACAAGTTAAGTTGGCTAAGTATCCTGATATCGACATGTCGATGGATGTGGTTGTGATAGATGTTCCAGATAATTGGGGTATGTTGTTATCCAGAAAATGGGCCGCAACTCTTGGTGGGCACATGCAAATGGATTGGACATATGCTACTATACCTGCATCAGAGAACACTAGGGTGATTCTCCATAGAGAAAATATGAGGAAACGTCATGTAGAAAACCCTAAGAAGCCCGGAAATGAATTTGTTCATTTCACTGATAACTTTGGAAACTATGCTATTTTGTCAAATTTCATGGCCCCCATTAAGGAAAACATTAAAAATGAAAAGATCAAATGAAGTTTGGAAAATGTACTTTGACAGGGCTTATTCCAAAACTGGAAAGGGTGCGGGCGTCGTCATCATCTCTCCTTCAAATAAAGTCTACAACTTTGCATTCATATTAGAGGTTGAAGCATCAAACAATGTAGCTGAGTATGAGGCATTTATCCTAGGGTTAGAAACTGCTAAAGATATGGGGATAAAGATGTTGAACATAAAGGGTGATTCAGATCTAGTTGTCCTCCATATTAAGAATCGGTTTCAATGCAAAAATGACAGACTAAGGAAGTATAGGAATGCCACATGGGACACTATGGAATGGTTTGATGCACTTAACATTCAAAAGGTCCATAGGGAAATGAATGGGTTAGCAGATAAATTAGCAGTAGCAACATCCACCCTCCAGCCATCGGATGAAATGATTAATGGGAATGGAAATATGGAAATAAATTTCAGACCTTCAATTCAAGATAATATAGACCACTGGCAAGTGTTCAAAGATGATGAGCAACTCTTGAGATTCATCCACAATCTACAAGAGTTTGAGGGTTGCAAGATCACTTATCAGCAGGAAGGTAAAGAGTATCAGGAGTGCGAGGATAATGAAAGGAATCACATCCCGAGTAGCCTTATAGCTTTCGAGAATATTTTTGATTGTCAGGATCATCATAAAAAACAAAAAAAGGAAATAAAAACTGGGAATTATGTGGAAATAAACATAGGACCTGACAAGGATCCCAAGCTAATAAAAATTGGAAAAGGTACTTCGGAAAAGGAAAGGAACAACTTGATCAACCTAATCAAAGATTATAGAGATGTGTTGGCCTTTAGTTATGATGAGCTGAAATCCTATAGGGAGGATGTGTTTCAACACACTATTCCCCTCACAGAAGAAGCTAAGGAGGCCAAACCTTTCCGACAAAAACTTAGGTGAATAAACCCTAAGTTGGCCCCCATTGTGCAAAAGGAACTTCAGAATATGCTAGTGGCAGGGATCATAGCACCTACAAGTCATTCATATTGGTGCTCCAACTTAGTTGTTGTTAGAAAGAAGAATGGGTCAATTAGAATATGTATAGATTTTAGAAATCTGAATACATCATGCCTCAAAGATAATTACCCATTACCCGACATGGAAACTTTGCTTCAAAGAGTAACAGGATCAGGAATGATTTCCATGTTGGATGGAGTTTCTGGTTATAACCAGGGGTTGGTAAATAAATAAGATCAACATAAGACTACATTCACCACACCTTGGGGTACCTATAAATTTATAAGAATGCCTTTTGGCTTATTGAATGCTGGTGCCACCTTCCAAAGAGCCATGGATTTTGCCTTCAAAGAACTTATAGGAAAAATAATTGAAATATATCAGGATGACTTAACTATTTTTTCAAAAGAAATATCTGACCACATAAGTCATCTTAGGCAGGTTTTTATAAGATGTCATAAATATGGTATTTCCTTGAATCCCGCCAAGTCAATCTTTGGAGTTGATGAAGGCAAGTTGTTGGGGCACATCATTTCTAAAGATGGTGTCAAGGTTGATCCTGAGAGAGTTGAAGCTATTAAGAAAGTCCCCTTGCCTCACAATCTAAAAGCTATCCAGTGCTTTAATGGTCAAATCAATTTCATAAGAAGATTCATCCCAAACTTAGCAGAATTAATGAAACCTCTACAAAATCTATTAAAGAAGGATGCTAAGTTTGAGTGGACATATGAAGGGAAAGATGCATTCAAGTCCATAAAAAATTCCATATCCATGTCCCTGGTCTTGACTAGCCCAGATTATGCCAAAGAATTCCAAATATTTTCCTTTTCCTCAAAAGACACCATTGCCGGTGTTTTACTCCAAAAGAATAAGGAGGGACAAGAGCAACCCATAGCCTTTATGAGTAGAGCCTTACAAAATTTAGAATTGAAGTATACCACGATGGAGAAATAGGCCTATGCTCTTGTCCCTTAAAAATTTCATAACTTATATAGGTTACTCCAAAATCATTGGATATGTACCCCATGCAGCTGTTAAAGATATAATGTCCCAGCAGGATTGTCTAGGAATCAAGGGCAAGTGGGTTTCCAAAATCCAGGAATATGATTTGGAGATAAGACCTACTAAATTAATCAAGGGACATGGTCTTGCAAAGATGTTGACCCAAGACAATAAGAAGGCTTTGGATAGCAAAATAAAATTGGCATTATGGGCCAACAGGATCACTAAAAAAAGTTCAACAGGGAGGATCCCTTTCGAACTAGTCTATGGCCTTGATGTTACCTTACCAGTCCATCTAAAGCTTCCAATTTATCAACTCCTCTAGACATTCATCTCAGATCAAGAAGCCATCCAAAATAGAATAAACCAGTTGATCGAGCTAGATGAGAGCAGAAGAGACTCTCTTGACCATAGTATCAAAAATTCAGACAAGGTCAAGAGAGCCTTTGATAAGTCTACCCGGCCAGGTTCCTTCCAAGTAGGTGACATGGTTCTACGTTGGGACAAACGATGGCAAAAACCTGGGAAACATGGAAATATCAATAGCTTGTGGTTGGGACCGTACATCGTCGATGAAATAGCAGGAACAAAATCCTTCTATCTAAATGACTTGGAAGGAGAAAGACTGAGCTTACTAGTGAATGGTTTCCTCCTCAAGCTATTTTTCGCCGAGACAGTTTGATGCCTTTAGTGGCATTGGTGGTTTCAGGGCCAATTTCTAAACCTTGCCCTGTGTGTATTTCTAAATTGTATATATCATATTGTTGTATCATAGATATTGTTGTATTATAGTTATCTTGTACCATGTTGAAAATATTCCTTTTTGCACATTATAGATTAATTATGTACATTAGTTTGTTTTTATGGCTATTTTTTTCTTATATATATACATGTTACTGACAAACTCTAATTGCCTTGCAGGAACCAGAGATTCTAGAGTTCTCACATCCTCTCCTTTGAACAAAAGATTAGTTAGAGAATGTGTCCCATATGGAGCCAGAATGCTACCACCTAAGTTGTACTTAGTGGTTTTTATCAAGTGAGCCTGTTGAACCAGACAGGGTTAACTTCTTCGGACTACAAAAGACCTTTGGAAGTACTTCTGGGAAGTGCTTGTTGTATCATATCACATGTTCATACCCCATGGGGGAATTGTAATAAATGTTCTAGCATGATAGTGTCTGTAAAAGACTCGGTCTCTTAGACTTCATTTGTCAATCCGATCAGCCCAGGGTGTTTTTTCCCTTGGTTATTATTGGTTGTTGAATAAACGACTGATAATTTCTGAGTTTTTCGCTCCATACCTCCAAAGTTGGGGTGGTCGGCTTGGCATTTAAGCCTATTGAGGTTATTAGAGTCTATGTGTCAATGTATAAACATGATAGACATCTTTTTTGAGTCATATAAACATGTCTAAGTCCCCCTAGGTGTTTTTCAATTTTTCAATTTTTTAGTTTTTTCAGTCTTTTTTATTAAAATTTAATTTTTCCAAAACTTAGGCTATTTTTTAATAGTTTAATTGGAAAAATTGATTTTGTAATAAAAGTGGGCCAAATGATCGGTTTCATTCATGTAGGTGCTCATTTTAAAGCTAAGAGCACCATGTAAACCCATGGACCCACTATTTCCTAAGTTTTGAGTGATCTTCCATCACTCAGGTCAGAAATTCCTAAAAATCAATTATTGATTATTTTAATTAATAAATTGATGAATAATGGAGCAAATCCAAAATCAATAAATCAATGGATACTCAACCGATTTGACTGAAATCAATCAAATATGGAGTAGATTGACTGGATCTGACAAATCCATGACTGAAGGAGGCGATCAAATCAGATCCAGAGCTGATCTATAGTGGTCTTCATGGGGAATTGCACCATCTCTCTCTCCTCCACATGTGTGGACTCTCCTGGATGCTCTGTGGATTGAGGTGTCAGTGTATGGGTTGATGTGTCAACTCAATCAAGTCCCCGATTGACAAGTAGGCTCAGTACAGCTTCAGTTCTACATTGATGAACTCTCCATCAGTTGATTTCACTTGATTCCATGAGGAATTGTGCCCCCCCTAGGCTAGATGGTCTGCAAATTGTATATATCCAGGAACAGCCTCCTCTTCCAAGCTAGTTAGAATTGAAGGAGGTGCTGCTGCTATTGTAACTCTGTAATTCTTCATTTGAAATAAAAAAATCTTTCGAGGAAATACGGTGTGGTGCCATTGCATGTGTGGATGATTATTGCCATTTTTTTACTGAGGTAACCTGTATCTATGGTCATTTTTTGCTAATGTCTTGTAGATCCGTGGTTAAGATTGGTAATTAGATTATTACAATATTGATAGGAAAGGTGTTGTTCAATAGGTTTATTGACTGTCACTCTCCTTTGATTCATGTTTAGAGATCTGGATTTAGCATGTCCTAAAAGCTTATATGCATGTTATCTTGAATCTCTTTGTATGTACTAATCAGATCTCATAAGTTTCTTGTCAAGTTCTTTGATTTCAGCTGAGTTGTAGATTCACACTTTGGAGAGGATGCTGATCTAGTTTTTTTCTTCATTCTCTTCAAAAAATTCCAAAAGACATAGTCCCTCGACATTCCACCTGAAAGCTCCACTGTGGATCTTCAAGGAAAACAACACTTTTCTCCTCTTCTTCCTCCCTCAAAGCAACACTTTACCCGGTTACTTTTTCAGTTCATAGCTGTGATTTCATTTGAATCTGTTTCATCAAATTAAAATATACATATATCTAATATTTCATAGCTCATATCCTATATCTCACACTTAAAAAAGTTTCATAAGCATCCTAGATCTAGCTGTAGGGAAATCGTCTTTTTTGCATGAAGCTTAAAGAAAACTTGTAGATCACATGCATTAGATTTCCTTTCACTATTATAAAATTGAATATTCTGAAATATCAGTGCACTTTAATTGGCTGCACAAACATCAAGCCAATATCCCAAGGAAATCTTGCTTTCCTTGGTTCCTTTTTCGTCGGTTTAGCTAGTTTAACCGCATTAGTTTTTGAGATAAAGTAGGCTGATCCAAAGGTACTCTTCAAGTTATTTTGGGTATATTTTATTCTAAATTTATCATTGTACTTTAGCAGGTCTGACAAAAATAAAAGGAAGCTGCTGTCCGAAGTGGTCTCAGGAGCATTCAAATTCCCCCAGGGGTCTCCCTTTTCACTAAAAAATCTTAATTCTTTTTTGCAAAATTGTAAAAACTTGGTTTCAACCTGTATAAGGACCAAAAAAGTTCTGATTTATCAGTTCTCTAATATTGTAACCAGTGTAATAAAATTATTCTTTGAATAGGCTCTTTCGAGCCCATTGGGCCATCCCCCCTGGGGGGATTTGCGTCGGTGTCCTTTTTGTGCTTTTCCTCATTTATTTTTTTAAACTAGTATTGATCTAATCCGAAGGGTAGTATAATTTATTTCATTATTAATTCCATATTCCATATCTTACATTTCAAATTAATCGTAATACTTACCCCACGATTTCCCGATTGACCCGAAAGGGGAAAGAGATTTGTGGTAGGATTAATTAAGAAACTGGAACTGTGTATCTGTTTGATTTTTTCTATCATTTTTTTATCAGCAACTTTAAAATTAACCCCTCCTTGATTCCCTGATTGATATCCACTTGGATCGAAAGAGGTTCTTGGAGGCTATTCTTTTAAGCAAGAACATCCGGTTGAAAACTTATTAAAATTTACAAGACTCCAGTGTGTATGCTCTGCACTTGGCTGCGGTTCATCTGATTAATCAAGCTATATCAAAAGCACTTGGGTGAATAGTATAATTAGGACTCACACTCCCCAACTGACAAACCATTAGGTGAAAATCCAACACCTAGATCAAAACTTTACGGTGGAAAAATACCCAAAGGAAGCGGGAACTTACTGAAAAGTGACCTCGGGGCACCGATCTCTGTCACACCCTAACGGGTGTGTTATGAACAATAGCCCCAGAGACTCCATTTCATCCCACATATTCCTTGCAGGTAGCCGTAAGGGTTTAGTTTTGGACATACTCCAAGTACTCTCGGGTATATCTGGAGTCCCCCCTTAGCCTAATTTAATCAACTCATACTTCAGTTTTAACTTAAAACATACCAAGATGCAATCGAAAAACATTCACTTCAAGCACATGCAAGCACATTGATCTTATTGATTTGACTCCATTCTAAGGCACTGGTCATTTTTTGCTTTATATATATATATATATATTGTGTATCAGCTTTGTGCTTTCGTGTGTTTATCTTCATATCTTGTCATCTTTAATTGTTTATAGTTAAAATATTCAAAATCCTAAATAACCGATTCAGTTTAACATCACCACACTAAGAAATCATCCTTAGTAATTTAATAGGGTCTACCCTCCTTGGCTCCGTTAGGAGTTGAGCCTAAACGGAGGAGTCAAGAAAAAGGTGACAGCCTTGACTCGAGACTTTCCCCCAAGGACACACCGAGTGGCTTGAATATTTCTGCCATGTGATCTAGGTGTGTGAAAGGCGGCAACAAGAAGTTTGTGCAAGAAAAAGAATCTATGTCACGTGCACAATAGGATGGAAGTGAGGTCGCAAAGGAAGCAAAGGGACTAGCGCATGCAAAATAAAGATGTGCGTGATAGAGGAAAAGCAAACATAGAGGTGTATAGGTGATAACGGCTGGAAAGCGACAAGTGAAGATCGTGGTCGTTAAAGACGATGTAAGCCTGTGGAAACGCACGTATGGAAGGATATTTGTAAGTTAGGATGATAGTGCTTTGTGTTAGTCCATGACAGCCTGATCTGATGGCTAATCATGACCTGTAACTGATGAGCAGTATATAGTCGACCCTACGCGGTTTGATAGAAGTTATAAATAATAAAAACCCATTCTGTAAAAGGGATGGTCATTAGTCATTGGTAGGTTTTGGTTGTCCTTGGTCATTCGTGGTTGTCCAGAGCTAAGGATTCCATTTTTGCTTTATTTTGAGTTAGATTTAGAAGGAGAGAAGATTCAGAGAGGATTCTAGTAGAAGGAGGAGGCTATTGAGCCGTGTATCTTGCAGTTGTGTTCGCAGACCACTAGGAATTGGAGGAATCAATAGGAGTAGATCCAAGATATGTGGATCAATAGGAGTAGATAGAAAAATAAACCAGAGATCATGAGAGAAATAGGTCTGAAGCATAAAAGACATATCATAAGATAAGTATGCAATTTGCAGACTGCAAGGTGCTATATCCATTTCTCAAGCCAGATGAAGAGCACCTTGGTGGTTTTTCTGAGATGGGTTTCCACGTTATTCCTTGTGTTCAGTGATTGATTAATGTGGTATGTGGATGTGAATGGTTGTTATTTGCTTATTTTATGATGATGAGATATTGTTGAATGCATGGTAACATATTGTTAACTAATGAATGAATCATTGCTAAAGAATTGTTGGAATGCGCAAGCAAGTTGTGGTTAATTATTCAAGTTAAAATATCAGTCACGAATGGTCTATTAGTTCAAAGAATCAGCTGCATTGCACCAGTTGTGCCAGTTGTTAAGGTTAAGGACTAGGTTTTGTTGCGTGCAGTGACATACAGTTGTGCCCATTCGCACAGGAACCATCCAGCTCTCTAGGTTTCCTTCGACGAGCACCTTGGCCGGGCGCCAAGGGACTGTAATCCCTGGACAACTGCAAAAACCTAGTTCTGGAAGTTACCCATTAGATATGTAGGGTGAGACTGCACCTACCTCACAAGTGTTTTCGACAGAGTTACTCTATCAGGCCGATGTCTTGTGGCTTATTGTTGGCATTGTGGTGTTGCTGAACCGCTGGTCACGACAGGAAGGTGATAGAAGACAAAAAATGGTTCCTTTGTCGAGACCCTTAATCATTTAAATTGAGGGAAATGTTGTGGCACTCGATGAAGAAAGAGATAGAAGATTGGATGGACTCCAAAATTCTAGTGTTCGCACAAGATCATGGTTGAGCGCAAAGAAATGGGTAGACAAGTATATATATATTCTGATATCCATGAGGTATTCTTCACATAATTCCCTATTATACTGCACATGTGGTTGACAAAATTGGCAACTAGACAGAAAAATTTCCAAAGAAGAGAATTTGTCGAATGGAGTGATCAATTGGTTCATGAGGCAACCAGCGTAAGTAACACTACCTCTAGAGATATTGATTTTTGGGTTGAAAGTATCTTGCACGGATACATTACTAACTTCATGGTAGAAACTATATCCTCGTATAGTGAGGCTAAAAGAATTTTTTTCCAAGGAACTCAAAGAAGGTATCTACTATCTATCAGTGCATGGATGAATATGCTCACGTATGAGAAGGGTATATTGCAGATGAGTAGTTGAGTTGTCGCAAATGAGCTATTGAGAAAATGGGAAAATGTGAGTTGAGATGTTCCCTAGAAATAAAAAACCTGAACTAGAAGCAGGATTCCTAAGGAGTGGAAGGAGATTCATATCACGGAAAAGAAGAAAGACCGAAATAAAGCGATGGAACCTTAGTCTATTCAAGGAGAATGAAAATGAACTTTAGAGGCATGAATACAAAGGGTCTTGTGAAGAAGAGGAGGACTATAGCCCGATTTCATAACGACTAGAGGACTCTGAAGAATCTATCAAGACACCAAGGTTAGGACACAATTAAATCACACTAGCAATATCCCCAGAGGTGAGATCTAGAGTCTCATCCCCAGAGATGACTACTAATACTGATAACACTGGTACTACAACTAATACACTAAAAGGTATACCTAATTTGAACCCCTTGATAGAGAACCCCGATGCCAACTCAATGGCTATAACTAGTATTCGGTTACCCACCTTCAATGGAAATGGAAGAGAAGATCCATAGCAGCATTCATTCCTGTGCAAAGCTGTTTGGATGCTTTTGTTAGTCCATAATGCAGACATAAAGAAGGCACATATGATCACGACTCTGAGGGGTCATGCGCTATATCGGTTTATGAAGTTTTTTTCCACACTGATAAAAAACCGTAGAAAAATCTTGATGAGATCAGAGCCGAAATGATATTTGAGTTAAGAAAACCGAAGTCCGAGTCGCAGTGCATTACTAAGATCAAAGAGATAAAGAAAGAATTGGCTGAATTAGTATGGGAATTTGACCAGTAGTTCAAAACTTTGATGGAAAAGGTAAGCTTCCAAATGTCGGATGTACATCATAAAGAGTGGTTTATTGCTGCATTACTACTAGACATTCAAGGGTCATTAATGCAACAAAAGATTGAGTCATATAAGGAAAAAGTGCTAGAGTTGGAAATGAAGTTAGAATCCTCGCCCATTGGAGATGGCGCTACAAGAATGGTGCATATTCAATCATAGTTGGATAATCTGATGATATAGCTTCAGGACATCAAGAAGGGTAAGGAAAAACAAGAATATTTGTGGTGCACACAATGCAAAATAGATGGGAACACTATTGCAGAACTACAAGCAATAATAGAAGAGATACTCATAGAGCCACAACCTGAAAAGAAAGTTGACCAAGTGAGGAAGAAGTTTAAAATTGGCCGTGAATTAAGAATGATTGCGCAGATAGGAGACTACGAAATGGATTATATTATCTTAGACCTAGGGTATAATGTCAATATTTTAACATGAAAAACCTAAGAAATTATGGGTGAGCCACACTTGGACTAGTCCCCTGTCTAGCTGCGACTTGAGAACCGGGAAAACGTGCTACCCATTGGCTAGTTTAGTCAGGTCCCTGTCGACATTGAAGGATTGCGCACATTTGCGGACTTTGAAGTCATTAATATTGTTGATGACACAAACCCATATCCCACATTATTGGGCATAGATTGGGATATAGATAACCAAACTATTATAAACTTCAAGAAGAGGATCCTCTCATTCGAGGATAATGAGATAAGAGTAGTGTTTCCCATTAATCCTCTAGAGGGACAAAGATATGTTGAGCCTATATATAATGATGGATAGGCTGACTACCTCGACTATATATACAATGTTATCGCATTACAATAAGACTACATCAATCCGACAACAAATGGAAACCTGAGCTAGAAGAGTGTTAGTTCCTGCACATCTGACTCAGGGGAAGCTTTGGAGATTTGGCAGAATAGACTACATGAAGTCTCTATGAGGAGGTGCAAAAGAGTTATGAAATATTTGCGATGGGTGGAGAATGACTTACATGATCTATCCACCTATGATGGTTTACCTAAACTCACGACCTTCTTAAATGAGTTTGAAGGACTTGTAATGGAGTCGCAGCGCTTGTCTGTGCTAGATCATGCACTAAAATCTACACCCGCTAGATGGTGGGGTGCGCATAAGAAGTATATAACAAATTGGCCACAGTGCAGAAGACTGATGGGAGTCAAATTCGGAGAAGAGGTTACCCTTGTAAACCATAAGTATTCAAGGTTAGTAAGCCCTGTGGAACATCTTAATCATTGTTGCATTGTATTTGTAGAATCCCCAAGGCAGGAGTGGGTCCATCATTTCATACATACATTGGAAATGACACCTAGAACTTGGTATACATCTATGGAATTGTGACAATGAACCCAAGAATGGGAAGGGATCTCTAAGAAATTTGTGCATACATTTGAATTTGCTGATGAGAACCCTACATTCATTGCTGCACTTCAAGCGATAAAGGAGAAGATATTTGATGTGATCCCTGTCGAAGAAGCTAACTCTCACCAGTGCAGTGTGACCATTTAGCAAAGGATGGATTGATATAATATAGCTGGGGATCCAGATGATGATCCAACTAACATAAACATACCAGAATCTGAAGGGACATGTGAAGTAGAAGGAAGTGGTATCTCAAGTGACTAGTTCCTTAAACCGTTAAAAATTAAGAAAGTAAACATTGGGTAATCAGAGAACCCAAAGTTCTCCAACATAGGATATTATTGGGATGAAGATACAGTTGTGAAATTCACATATTTACTGCATGGATATCAAGACCTATTCCCTACCAAATTCTCAGAAATGAAGGGAATAGTGGGAGACTTAGGGGAGATGAAAATACCCCTGCGACCATATGTTAAACCCAGTAAGCACCAACCATATCGGATGAATCCCAAGTATAAAGAAAGGGTAAAAGAAAAACTAGATCATATGCTCAATGACAGAATTATTGAACCTATTGAGGAGTCAGAGTGTATCAGCCCTATAGTGATCCAAGATAAGAAGACAACAAGTGAAGTCAAGATTTGTGTTGACTTAAGGAAGATAAACAACACATGCTTGCATGATCCATTCCCAACACCATGTACAGATTAAGTGCTTGAAAGTGTTGGAGGGAAAGAGATGTATTGATTTACTAATGGATTTTTGGGATATCATCAAGTCAGAATCACGAAGGAGGATCACCACAAAACAACATTCTTTACTGAATGGGGACGCTACCAATGTATGGTAATTCCCTTTGGACTCAAGAATGCACCTGCTATTTTTTCTAGAAAAATAGTCTCTTGTTTTGAAGATTTTATTCATAAATTTATTGAAGTATACTTTGATGATTGGAATATGTTTGGTCTAGTAAGAGACCATATTGAGAGTTTGCATATGATGCTGGACTGCTGTTGCCAGTATCATATTGCGCTGAATTCTAAGAAATGTATTTTCTACACACCATTTGGCGTGCTGTTGGGTCACATCATATGTCGCAACGATATCTTGGTCAACCCAACAAATATTGCGATTATATTGGAATTACCACTGCCTACATCAGTCACATAACTCAGATCAGTTCTGGGACATACAGGCTACTACTGGAAGTTCATAAGGGGATATGCAACGATCACTGCACCTATGGATAAACTGTTGAAGAAAGATGAAAAGTTCCAATGGACAATAGAATACCCAAAAAGATTAGATAAATTGAATATTGTAATGGCCACTGTGCCAATACTTGTATTCCTGGACTAGAAGAAGGAATTTCATGTGTGTGTTGACATGTCATCTGTCTTGCTTGGCATATTTTTGATGCAACCAGGAGAGGGTGCGCTCGACCATCATATTTATTTCGTAAGCAGGAAACTATCAACAATAGAAAATAAATACATGGCAAAAGAAAGAGAAGGCCCTGCTATGGTCTACGCACTTCATAAATTTTGACACTATTTGTTGGGCATACATTTTTAGATGTACACTGACCATTCAGCCCTAAAATAGCTAGTCAATAAACCAGTGTTGGGGCGAATATCTATAGATGGATTCTCCTATTTCAAGAGTTCAATTTTGAGGTCATTGTTAAATTGGGCTGACTAAATGTTAGACCAGAACACCTATCAAGGATAGAGAGTGGTGAAGATCCAACCAACTTGGAAGATAATTTTTTCGATGCACAACTATTTGTGATCCAAATGATGGATGACCAGAACCACGAGTTTAATTCCATAATTAACTTTTTGAGCACAATATATGCACCTAAAGGAATGTCTACCAACCAAAAGAAATACTTGGTTGTCAGAGCTGTTGATTATGCATTGATTGTAGGACATCTATACAAGCTGGGTGTGGATGAGTTACTTCATTGCTGTGTCTTGGACTATGAATGACCTTGGGTTATGAGTGAATCACAAGGTGGTATTACAGTAGTACACTACACAGGGAAAGCGACAGTGTGCAAGATATTGTAGGCATGGTTATGGTGGCCAACCATACAAATGGATAGTAAAATATTCTGCAAGCGCTGTGATATTTTTCAAAGGATAGGAAAACCATCGTGCCACGATGAGATTCCACTTGTGCCACAGATAACCCTTCAAGAATTTAACAAGTGGGAAGTTGATTTTGTTGGACCAATAATCCCACCAGGAAAGAGAACTGGTGCATGCTACATTATCACTATGACAAACTATCTGCCAGATGGGATGAAGCTACTCCTATTAAATATTGTACCACTTCGACCATGGCAAAGTTTCTATTTGAAAATGTCATCACCCAATTCGGTTGTCGAAAGATACTACTTAGTGACCAAGGTACGCATTTTCTTAACAAAGTAATTGCTGAGTTGACTGCAGAATTTTAGATCCAGCATAAGAAGACGAATCCCTACCATCCTTAGGTGAATGGAACAGTTGAAGCTTTCAAAAAGATGCTGGAAAATGCATTAACTAAGGTATGCAACATGGCCGAGATGACTGGGATTAGAAAATATCAGTTGTGCTATCGGCATATCACACAACCTGCAAGCGACTAACTGGGCACACCCCATTCATACTAGTATATGGACAAGAAGCTGTTGTGCCAATGGAGTACATTGTACCAAGTTTGAGAATTGCTGCATTGATGGAGATGAGTGACAGAGATGTTGTCGAGCAGAGGCTGATACAACTAGTGAAAATGGAAGAAGAACGCTTCATCAGAGGATTCCATCAGACAGTTGAGAAGCAGCAACAAAAAGCATGGCATGATCACCACATTTGAGTTAATCCTTTCAAAGTGGGAGGACTTGTGTTGTTGTATGACAGAAATTTTTTCAAACACCCAAGCAAGTTAAAGACACATTGGCTAGGGTCATATTTGGTTGTGCACATCATTGACGCAGAAACAATATAACTTCAGAAGCTAGACGGTACCTATGTCGTGGGTATGGTAAACGATAGTCCCCTGAAACCGTACTATGATGACCATAAGATCATGGGTTAGAACCATGCTATGCAATGTTAAAAGAAATAAAAACAAAAACAAAAAAAAACACAGATGGTCTGAATGATGTAAAAATTACTCTGTCGCACGTCGGTGACGGAACAAGTGCAATGTGCAGGGAAAGGGAGAAAAAATGTAGGAAAAAAAAGTACAACAAAAAGGTGGAAAGTGCTACCAAAAGCATAAATGACAGGCTAGTTGACATTAAAGTGCAAATATCCAGTGAATATTGAGGTGGCTGAGAAAACTAAGTATCATTAATTCGACGAGATACTAGGAGAATAAGGACATGTAGTAAGGTCACAGCCGACGGATCTGTCATAATTGTTCTAATAGGAACATCGCACCACTCAAGCAAATGACTTAATGAATGGATGTAGTAGCTGAGAATTCCATGTGATGGATTAGACATTAACTGTCCATTGCATGATGACTACGTGATGTGTTGGTGGGTATAACTGCAAGGCTTTGCCGAGTGATTCTAGAGCCAAAACTTATTATCCCTATTAAAGTAAGCCAATGCCCATGGTAATTGATATACCTAGCAACAGTGAGCCATCAGACGCAACTGTTATCTCTTGTTCCCAATCAAAGAAGAAAGTCCTTCACCCAAGATACAACACCCACACCAACAACCAGAGACTGATCCAATGGCGAGAACGCAAAATCAACCTGCCAATGTGGCCGATCATACTACAATTTCGATGCAAAGATCACATGTTGTTCCTACCCTAGCTTAGAGACCACCAACTTCTCCCACAACTATAGCATCTATCTTGGAGTTGAGACCACCCGAGCAGGGAACAGTTGGAGGACTATATGGACTCCCAAAGGACGAAGAAACACAGGACTATTGCTGCTATGGATACTCTGGGTAAAGCACCCTTAGAAAAGGAACAAGAGGTGGATGAACCCATGGAATAAGACTCACCACTGCATATAGGGTCAGATGTGGAGGAATTTGATGAGAATTTCCTGCACTATGTTCGACCAAGGAGAGATAACACACAGAGTGTGAAATTCCCAAAGAAGGAGGGTACAACTCTGGTAGCACCATGGATCCCTAATAATGTCCCCCTTTTGATGGATATCATGCCCAAGTTGGCCAAGCTGAAATTTGAGAAATTCAACACTCAACTGCAGGAAAGACTAAAGAGGGCGAACTTCCTGATCCTTGACCAGCCTGACCCAAGTCAAACATAGGTGCTTAGGCTGATGCAGTGGTCTGAGGGAGTTGGCCGCACAAGTTTGATTAACCTGGTGTTTATGCCCCATTTTGGCTAGAGCTTATAGGTTAGCACGTATGTGAAGTCTCTATTGGTCTATTTTCACAAAGGATTCCTATGGCTCGATCGACCGTACCCGGTCAATGTGAAGCTGATCTCGTCGATCACGGGCCTTCCAAGCAAAGGTGACAATCCTGCACCTTACTTGGCTCAAGAAGACACCACCCGGATCAAGCATAAATTCAACTTGCAATGCGCAAAGAGGGGATTCCTAATTCGGTAGATCAAGGACATAGGTGTGTGACTTTCTGTGCATATGTTATCATGTAAGTTGCTACACAAGATGCAGCCCAATTAGTGTTCAGCATCGAGAGCTGAACTCACAGAACTATGTGCGATGGGTGGAGAATTCAATTGGTCATGATACTTGCTTGATCAGATGATCGATGATGCCATGTAGGCCCAACACAATCCCACTTACAAATACCATTACTCATGGATTCTTATTTTGATGAAATCCTGCCTGACTATGTGCAAATGGATGTCCCTCTCCCTTGTCGTGGTGCAAGGTATCAGAACCTGTGCAAGGAAAAGAAAGACACAAACTGATAGAAGGACAACAAAATTGATTTATTTTTGCATGTAGCGGTGTTGCATGACATTGTACGATGGTCCCAATGAATCCCCGCTATGACGGTACACAGGTACGTAGTGTTTATCAATTTTTAGGCTGAAGCACATAACATGGTTTTGGAGCCGACTAAAGATGCAACCAAACAAGTGCACCATGTTGGATTCATGGTGGCAGATGTGGATGCAGATGCAATCATCCACCTATGGCCAAAAGAATAGTGCAACCCACTGGAAGAGTCATTGGTCGAAGGACAGGATGAAGAATACCCACCAGTCTAGCAAGTTCATGGTGAAGGAAATGAAGGAGGCGATGGATAGTGTAACCAATAAGAAGATGAGGAAGACCAAGATGACGACGATAGGCATAGCTTGGATCAAAGTGATTCAGAGCACACACCAAGCCCAAAGCCAATACATACATAGAGACAAACCAGGAAACAAGAATGCCAGCCACATTGTAAAAAGCAAAAAGCAGACAAGATGGCGAACACAAACACCCTCACAGAAGATGATGTGGGGGAGCTCATAGCAACTGTTTCTAAAGTCGTGAAATACAGCCTTCTGAGCCTAAAGACGTAGTAAGCTAGCATAGCTGAGCAAGTGGGGGGCCATCTGAATAAATTGATCGAAGCAATCAACGATATGGCGTCGACCCCAATGTCCAAGTATTCGTACCAGAGTTAGTGTCGCCCATAAAAGTGAAAATCTAGGTGAGCTCACTAGAAACTGGAACAAACCCGAGTGCCTTTGATGATGCTATAAAGGAAATTGCCACACTCTAGTTATACTTCTCCAAGATTCCCCTGAGCGAAGTCTACAAAGTGCAGCCGGCAGCCATGTCAGAAATGCGGTTACGAGAGAATGTTGTTGCCTATCAGGAAACAAAACAACAAAATAAGGCAAAGGCATGCAAGGCCCCACTGAAGCAAAATGAAAAATAACTTGAGCGGTTCATCAAAATTCTTGCTCAGAGGAAATAAGAAATAATGGTGCACAAGCAAAACTTCCTCACACTAGCAGAGACCATCAAGACTACCATTGCAGAATTCCCACTTGAGGTAGGACAAGAGGATGAGGACTCCGCGGCTAAGGTAACTGGGCTAGCAAAGATCCTGCAATATCTTCAGAAGTAGGTAGAAGAGCTGCAATCTAGGAAGGTACTAAGCACACCTCTTGGGGAGCTCGAAGAGTGAAGAAAAGTAGCATTTGAGGCTGCTAGAAAAATAAAACAAGGAGAAACATCATTCTCTAAGGCACTAGAAGACATTTTCGTGGCATGGGAAGCGTTTATGGAAGATGCAACTATTGAAAGCATAAGGAAAAATAGGCACGTAGCTAAAGAGAAAATCGTTGTGAAGAAAGCATATATGAAGAAGTTGGCCTTCCAAGCAAAAGTGTCCAAGATGACTGCAATCAAGCGACTATAGTAGGAAGTACAGGATCTTCAAGATAGATAGTGGGCAAGAGAAGTAGAAGTTGAAGTGCACCAGTCAGAAGCAGCATGCGTCACCAGCGTTATTCAACCACTGAAGCAAAAACTTTAGACTATTGCACAGTCATCGGACGTAGGTTTGTCAAAACATATCAGTTTTGACTAAGTAGAGCAATTGGGCGCGCAAGAAGAAGAGGTATCAGACAAATCTGTGATGCTGCAACAGATGGTGAAAGAGTTTGAGGACAAGGTTGGTCCTAGGGCACAATTAGCACCATAGACATAAAATTTTGTGGAAAAGATAGTATGTTTTGGCAACTGAAATTTTTTGAGGACAAGTCCATTTTTTCTTATTAGCTCTAGACGAGCCACATGTGAGTGTTGGGGGACTATTGGGCTAGGAAAGGAGCACAAGGAAGAATTTCGTGCAAGAAAAATAAATTATGTCACGTGCATGACAGGAAGGAAGAGAGGTCGATGTTATCAGGAATATTGCACCTTCTACGGAAAGAAGTTGTTCCTCTGGTCTGAATGGTTCAGATCCAGAACAAATGAGTGAACATCAAAGGATGAATACCTTCCCTAAATGCTGTAGACACCTGGAATATTGCTTCGATTGTGAATCTGTGTACCTACAAATAGATCAAACATGCAAACACATCAAAGCTACCAAAAAGTCATCAACTTATCCATGTTAGTGACTAAGGAATCTAACAACATGTACATGTGAAATTAAAACAACAGTAATGTGGGACAGAAATCAGCCCCTCCACAAGACAAACACTCCATCCCCATAAGCTCCAAATTTTCTCTCTATGCTCTCCAATGACTTGGACTAGGTAGTCAATACAATAGCATAACAATACCTCTATAGTTATCACCCTCAACTATGGATATGAGCTTATATTTATAAGGATCAATGGATAGGAATAGTTGAGATAATTATGGGTGTTACAGAGAGAAATTCCTATGGCTTGGGGTACCACAATAGACAGATTGACTATAGAAATCAATCCTTTCCAATATGCAATAGAAATTAAATGTCTAACACTAAAGGATCAGACCTCGTACCTTATTCCGGAAGGTTGAAGTAGATCCCCGTTGAGCTTTCCAATCTTCAGCTTGAATTTATAGATCACTTCCTCAACAACAAGTAAACAATACATGCATTCTATATATCATGGTGTTAGATATATTCTAGCATATATAATCAATAATGTAAAAGAATTTGACATAATCCCATGGATAAAATATTCATTCAAACACATATTATTGGACAAGAAAAGATATTTCTATTAATATAAATCAGAGATTACAAGATACAACCTCTGATGGCACATCTGCGAACCGAAGAAATTGAATCCCCCAATTGGGCCTTTACCACTTCAATCCTCCATCTCTCGATAGCAAGCTCACAAGCAAAATGCAAGCTTGGGAAGAACACAAAAGTGCTCCAAGGGACAAAGGGATGTAGACTCAAGCACAAGTTCCAAAAACAATGGACTATAGTTTCTTTGCTCTCAATTATCTCTTCTACCTTCAATGTACCAAGGGGTTCCTTATATAGCTTTTCAAAGGGGTAATGAAAGTTTGAATCCGAGCGATCTTGAGGAATAGGGAAGGCCAGGAGTCAAATGAGTCGGATCCATGTCAAGGAAAACTCCAAAAGGATTTGGATTATGCACACATCCTGATGTACGCAGTTTTAGTGGTCAAACCCGCGTATATACGTGCTTATAGGTTTAAAAGTCACGTGTACCATTTTTCATGTGTTTTTAGGGATGATCAAGGTAACATCAAAGGACAAAAAGTGGTCCATGTGGTCTAAGGAGTCTGCAGCGGGATAGGGGAAGGCCATACAAAGTGTGATTCTCTTGGAGTGGTGAAATCCACTATAACAGATGCCCCTTAATGTGTGAGGTCAAAGGGGTCATACGATGGCCGAAATACATTATAATTCCATCCCAAAAGTGGAGTGATGAAGGATCCCAAATGGAATACCAGCCACCCAATCAACATAGTACAATAATACAATTCTACACATAACTGCGAATACATATAGCAGTCCCGAATACATAAGAGTACAATGGACATGAATAGGCATAATACATGATATCACATATGTGGTCATTGCCACGTACAATATACATAGATCAGAATCTCCATGATGAAGATATACAAAGGACCATGATCTCCAAAATGGCTGAAGATATATAATAGATCAAGATCTCCATAGTGGCTGGAAATATCTGACATATACTGGAATCAAGTCACGAGAGCTGAAATCTCATGGACACTGGCACGATCAAGGAGGTAGCATATAAGAGATGCCACCAATCTGGGAAGTCTTCTACACAAACCGCTACGAGTACATGTCCTACTATGTGAATAGAGGTGTCAAGGTCGAAGATAGTAGTCCATCATCTGATTACCAGTTATTAATGTATACCGTTAACAGACGTGAGATCACCCACCAATAATGAAAATGGGAATCAAGGTACTAGAGTGCAAACTAACAAGTGTGAATAAATGTGTTGAGGTTGAACACTTGAGAGGATCCATCGATCAGGGGATATTGATGTATTCCCAAAAACTGTCGATGGCGAGAGAACCTACCACTGATGACTACAAGTCTCAAGGCACTCAACATGACTCTAGATTCCAATCCCAGAATAAATGATCTGAAGTCAATGGGATGAAATCCGCTGGAAGGAGGGCATTAAGGCATCCCCCATCATCCAACACGAGGTACTCTGCAAAGTTGTATAATGTGGAAGGACTCGATCATAAGGTGCATGAAACAATAACTGTACCAGGAATGGCTGACATGCAAATTCAAGATAACTGAGGAATGGCCAACTCAGGTTTCAACTTCCTTCGAACAAGAGAATAATGGCATATGGTGATTGAATGAAGGCAGCATAGACTCGATATACAAACTGGGACATCTCTGTGACACAGGAGGCATCAATAGAGGCTCCATAGGGATTGGAAGCTTAACCAGTCGGTGGAGATAAACTCAGATAAACGAGTACAGCTCCTAAAGTCAAACTATAACCCAAAAAATGGATGTGATATACAGTGCTCTGTTCAAAGGTGACACAACTTGACAGCTTCCAAAGATAACATATTTCCTTGTCTGGATTTTTGGTTTTTTGATTTTTTTTTTGTTGGACTTTTTCAGTTATTTGAAAATCTAGAAAAAAGAATAAAATAGCTTTATAGTTACAAACTAGGAGGAGACGAGTGTCATAGGGGAAAAAAAACTAGTTCGAAGCAGTGGAACATACCTATGCTCAATGCAAGGATACATGTGTAGGATATCGACACTCGGGGAAAAATCCCCTCCCGGTAAACATGGAATCAAGCTGCAAAGGATATAAAAAATGGCTTTGCATGGCTAGACATGAGACAAGCTCAAGCTATATGGCTGAAACGCAATGTCAGGGGAGCCAGCATAAAGCTCAATAAGGTAGGAAAAGCTCATGATAATGCATTCACAACTTGACATAAGGGAGTCCTGAGGGAAAAATGCCAGCATAAGATCAAGAGGAGTATGAGGCTCTTGTGAAATGTCATGGAAGTACTATACAATGGACTCCCACACCCTAAAGGAGAAAACGTCATCATGGGCACCAAATGCAAATAAGGTGCTAACTAGGGTACCCATGTAAGGTGAAGCTCTACCACTCATATCATGCCACTTCTAAAGCAGCAAGAAGGTTCCGTGACATAATAGAGTGGGTTCGTACCTAAGGTCATGGTGATGTGGTCATAAGGTCATGCAAAATGAAAACGGTGGTGAAACCTAACCTATATGCCAGTTTAAACATGATACTTGAGATTGGCATGAATGGGTCAATCCAATGGCTAAAACGACACTGAAAAAGGTCTTCTACATCACAAATTATGTCAAAAATGGTCCAAAATGGTTAGAAAATGTCGAAACTATAGGAAAGGGGGTAAAAATTTTCAAATATTTGAAAATTTTTCTATAAATAGTAAAAAATATAAATCATTTGAAACTTTTACCCATTTGAGCTCTGATTTTCAACTACAAATTCCAGGAGATCCAGCCGGCAGAATTCACAATCGTTTCTTCCAGGTATTTACTCGTGCTCTCCTCTTGCATTTTGATATAATTTTGATATATTTTGATGGTCAAATGAGTTTTTTAGGCCATCCAAAAATGTGCACTGTGGCCCACGCAGAAATCAAGGCTTTTTCCACATATAGGGATGGATATACGCGGAAAAGGGCCTCAAACCCACGTACATACGCGATTGTTTTCAAAACAGTCGCGTATGAGGCCGCGCATATGATTTTTCAATAAACTAATGGGTAATTTTGCAATTTCTTTTGCAGGATGGTGCTAGAGTGGAGGGAGCATGAGCATGGTGAAGCAGAGGAAGTAGTAAGGGCTAACTTAATGGCTCAACAAGCTCTTCGTGCATGCAGAATCTACAAGTTTTGGTGTCTTGGTGGTTTGAGAGCCAAACCAAGACTGCTACAGATGCTGGTAGACTATTGGGATCCAGACTCGGAGTCGTTTAATATTGATGGGATGTCCCTCACTATAGAGGTGGGGGACATATACTTTATCATAGGGATTTATAGACGAGGGAAGGTGGTGAACCTTCATTCTCGAGGTGGGCCAGGGGGTGGCCTAACTATCGACGAGTACATTGTAGTGTACTGTTATCCAGACACCGAGAAGGTGGGGATTCAGGTCCCTACCAATGCTATACAGGTGCTAGGACTAAAGGCCATATTGTTGACACTGGGAAGGATAGCTGGCTTAGCATCACTCCACCAGGCCTCGTGGCCTCTGATGTTCTATGCAGTGGAGTGCATGAGACCCACAATCTATGACTGGAGTACTACACTACAAAGCAACATGAAACACCAGCTCAGTGAGTGTAAGGCAGGCATGGTACAAAACTTCAGGTTCAGCAGTATTTTGAGCACTTGTTTCTTCTAGCATGTTCTAGGATTGATCCCTAGAGTGGACATTCCTCTCCACGGGGTTCGAGATCCGGCCAACAGCATTAGGCAGATGCTATGCGTAGACTGGGGGGTGGTAGGGTGGCCAACCCATATCCAACTGACTTCTTTCCATGGTGGCAACAACAGATAGTTGCCATTGATGACTACCCCTATGCAGGGATAGATTTATGGGGGGATCTAGACATGCCATTGCCAGAAGGATCGACATATGGTGATATAGGTAACGAATCTTGACCCTCACTCTTTTTAAATTTTTTGAGTTATTTAATTGTTTTTTGTATTTTTTATTATTATATGGAATCAAAAAGACATGTTTTTGCGCGACAATACATAGTGACATCTACCATTTGTGTGCATATGTGGGACCATGGCAGCCAGAGGGTTTCCCTCATCATAGACAGAGGGGAAGAGGAGATGACATCACGGGTGTGGATGCGGAGCGAATGCTCCAGAGCATTCATACCAACTTTGTGAGACTGACTCATAGAGTTCACATGGCACAATTCGAGGACTTTCCTGAGGCCATGCAACGGCAGGTGGTGGGTGTACCACGCGCATGGGTGTATTTATTTCGACGGTTAGCTAGAGCCGTAGTGATGTTCCATGATCACAACCCTCCTCCTCCTCCACAGGATTAGACACCGGGGAGTGTATATGTTTTGTATGACTATGTATTATATGATGGTGGCTTTAAAAGCCCCACTTTTGTATCATGACACTATGTATTACAACATTTTTGATGTATATAAAAAAGTTTTATGGTGATCGATTTATTTATTTACATGTAAAAATTGTGTTTGTGATTAATTTACTGTGAATGAAACAAATGCCAATCTAACACGTAGTTATCATATGAGTCAGCAACTTGATTATTATTTCTTGGAATGTGTATATATGTTATATTGTCAAATTTTTGTTCTAACAATCTCACACGTAAGAACCTTCTCAATAACGTCAGATCTATAACATGGTACAAACCATTGAGATGTGACACTACTAACTTTGAATCAAGATGTACCTCAAGAGATAGAACACCATGCAAAATGGCATCTTGTAGAAGCTCAATAACGGCGCTATATTCAGCAACATTGTTGGAAGATGGCCGTAGACATACACCTCCTGAAGACAGTACCTGACCCATAGGAGTATAAATCACCCAAGCAGCAGAGGCTGAGTGTTGAGTGTGATAGCTTGCACCATCTGTGAATCCTATGTAGGTGGAAGATTCCATTGACATCTACCAAAAGAAACGGAAACTAATCACAAACCCGATCATGATAAGAAAATACCTAACTCTGCAAAGTTGTACAATAATATACAACAAGCAGCCTTGGCTAAAGATCGTGCATAGTATTTTTTGAGATAGAGCCCATTTCTAGGCTCCGCCAAAGTTGTTTCTTCATAATCCACTAACTCATACACACCCTTCTCTAACACACGCTTGACCACGTAAGGACCATGCCACATAGGATTAAATTTCCCTGCCCCCAAGGGTTCTTTCGGTTGATCCCATAAGAGGACCAAGTCTCCTTCACTAAACACTCTTGGACAGACAGACTTATCGTACTGGACCTTAACATGACGTTTATTAACCTCTAGAGCCACCAAGGCATCCCGACACTGCTCATCAAGTTGCTCAAGGTGAACCAAATGCTCCTCCAAAGGTGAAGTGTCTGGTAAGAGTTCCACAGCTAGCTTCAATGAAGGAATCTCACATTCAATTGGCAATATCGACTCCACTCCATGTACAAGTTGATATGGAGAAAAACCAGTGGCAGTCTTAACAACGGTTTGATATGCCCACAAAGTAGGATATACCATAATGTGCCAATTCGCCTTGATTTGTGCGATGGTTCGTTGGAGAATGGATTTGAGTGATTTATTCACTGCCTTTACCTGTCCATTCGCTTGAGGGTAGTAAGAAGAGGAGTGCTCTTTCTTATACCCTAACTTGGATGCCAACTCTTCCATCATACGGTTCTGAAAGAGCGAGCCATGGTCAGTGACAAGCTCTTTCAGAATCTCGAACCGAGTAATAATTTGGTTGAACACAAAGTGAGTGGCTGTCTCACTACCATATTTTACTGTAAGCATAGCCTCAGCTCATTTTGTGAAGTAATCAACAGCCACTATAAAGTGATGGTGGCCCCCAGCTGAAGCTAGGTTGCAATCAATAAAATCGAGCCCCCACTTAGTGAATGGACCGGCGGTGATAATGGGATGTAACGGGGTAGTTTTCGAGCACATATTACATGCAAACACCTAGCAAGGGTGGCACCTCTTGACCGCATCAACACAATCCTTAAATATCAACGACCAAAAATAACCTGCTCTCAAAATATTTTGAGCTGTAGAAATCCCAGATAAATGACCACCACACGCCCCTCTGTGGCAATCATTCAGCACTACCTCAGCCTCCTCATGAGTTAAACAACGTCGTAAAATGGAATCCACCCCACGACAGTACAAATTATTTTCCATTATGAGGTAGTTCTTAGAGACGTGACATAATCGTCATCGTTCATCTCGCAAGAGGTCAATAGGGGTCTTCTATGTTTGTAGATATACTATGATATCCCCATACCATGGGTCTAACATTGAGATTAAGAAGATGTGTTCATTGACAAACATATCTTCACAAACCAACTCCTCGGCCTCGCTCAGGAAATCCGATATAAGCTCTGCAAAAATTAAAGACTTCTTCGATTTTGTTGAAACAAACTCGAGATCGAATTCTTGCAGAATGACAATCCATTTATTTTATTTTCCCCCAATCATCCTTTGGGTGAGGATGAATTGAAATGGATTGACATGGGCCACAACCAAGGTCTAGCGAAGGAGAATATAATGTCTCAACCGCTGAACCGCATGTACGGTAGCTAAAGCAAGCTTCTTGACATGAGAATAATGAATCTCTGGGTCAATAAGGTTTCAGCTCAGATAATATATGACATGCTCTTGGATCTCCTCATCCTCTTGAACCAAAACCATACCAATCGTCTCTAAAGAAGTGGCCACATATAATAGAAAATCACGGCTATAATTCGGAGGAATAATCACTGGGGCCGATGCTAGGGCTCGCTTGAGTGCATCGAAGGACTCCTGGGCTCGCTCATCCCACTCAAAGGGAGTATCCTTCTTCAAGAGATGCATGAAGCGTCTAGTCAAATTGGAAAAGTTGACCACAAATCTTCATAAGAAGTTTTCCATGCCTTGCAAACACTGAAGATGAAGAATATTCTTCAGGGGAGACAACTGAAGTATTGCCTCAACCTTCAAAGGGTCGACTCTTATACCCTCTTTCGAAACGATGAATCCTAACAAACGACCTGACTTCATGCAAAAGATGCACTTATTAGGATTTAATCTAACTGAATAGTGCCAGCATCTTTCGAATACCAATCTCAAGTGATAGGGATGACGCATTCTTATACGAGAATGAGCAGCAAGGTCATCCAAAAAAACTTCAATAATAGACTTGAGATCGTGGAAGATCAAGGTCATTGCCCACTGAAATGTAGCTTCGGAGTTTTTAAGGCCGAAAGGAATTTTCCGATATGCAAACATTCCCCAAGGACAAATAAATGCAGTCTTATGTTGGTCCTCAGGTTTAATCTATATCTGATTATACCTGGAAAATCTGTCCATGAAGGAGAACACCTCGCTACCTGCACACTCATCCAAAACCTAATCTATAAATGGTGTGGGGAAGTTATCTTTAGGACAGGCATGATTCAAATCATGGAAATCAGTACATATGCGGATCGCTCCCTACTTCTTATCCACCGGAACAGGGTTTGAAACCCACTCCATCAAGGGAATAGGATAGATGAAACCGGCTTTCAACAACTTCTCTATCTTTGCCTTAATGGCGGGTGCTTTCCTAGGATTCATGGCACGTAAATGCTATCGAATAGGCTTAGCGTTGGGGTAATTATTAATCTCATGTTTGACAATTCGAGAGTCAATAGCTGGCATCTCATCGTAATACCAAGCAAAAATATCACGAAATTCCTTGAATAGCTCAGTATATTCCAGAATCTCAGCATGGGAACATTCCGCCCCAATATAGACATTCTCAATCGTGCCAAGATTGCGAGAGATGTTGATAGGAATCATTGAATATATGTTTTCCATGTTTCCATCAGCCATCGGACCAGGAGAGCTTAACGAAACCACAGGACTACCAACTCTCTGACTAAGAACCGCCATAAAATTCTCATGCTCCAATCGGTCAAGCTCTGGAAGAAAGTACGATCTATGATGAAGTTCCTCCCATAGTGGCTCAACTCTCGAAATAGCCTCAATAATCGCTTCATCTGAAGGAAAAACCATATCAAGGTAGTCATGGGCATGAGAATACTATACTACCCATGCCGACAGCACATAAGTGTCCTCCTCCTCCGTCTGTGAAGAGGAAGAACTAGGCTCTGCAACACTCTTGAGATACCTTGATATGCTATCATAGCTGCAGGCAACGGCACGCTCATCTCGATGGGCTCACTCGAAGTACTTGGTGTAGGAAGAATCCAAGGATCTTCCATATGGGTCATGCGAAAAGACATAGAGGTCGTAGATGTCGAAGCCTCATCGGAACAAGATCATATCATGAGGATCGATGCATGACAACTAAAGCTTCCCATGACGGATGAATACATGCCTACACCCACACTCCCAGTTGCCTACTGAGAGTGCTCAATGATCGGGATCGAAGCTCCCGAGGATGCGGAAACAGACGGATTCTTGAATTCCATTTGATCAATCGTTACAATCTTCCCGTTATGTGGAAAGCATACAACACGAAACAAGGAAGAAGAAAGGGCTTGCATACTATACATCCAGTTCCTGCCCAGCAAGAGATTGTAGTCAAGGGGCGCATCAACCACCTCAACCTCTATCGCAATGGTCTTCCCCCCCCAAATGGACCTTAAGGGAAGGAAGGATGTCGTGCGGCCTAAAAGATATCCCATCAAATGTAGTTAACATAGTCGCTGATTTAGATAGCTCAGGAGAACCCAGACCCTTCTAATAGGACAAAGACATCACAGAAGCAGTAGCACCCTCATCAATCACATTGTGCTTAACAGTCATACCAAGGAATTCTACATGCACCAAAAGAGACACATAGTAGGGAAAGAGAGGTTGCAGTCCTGCGATTTCAAATTTGATCACCAAGGAAGAATCATCACCATTCACACCAAGGGTAGAAAGCAACACCTTCCTTTGCGAAGGACAACTTTGAAGCACTTCCAATGCAGACATCAGACAAGGAGTGTGGCCCAAATCCTCGACAATTGAATAATTCTGGGCGGCTCGGGCATTTGGATTATGCAATGAATGCTTAAGGAATCCCTTAGGAATGCAAGGTGCAGCCTCAGGTTTATCTGCAGGTTTCTCAATGCGCAAAGGGGACCCTGGTGGATCAGGCTCTTTTCCTGGGCTGGGTTGTGACGAACTTTAATCTTTCGCACGAGTCACAACTTTCGCAGCATAGACCATGTTAATGCACCCACGACCACTACCCTCTGGTGGATCATCATCACTAGACTGGTCATGGGACTTTGAGTTCATATTCTAGTTATGCGGTAAAGGGTTCATTAACACAGCTGGGCCTTTTGCTAAGAATCTTGAAGCTTCATCAATCCGAGGGCACAAGTAAGTGAGGTGATTGTCCTTACATAACTTGCAAGGGAATTTAACCTTATGTTTAGCTTGCTTGTCCCCCCTAGCATTTCTCCCGTTCTTGTTATTATTTTAGCATTCTCATTCTTATTCCCACCCTTTCGATTGTTATTTTTACCCTTTTTTCTATTCCGTCCAGGCTGCTAGTTACCCTTCTGGTCTGACGATTGCACAGAAAGTACATTCACCGTTTGGGTGGGTTGAGACGAAGTTGTAGCTTGTCCCGAAGCAAATTGGTTGATTAACAATTCACTAACTTGTTTTGCAACCGAATCCACAGGTTTCGCACTTGCAAAACCCACAATGCCATCGGCATGTGGTCCAAGTTTGACTTTGGGATCGAAACTGGAACGAGGAGCATTGGGAATAATCTCATACAACAAACCAGTCTGAGCAGAGATCAAGTCCAGTTCCTGCGCCCTAAAAATCGCTTGTTCCTCATTCTACAGTCCGGATGTGGGAACATCCTTCACTATATATGGCAATAACAACTTGAGGAACCACTCGAGGAGGAACTCCGGCGGTATAAAGGCTTTAATTAATCTCTTCCATCTACGCCACTCTTGAATATGATTAGAAATATGGGTGGCTTTATCTTGCCAAAATGTCGACAAGAGTTCAGTACCAACATCATAATGCACTGGTAGCTGGAATTGATTAAGAAAAGTCATCGCAAGGTCATCGAACAAAGTGAAAGCGCCCCTAGGTAACTCTATATACCATTTCGCAGCAGGCCCCATGAGGGTGCGTTGAAATAGTCTCAAATGGACTGAGTCCTGATGTAATGAATTCGAAGAGCACCATAGGTGAAACGTATTAACATGTTCGCTCGGATCCTCTCCCAGTTTGCCTTTGAACTTAGGTATGTCTAAAGGAATCTTGGTAGGGAAAGCTGGCCAAGCCGGGTCATGAGCCACAGGATCGTTCGTCAGTCTCGATAAGTCAGGAAGATTAAGTGTCATGAGGAAAGGGAACCTAGGATGATGAGGTCGATGGACCGCTCCCTGATTCATATAGGGTTGACTACCACCATGTCCTTGGCCATAGTGTCCTCCTCCCGTATGACCCATATAGGGTAACGTGGAAGTACCATAGTATGGTGTACCTTGACTAGTAGGAGCTACAAAGCCATAATTAGGAGAGTAAGCAGGTTGTTGATACCCACCTCCATAAGGTGAAGAACCCTGTCCATACTGCGTCCCATAATAGGGTCCATAGGTCATCACATGCGATGCCCCATGAAACACTCTGTATGTAGGAAGATAAGCTCTGGAAGTAGGGACATACATATCGGAAGCAGGGATATACACCCCGAAAGTAGAAAGCTGACCTCTAGAAGTATGAATATAGCCTCCTGAAGCAGCGGGAGGTATGTGAACTTGAGACACAATCGGTCTAGTAACTGCAGTACAGACCTGAATCGTAGCCATGTATTGGCTTGAAGGACCACGTGAATAAGGTGGAGGATGTACATTTGAGGAACTAGGGACCGAGGACAAAGGAATCTGAGTAATAATATATGTACTACTGCCTATCATCACTTGTCTTGGATCTAGTATATTAATCCGATCACTAACCCTAGACCTAGGAGGGAGATACGATGTAGCTTCCACCACTGGGACGGAAGGTGCAATGTGACTAGTGCTCCCAAACCTCTCTGCATGGTAAGGAATGAGATTGCCCCCAAGCATAGTGTCAGGCTCAAAGTTAGATTTGACATGAAATGTCAAATCATGTGTAGGGAAACTAGACGTATCATAACTACCGTAGCTAGTGCTGGCAGGTTCAAAATGAGTCTCGGTGTCCTCCGCCATTCCATACCGGTAACGCGTAAATGTGGAATCCGCCCTAGAGTGAGTAGGTCTATCATGCATGGCTCCTATCTCAGAAATCACAGGACCTAACTCAGCTAAGTTGGGTGAAGGATCATAAGTAGGAGTAAATTCCCTATCATCTACACGAATGGGAGGAGGTGGTTCAGGAATATCCTCTGAATGGTCTCCCATGGTCTGTGAATCAATGTGTGAAATAGTCCGCCTGGACTGTCTAGGTCTCTCTCCCAAAGGAGGAGGATAAGTAGAAGGTGGAAGTCCTGCTAAATGACGAGAACGGCAAGGAACCACACTCGAATCCACAATGACTCAAAAAATAGCAAAGACTCTCTATTTACGTAAACCCTAGGCCAACTATCGTCCACAGAGCGATCACTAATAAAATCTAAATCCAAATGCACGAAAACAAGGGCTGTATAAGTGAGCTCTCGAATGAAGCAGGTATGTCTCACCTAGGAGAGGCTCGAGACTCCATACACAACAAGCGAAGGTATGTAACCAATTATTGTGGCCCTCAGCTTCAATGCGTAAAGCAACTATGCTGTCCGACCCCAACCTGGTTGGGACACATGCAGAATAACCCCTGCAAAGTACCCCCTCTATATCCTAGGTAAGGAAACTAAGGTCACCTCAATATAATCAATGCTCAGGTGGACAGTCGCAGGCAGGATTGACCGTATGGGCAGGGTAGAAAATCCTGAAACTCTCGAAAGAGCCCCCAGATACGAATACAATCCTGGAAATATCTCCGGTGCTACTCAGTTATGACTAGGGGTCATCCTAATCAATAACCACTCACACTGCCTCGTGCTTAAATCCCTTTTGAGAGGAGGATCCTCAGAAACACTGGTTATACAAAGGATTTCACACACTCACCTGGACAGACACCTAGATGTTGTTGTTTAGTGATCTTGGAGAATTGAATTACAATGAACTATTCCAAGATCCTAAAACATAAGCTTGTTGGTGCACCCTAGAAAATAAAAGAGTGTAATTCATTTTATTTAGCGTTGATTTTAGTTGGCTTTATTACTCAAAAACAGGATATGATCGTGCAACTAATGGTGTTATGACACAACATGAAGTAAAATGCACACCTAACAATCAATGCAAATGCATTGTGTCCATGAAAACAGGGTATGCTACTACGTGAAATGCAAATTTTTTCTTCAAATGATGAATGCAAATTTTCCTATATTAAGTCCTAACTAGTACTTCAAAGCAAATATAGATCTAGTACAAGTACAATGCAAAATGAAAAATGAAATTCATGATGATAAGAAAATGTTTTTGGATTTTTTGAAAATAAAAGAGATGCAAAAAGCAAAAGAATGATTCTATGACCCCTAGGCTCTGCAAGCACACCCAAACAACACTCAAACAAAGCACTAAGGTAAAAGAACTCTAATGCACTAATCTCAAGAAAAATCGAAAATGCCATGACAAGAACCTTCTTAAAAAAAAAATTAGGCTAAAAAAAAACGTTTATGGTCAGAAAGAGAGGTCTAAACAGACTCAGGCAGTGCCAAAGGAGACTCAACAACTATCATAATTCACCCAACAACCAATTATCTTCCACAAAAAGGAAAAAGCAAGGGTATATGTTACTGTTCACAGTAAACTCGCGTGTCTACGCGGAAATCGCAGATGAAACCGCATGTATACGCGGCTGTAAATCAAAAACCCGCATACAGGAAGAAAAGGTGCTTAAAATCAAGGCAAACAGACAAGCTGAGACAAACTTCACACCAATCAGACTCTACCAGGCATACATGCCCCCATACCTGACACAGAAACAAGAGAGAAAGAGCAATTCCAATACATTGAATGCAGAGAAAACAACCCCCAAAGGACAAATACTAGGAACTCCCCAGCGGAGCCACCAATTCCGTTATGGAGAGAAATTCCTATGGCTTGGGGTACCACAACAGACAACTTGACTCTAGAAATCAATCCTTTCCAATATGCAATAGAAATTAAATGTCTAACACTAAAGGATCAGACCTCGTACCTTATTCCGGACGATTGAAGTAGATCCCTGTTAAGCTTTCCAATCTTCAGCTTGAATTGATAGATTACTTCCTCAACAACAAGTAAACAATACAAGCATTCTATATATCACGGTGTTAGATCTATTCTAGCATATATAATCAATAATGTAAAAGCATTTGACATAATCCCATGGATAAAATATTCATTCAAACACCCATTATTGGATAGGAAAAGATATTTCTATTAATATAAATCAGAGATTACAAGATACAACCTCTGACGGCATGTCTGCGAACCGGAGAAACTGAATCCCCCACTTGGGCCTCCACCACTTCAATCCTCCATCTCTCGATAGCAAGCTCACAAGCAAAATGCAAGCTTGGGAAGAACACAAAAGTGCTCCAAGGGACAAAGGGATGCAGACTCAAGCATAAGTTCCAGCAACAATGGACTATAGTTTCTTTGCTCTCAATTCTCTCTTCTTCCTTCAATGTACCAAGGATTTCCTTATATAGATTTTCAAAGGGGTAATGAAAGATCAAATCTGAGCGATCTCGAGGCATAGGGAAGTCCAGGAGTCAAATGAGTCGGATCCATGTCAAGGAAAAATCCAAAAGGATTTGGATTATGCACACATCTTGATGTACGCAATTTTAGTGGTCAAACCCGCGTATATACGCGCTTATAGGTTTAAAAGTCACGTGTACCATTTTTCAGGTGTTTTTAGGGATGATTAAGGAAACATCAAAGGACAAAAAGTGGTCCATGGGGTCTAAGGAGTCTGCAGCGGGATAGGGGAAGGCCATACAAAGCGTGATTCACCTGGAGTGGTGAAATCTGCTATAACAATGGGTGAGATGGCTCCAAGATCCTACCATGGGGGATCTCAAGCTCAAAATAACCCACAATGATAGGGATAAGGGAGGAAACGAGGCTCAAGATCTAGGAGCCTTGCGAAACTTCTCTTTTTCCTATTTTACCCAGGGTACCGCTTTTCTTCCCTTATGATAGAGTGGTTTAGGTGAGAACCGCTTTTAGACCAAATACCATAGGTAATGGCACCGCTTCTCTAAAACATGATACAGGAAGTGCTAAGCAAGGTACCACTCATCATCCACAAGGAAAGCATGGTGCTAGGTTTTTTCAAGTAGAATTGACAAATAGAGCAAGTTTCCACTCTAAGTGTTGGGATTAAGGGAAAACATGGAAGTTAAGGGTCTTATCACATGAAGAAAGAAAAGGGACTAGCGCAAGTGGAATAAAGATGCACGCAATGAAGGAAAGGAAAGTGTACAGGCATACAGGTGATAACGGATGGCAAGCAATAGGTGAATATTGTGTCGGTTAATGATGGTGTAAGCTTGCAGCAACACATGTATGGAAGAATATTTGTAAGTCACACTGAGAGTGCCTTGTTTCAGTCCATGACATCCTATTCTGATGGCTGATCATGACCTATAACTGATGAGTAGTATGTAGTCGAACCTACGTGGTTTGGTGGGTTTTGGTTGTTCTTGGTAATTCGTGGTTTTCTAGAGCTAAGGATGCCATTTTTGTTGTATTTTGAGTTATATTTAGAAGGAGAGAAGATTCATAGAGGATTCTAGTATTAGTAGGAGGATGTTGAGCCACAGATCTTGCATTTGTGTGGGAATCCCTCTAGGAATAGGAGGAATCTGCAGCTGAGTGAGCAAACAATAATTAGGAGAGTCTATCTAAGATGTGTGCAGATTAGTAGGAGTAGATAGAAGAATAAACTAGATATCATGAGAGCAAGAGGTCTGAGTCATAAAAGACATATCATAAGATCAGTTTGTAAGTTGTATACTATAAGGTGCTATATCCATTTCTCATGCCAGATGAAGAGCACCTTGGTGGTTTTTCCCAGATGGGTTTCCATGTTATTCCTTGTGTTCAGTGATTGATTAGTGTTGTATGTGGATGTAAATGGTTGTTAATTGCTTACTGTATGATGATGATGAATGCATGGTAACATATTGTTAACTAATGAATGAATTGTTTCTGAAGAATTGTTGGAATGTGCACGCAAGTTGTGGTTAATGAGTTGATC
>LPNX010744186.1:0-86232 GCA_001517045.1 Pseudotsuga menziesii | reverse complement strand
TGTTAGAATAATCAACCCATAGTATTTACCCACTTAGACATTATTTCATTTATT
Organism: Pseudotsuga menziesii; assembly: GCA_001517045.1. NCBI lineage: Eukaryota > Viridiplantae > Streptophyta > Pinopsida > Pinales > Pinaceae > Pseudotsuga > Pseudotsuga menziesii. The sequence continues at coordinate 86,178 of LPNX010744186.1, read as the reverse complement.
TTTTCTTATTTGCCTAGTCCATGAGTCCCACCATGTGCAAGTTGTCAATTTCCTATCCATAGAGGTCAAACTTTCCATTATTGACTCATGGAGCGCTTGGGAAAGTCCTGGGAATCAAATCTGCTTTAGTCCTAGCCTCCTAGGCGCCCTTCTTCTTTTTCTTCTTTGTTGACTGCTTTTCCAGTTTTTAAAGCACATAAGGAAAGCTAGACTAGGTGAGGTGAACCTGTTTTATTCCCCTTTCATCCTCCACTCTTTCCTCCATGAAAAAGCATGTATGAGCTTCCATTTGACCACTCTTTATATTGCCCATGTGCCCTTGCTAATTCGTGGGGTCCTTGATAGATTTGGGATCAGCTTTTTACACCTATGGGGGATTTTCCTATTTTGGGTAACCCTGCTTTATGCTAGATTTGGATGCTTCCTTATGCATTCGATTTGCTCATGTATTCTATATATTCAGAAGCCTATGTTATTATAGGGTTGGCTATTGTACACTCAGTTAATATAATTTTGTGTTATAGCTCCATATTCAGTCTCCATTGTTGATAATTTGCATGATCAATTGTTAATTGCTGTGAGTGAAATTAATCTACTGCAGGCCTGAATTTCTATAGTTTGTTAGTTCAAAGAATTAGTTGCATTGCACCAGTTGCACTAGTCGTTAACGTTAAGGACTAGGTCATGTCATGCAGGAACCGTCCAACCGTTTAATTTTCCTTCGTCGAGCATTTTAGGCATGCTTTAAGGGACTGTAATCCCTCACCAACTACAAAAACTTGGTTTTGGAAGTTAGTCATTAGATATCGCAGGTGAGACTGCACCTTCCTCGCAAGTGTTTCCGATAGAGTTACTCTGTCAGGCTGATGTCTTATGGCTTATTGCTAGTATTGTGGTGTTGTTGAACTGTAGGTCATGAAAAGAAGGCGATAGAAGCCAACATGACCTCTTTTCTGCTACCCTTGATCCTTTATGGGAGGTGGGCTATGGTCCATCATGATCCTCACCATCAACCTTTACATGGCTTCCATGATCCTGTCTATCTTGACCCCTTGTGAAGTAGAGGAATAAGGCTATATGGGCCCTTTATCCTTCCCTTTTTCTTCCTCCTATCTCCTTTTCTCATTTGCAGCAGTCGGGTTTATTTCTATCTCTATGGAATCATTCATCATATTGGACAGAAAGGCTGATTTTCTTTCACTTATCCATAGGGTGAATTCAGTATGAAATTCCTCAACATATTGCCACTAGGCAGAACCAAGGGGAGGCATGACCTGGGAAGGGATAGCATCATACACTTTCATAAACCTGTTAGAAAATTCCTGGACAAATTCACTCTCCCCCCTCTTCATGCAATGGAATTGGGACAAGCGCTTCCTAGGGTCTTTCTTTTTTTCCCATTGGTTCTTGAAATAATCTTCAAAATACCGATAGCCCAGAATGGAGTTGTCTAGGAGGCTATTTAACCATCTTCTTGCCACTCTAGAAAGGATTTATGAAACCAGTATGGATTTAATGTCTTCATGGCCTACTTCTTCCAGGATATTCCATTTTGTGAACCATTTCAAGTGTTATTTAGCTTCATACACCCCCCCCCTCTATAGTAAATTGTATAAGTCTCTGGGAATGTCCCTTGGCAAGTTCATGCAGAACAACATGGATAAGTATAGGGGAAAACAATTTATCCTTTGCTGGGGTTATATCAGAGCTATCAAGGACTCTAAAACTAAATGATGAAGGTTTCTTAAGCTCTGAAATGGTTGGAGATAAGGCCATGGAATCAGTCTGTTCTTTGATAGTGTAGTTTACTAAGGCCAACTCAGAGGTAAGTGGAGGGTGTTCTTGGTCAGGGAAGTGGTAATTATCAGTAGATATATCAATCGTAGTGCTATGAATTTCAAAGGGACGATCCGTTTTCTTATGTGGCTCAGCTGAAGTATATTGGTCAAAGTCATATGTACAAGATGAAGGGACACTTTCAATTATTAAAGAAAGATATATAAGGGTGAACCCATGTCCTTGTTCTGAGTGCAATAAAAAATGGAAAGCTATTTTGACCAGCCTGGGAAAGGACAGGAGAAAACTTACTAGGAAAGACAAGATATTTTGAAGAAAATTCATAATGTAATACCTCATTTTCACCATGCTATTCCAAGACTATTTTATTGAGATCATTTTCCCAATAGGGTTGCGATAGAAACTATGAAAATATTTGCAGCTTTTGGGTGGTTGGTATTCCCATTGGAGTCACCTTAAAAAGGCATTAAGTGGAGTCACCAGAGCATATACAACAAGCATGTGTCTAGGATCAACTCCTCAACTAGGTCATAGAACTGAAGTAATGTCGTTTCCTTGAGGAGATAATCACAATTAGTCCCCGATAATGGTGCCAAGATGTTAGCACCCTATAATCTTCCTATGGTTGTGGTAGGGAGTCACTAGGGTACCCATTTCAAACCAATATTTAGACTACATTCTAGAAAATGTAGTAAGAGAGGGCTCTCTCTTGTCACAAGGATATTCAGATATACATTTAGCTTGATAAGAATTCAGAAGGATAGATTTCTGATGGGATAGATTTGTTTGTAAATTAAAAAATTGAAAAATAGATAGATATCAAAACCATTGGGAAATGGAGTAACAGTATCAACCATTCAAGGATATTACAACAAATAATGAACCATGATTTCCCTTTCATATTCTGAGGAAAATTAAGTCTAATATTCAACCAAATATCTTCAAGTGAGGGTAGAATAAAATAGAAGAATTATAGTGCAGTGAGGGGCACCTATATGTGGATGAATCCCTTGAAAAAACCTTTAGAAAAATAACAAATAAGGGAAATGACAGAGATGGAGCACCTAACAAGGATGAATTCCATAACAACCATTACAGACACATAACGAATGCTACATTTGATGAAAGAAGCACTTAATAAAACAAATTCCTTACATACAACTAGAAAGCATTAGCAGAATATACACATATGGAAAATGATGTAAATATGAAACACACACTAAATATAAACACCATGATGAATCTCAAAAACTCATAGAAGCATTTTTCATTATGAATTCCAAGAAAGTTTACAGAGCTATAATCCGGGCACATCAGCCTCAAAAATATGAAAGTGTAATCAACCCCATTATCATTGGAAGAGGTTACATTTATAATGTTATGGATCCCAATACCAACCTCAAAACAAATCCTAATTAGGTTACAAAGGGAATCAATCCCGAATCAACATCGTACATTATGAAAGCTATGACGTGGCACATTTTCCATGATTTTTTACATAAAGTAGGAAATAAGGAATATCGATCCTGTTTGATGAAATAGGTAATGCGACGACTAGAGATCTGGCTCGCTTGATGTGAAAATGATGGATCATAGCACCCACAATGGTTTTCTTTTGTCTCATCTCAACTTGTTTCTCCTCCTTCCGGGGCATGCAGCATGTATCTGGTCCTCCCAAATCTTTCGATGGTCTTCCATTACTCTGGAGATGGAATTTTTAGCATGGAAATTTCTTTCTCTAATACACATAGTTTAGTGTGGTCCATGTAGGAAAAATTATGCAAGTGTCCACATGCTTCTTTAAATGCAAACAAGATTTTGAATTCATCGGCCAATTTTTCTACAATTACCTTGTCAAACAGTGGTTGATTCATATCTGCAAAATTTGCGTGGTCCTATATTACTACAATTATCTTTCCATAGTATTCTTCCTTATTCATTATAACACCCTTCTCTCGCCAACAGAAAGGGATCACTTTCTTAAACAGTGATTCAAACCTCTCAATGAACAACTTTACTTGGTAAGCCAAAATATCAACCTTTACCTGGACTGTCTCTTAGTGGTGATATTTTTTTATAGCCTTCCTAGCCCAATTCGTGATGGAGATCGTGTTTTTGAATTTGGATTTATTTATGTCATCCTCTGACAAACTATTCAGAAAATCAACAACATTCTTCGCATATTCAACTGGTTTCTTATTCAACTTCTCTCTTTCTAATGTCAAATCCTGTCCGGATGAGTATATTACCAATTCCTTATCTAAGATATAGTCCAAGTAAGGCATGAATTTGTTTTCCTCTTCTATAATGGCATCCCTTATAGCATTCTTTTCCCCTTGAACCCATAGTTGGCTTGGAACATGTTTAGTTGATTTATCATTCTTTGTTTGCAGCTCCTGACATTGGGCCTCCTAAGCTTTAGACTTGGCTTCCGAAGTTCTCCTTGCTTTCTCTCTCGGTAATGACAGGTTTTCTAGGGTTTTGTTTTGGTTTTTATCCCAGTCAATTCTAAATCCTTTATATTTACCTATGGCATGGCTTGGACTATGTCCTGTTCACCATATTGTCATACAGGAGCAATAATCCTGTTTTCAAGCTCGTTCTCTTTTTCCTGCAATTTGCTCTCTATTTCATCATATTTTTATTTCAATGCCTTTTCACTTTCCACCCCTAAATCTACATCCTTTTGTAGTTGCTTCTCCTTGTCAGCAATTTTAACAACCTTGCTTTGCAGTCCATTAGCTCATTCTTTGAGCCCTCTTTTTCCTTATCTATCTCAGCTAGCTGAGGTCCTTCTATTAACTAGGTGGAATGTATTTTTAACTTCTTTTTGAGTAGATAGATTGCATTTTCCTTCTCATTCAATAGATTTTTCATGCCTTCTCCCTTATCATCCTGACCCCAAGTAGCTAGAAGATCTTCCTACAGATTTTTTATTTGTGCATGATGGTCCTTATTTTCTACATTTTCTTGTCTCAGCTGGTTCTAAATGTTACTCTTAGTAACTTTGATATTATAAAACTTTAGTGTGGATTTCAACAAATTTGTAAACAATATGTACCCAGTCGGTTGTTGAAAATGTATCATATCTGGGATAGGGATGTCTTCTAGGTTCATGCTTATTTCAACAAATTTGGTATTTGTTGCTAATTCCAAGTTTAAAGTGTTGTGGAACTGGTCTCTAAAAGCAATGAGTGACACATATTGACTAGAAATCCTCCTTACCTCTACACACATATTCATACTTTCCTCTACAATCATATCCTCCATTTCTTTATACTTATCCAACAGTCCCATATTGTCCCTGAATTTTGATGTAGAGTCGGTTGTAGTGTCAGCAAAGGAATATTCCTTGACCTCAAAATTGGTCCTATCACTTTCACCTTCTTATTTCATTTTTCATCTGTTGTATTTTGGACCAACTATTCCTCTACCTTAATATTCTTCCTCTTGGGAGTAATGGAAGTGTCCTCATCCTCAATTTCCAAGTGATCTAAAATATCTCATTTAATTCTTTTCTCCAAGTGACTAGCCAAGGGCGTAATGTTTATAGCTGCTGAAACTACCTTAGAAACATCAGGCATTAGTGAAGTAATATATTTTACAGAGGAAATTGAATCCTCCTTCCTATTGGTATCCTTGGGATTTTCCTTGGGATAATCATCCCAATTGGCAGCATCTTCCAATCCAACAACCTCCACATTCTTGAAGGGTTTTCTATTCACAACCTATTTGAGATGACCGAGTGAGGATCATACTCAACCGCGACCTTTGTAGGGAACCCCATATCCATAAAAAAATTGCAATCATTGGCAAGGCATTTTTATTCCTAATAGTGAAAGGCCCTACTACCCAAGGGTACTTAATATCAGTAGACTTTTTAAACTTCAAGAAGTGATATGTTTCTACTATTAGTTTCTTCCTGATAAAATCAATGGAAAATACCTTGGGGGTTAAAAAGGTTGGAAACATATATGGTGGTTGAGTGAAGCATAAATTCTGATCATAGTCCCATTTTCAAATAAGAACCAATCACCTACCCTGCTATCTGCAGAGAGCTGCAACATAGTTCTCATCTCTGGTATGACCCTCGGTAGCCTCTTCTGGAAAATGGCATTATATACCTCAGGCATCAAGAAGTTCACGAATTTTGAGTAATCTTTGCTCATCTTCTCATTGAATACCATCTCAGGCAATTGTAAATTCTCTTCATTGTGAGCAAGGAACATTTTCAACAAATAAGCTTGGAACCTAAAAGTCTTGGTTTTGTCGAAGTCCATCAACTGAGAATGGATAGTCTCAGCTAGAAATCCGTTGAATTTAAGACATGAAACATGTAAAGTATGACTTGGATCATTGGACTCGGTTGGAAAATTTCTTAGGAAAAAAATAAAACTCATGAGAGGCTCGCTGATGTATTTGTTGGTGTGCAAACCTAGGAACTGTATTAGCAGAGTAATAGTGCATTTAGTTTCCTCGTTGAACAGGTTGGAATCAAGGGGAAATGGTTGGTCTAATATATTTACATCAGTTTTGAATCATTTCTTGAAGAAATATTGATTCCTTTCTATCGAAGACTCTTTGAAGCACTAAAGTATAGATTCTTCTTTATAGTCCGCGTCCTTTAGGGAAAAATCATTAGGTACTGACAAGGCCTTCCTAATAGCTAGATGAATGATAGGGCATAGGACTGGAGAGATGGAAATATCCATAATTACTCTCTCAGAAAGAGAGTAGTTATCGACGCACCAGGAAACAAATTGAGGGCAGTCGAGGGTTTGGTTTGTTGCAGAAAGGTGGAAGAAGGACTGATGAATGTTATGCACATCGGTTCAATGCTCTTTAAGTAGTATCAACTTCTCTTTAACCTCATTAATGGGACCATTTAATAGAAGTGTATCCAATATCTCAACATCCCTATCTTTGAAATATTCTTCTACTTTTTGACCTTCCATGTTCTGAACTTACATACTATCAACTTGAGACATTTTCTAGTTTAGGATGGGACAAAAGGTCTACCTAGTGATTTCGACAAGTGGCTGAACATTGTTGTGTGAGATGGATTCTCCTCCATTGTTCTAACTCTCTCTTTCCTATGCTCTAGAGAATAAAATAATGTCTCCAATTCACGTGCACAACATTTTTATACCTTTTTATATCCTTTCCAATATCGCATCTTCATCTCGTGAAACAGTTTTCCAGTCATTGATCTAAATATTCAATAATCTAAGTCATCCAAGGATGCGACCTTTCCTAACCATTGCTCTCTATAGGATGTGATCTACATTTTCGATGTTACCTATATTGATCTCCATTTCGTATCCCCTTTATTTTTTATTTACCCTAGCATCTTCGAACTGTGAAACAAACCACTTCCGAATTTTGTGATCCCTCATATTGTTAACTGTCATGCATGTCTCCATCACGAAACTATCCTAGACCACCGATCTAACCTATGCTAGATTTCCATCATCCAAGGGTGTAGTCCCTACAAGATTTCACATTTCCTATCACCTTAACTTTTGTGCAACTTCTCACTACAAAATCATCCAGGACCATTGATGGGATCCCCACCAGATCTCTACCATTCAAATGTGCTAGTCCTACCAATACTTCACATCCCCACCGAATATTATCTCTCGTACATGTTTGGGTGGCGAAATGATTCTCTTTTGTAGATCTTCCCCATCTAGAATCCTGACCGGTGAATTGCACAGGACCCTTGAGCTTTCGTAGCCTTGATATGCCTTTATCTCTCTTGCTTCTTTCCACCATGAAACAAATCACCACCATCGATATGACTCACTCAAGATCATGTCCATCGGAATAGGAGGACCCTACAATATTTCGCGGCATAGACACTAGTTATCCTCTATGTATGTTGGTTGCACGAAATACTTATCCGCTATTGATATTGGACAACATCCAATATTTGACTGTTGAAACATGGGAAGACTAACCTATTTCGCATATCTCCACATCTCGTTCTTTCATGCATATTTCCCCAATGTAATCCTCCTTATCTGTTGATCTACGTCACGTACTTATTCGACGATTGATCCTGCTCATCATTTTCTCTTATCGGTGAAGGACAAGCCTCTATTAAAAACATGCATCTCTCCTTAGCAAAATCATTATCAACCGTCGATTTTATTTTCCATGGATCTGCCCCATGAATTTTTCCACTGGATAAGTATGAGAGGATTTTCATGTTTGAACCAGAATGTAGGGTCATAACTCCAGGATTCTGTATGTTTTCTCATGCCACACCATGGGATAATCCAGTTTTCTATTCAGGTTTGCGACAAGATTCCCAAGCAACCTCCAAATCACAAGACATGAATTTTTTTTTTCCTATACCCCCTTTAGTTTCACTGATCTATACCTTTGTAGGGAAATCATGCAGTTGCTTATGTAGAAATATCCAAAATTTAGCACAGGTCCTAACAAGACCAAGACCAACTTTTCAATTTGCACTGTGACTTTGCAAAATGTGTTAATAACATCATTTGTTAGACAAACTCATAAATTCAAAAATTACTTACCAACCGCTTATTGCGGGCATGAACAGTTAATATTGTAGTAGAACCCATATCTATGGTCACGGTGCATTTCATCGGGTTGTCTAAGTTTAGCAATTCTACTAAATATCAGTCTTGCTCACTATAGTTCTCTTTCTATAACTAGTTACCTTGGAATATTTATACCAATGCTATAACTAGTAGCTCTATTAAACCACAACCTAGGTGGTATTTTCCATTTTTAACGGTTGAACTTAATCCACTTAGGCCCTAGTGCTGTAACCTTTGTTATGATACCACAATGTAACGTACCGATACCTCATCCTGTGGATTATTAAAAATAATTTCCTCAAGAACCCTTTTTCTCTTTTCAAACACTAGGAATGGACATTAACTCACACTTCCACCTTTATTTCTAGGCTTATGAACCCTTACACATATTTGTAACAGTCATTCCGCCCTGGGAAAATCCCTTCTATGACCAAAATGAATTCTTTCGCACTGAACCTATCTTTTTGTAGTCTGTATTCCACACTTCTGCACTTCTTCCCTTTCGACCTTGGAGATATGAAATTTGAAAATATAATATTCCATGACCAATACTTAATCTCTCTTCTGCCTTCCCCCTCCCACACTTCTGCTCTCCGCCTTCCTCCTCCCACACTTCTGATCTCCGCCTTCCAGAGTGCAGAAATCGGAAATTCCAAGTGTGACAAAACACTTCAATGACCCTTACACCTTCTGCATTCCTCCCTTCTGCTTCCCTCCTTCCACACCTTGAATCTCGGAAACTATAAACTCAAATCTATAATATAACATTCAATGGCCTTTCTTCCTTCCACCATTCACACTTATGCTTTCCACCTTCCACACTTCAGAACTCGAAAATAAAAAATTCCAAGTGCGATGGAACACTTCAACGACCCTTCCTCCTTTGTCCTTCAGTACTTCCTCTTTCCACCTTCCACACTTCGGAACTCAGAAATCAGAAATTCCAAGTGCGATGAAACACTTCAATAGCCCATCCGCATTCTGCATTCTGACCTTCCGTTTTCCACCTTCCACACCTCAAAACGTGAAAATAGGAAACTCAAATGTGCGATGAAACATTCAACAAAATTTCCTCCTTCTGCTTTCCACTTTTCGCACTTTGGAACTCAGAAATCAGAAACATAAATCTTGACATAGTATTTCACCCACCATTCTACCTTTTTCCTTCCACGCTTCCTCCCTTCCTCCTTCCGCACTTTGGAATTCGAATGTCGAAAAACCATCAAATGACAGAGCCTCTATCCTTGTTTCCTCCTTCCAGATTCCTCCTTTCCTCCCTTCAGTTTGGAACTTGGGAATGAGAAGAACAAATATTTACCTTAACCTTTTTTTGGATTTCCACCTTCCGCAAGCGGATCCTGAAAGTCAGAAATGCCACATCCTGCTTTGATAAAATTTCTTTCTCCTGCCTCCCACATTCCAAGTTCCGCCCACTAGTGGAAAATGAGAGATTAATGACCAGGAGACCAAAAAATTTGGTCACTAGAGTTTTTTCAAGGGATAAATGACCAAAATTTATAAATTTAAGTGAGATAACTAAAAAAGACCAAGATAAATGACCACTTTTGGTCATGGGATAAAAACCAACTAAAAACGACCAAGATAAATGACCATATTTGGTCATGGGATATCTAGACTAAAAATGACAACATAACAATTGGTCATTTATTTGTTCATTTTTAGTTGTCACTCCGACAATGAAAAAAATTACAAATTTGATAATGAATTTAGTAGAATTTAGTAAAATGTACAAATTAAGAATTAAGAATTGTCTATGCCTCAGCTACAAATATTGAGAAGGAATACTATGCCCAATTAAAATTGTGTAAAACTTGTGCTTATATATTTATGAAATTATTTACTTAAATATAAAACAAAAATATTAACTATTATTACAGAATCATAGTTAAATAACACAACCATTTAACTTGTGGCGAGTGAACAATGATAAACAAAAATATTAACTATTATTACAGAATCATAGTTAACTAACACAATCATTTACTTGTGGTGAGTGAACATTGATAGGAAACAAGTTAAATGCCACAAATAAGTTATCTCTTACTTGTTCTCCATGTGTAATTGTAATCACTCATTGTCTATGCCTTAGTTACATAATATCACTCATCTTATTCTAGTTAAATAGGTTGTGTTCCACGAATTGCTCATTATCCATGCATTAGCTATGGGTTATCCATGTATAAACTACCAATTATTTTTTGTACTTTTGTTATAATTATTTATCTCAAAATTGTAACAACAACCATAAAATCAATTTGAGCGATACATTTATCTCATTCTTTTGAAATCTAGGAAAAACATAGATGCTAGTCTACCCCAAAATATAAAATATAAGCACCTATTAATGTAACAAGATTTATAGAATTTAGGAAGATGTCATTCACTTATAAAAAAAAACACAAAACATCTTTGTGTCCATGGATAAGGATATAGATACTGATCTAAAATATCCTTAATCTCTCTTCACCATTCTAAAGTTCTCTTCTCTTCCATGTCTCTTCACTCTTCTAAAGTTATCTTTTAGTTGGATGTTTAAGTTTAAGTTTAAGTTTATATATATATATATATATATATATATATATAATCAACTTTAAACAATAATAACAACTTTATTAAGATATTTTTAGTGGATTCAATAATTGTTTAAAAATATTGGAAGTATATTTGGTAGAATTGTTAAAGCATACATAAAGTGAGTTCAGAAGAGCATATTTACCTATGCTTGAATATGCGTTTTGAGCTTAATTACAATTTCCACCCAGTATTCAAAAATTGGACAATTCTTGATGAATCCAAGTATTGGATTAAAAGAAATCAACCTTTTTTTGTATGACTTGTCAACACACATACCATTTGCATGTACTTGGGAAACAATGGCACCCTTCTTGTAAAAACCTTTCAAAGAAACCTTTATAGCAATATCAAAAAATAAACCTCTATGGAAACTCCATAACAACATGTGGAACAAGTGAGATCAACAACATCAACGTAGTAACCCACCCTAGATTAAAACATCAGTTCAAATAATCAACCTAGACTCAAAGGGTGGTGATGTGAATATGGCCTCAATACCTTCCCCTTCTTGCAAACAATCCTAGCAGGAAACCCCTTATGCGGGATGACAAGACACCATGAATTAGAGAATTTGGATTCAAAGAAAGATATAGGATCCACATTAAGCTCAAACTCAAGGTATCCATAGTCAATGTTTCTTCCATAAATAATTGACCCCTTGATTGAATATAATAAGAAATGGAAAAATATTCATGTTTAAAAATTAAGAAACATAATATCATAATAACCATGTTTAAAAAAATACACAATAATCAAGTTAAAACATATGTTAGTTATAACGGTAATTAATTATTCAAAGCTTAAAAAACTTAATCCCTTATAACTAAAATAATAATATTAACTAGCATAATATTGAACTTTTGTCATATTTTTAAAATTTTCTTTTTTGAAACCTTTAAACCTATGCTCATTTAATGATTTATTCACCATTATTCTGGAAAAAAAATTCATTTCCTCACCATTCATAAGCCAAATAAGCCTCGGGTCCTCCCAAGGTGAACCCACATAACAAGTAGGCTATTTCAACCAGTCCACTTCTTCGTGGTGCTCCATCGTTATTTTAATCCTACTTCAACCTGCGCTCTACAAAGTTAGAGGTTTTTACTGGGACCTATAATCTCATATCTAATGTCTAACCAGGCTTTGAGACTTTGAGAGGATCCCACGTATTTCGCTAAATTTAGCACATATTATGGTGATTCAGTGAATGCTTTGCATTTAAACCAAACGTAAGCCATTACATTATTTGGCGCCACACTTTCAAATTTGGTTCCATATTTAATTGTTTTCAATTTTTGCAATATGTGCTATTTGGAGGAAACTTAGGATTCTCATGGCATCGGGAAAAGCTTGGGTTGCTACTACTAAACCCTACAACATATTCAAGGCTTTCAATCGTTAAATCTCATTTAGGGATCGCTGCATGCCACCCTTCTTGTTCTTCAACACACCGTTCTGACTCTCATTCATCCCTGCAGCCGTAGAGTCCACCAATATCTTGTAATGGTATGGGGCTTTCTTTCCGTTCTGTGTATTTGATTTTTTTGTACTAAAATGGTGTATTCTTTCCATTCCATGTCTTTGATTTTTTTGTACCGAAATGGTGTAGTTAATTTCCACAAAGATGTTTTATTTGTTCTTTTTTCTATCGAATGCATTATTTCAAATCATCTATCATTGAAAATATATGCTTCGCAGAGCACCCATTTGATATTCAAGTAACTGACTTCATCCTTTCTTGAGCTCTTCTAAGTATTTTTTCTATGGTTTCTTTTACAGGGTTTCTAGGGTTTTTTTGTAATCCTGCCAATAAATTTGAATGTGGGGTTTCTGTTATATGCTTTTTATTGTCTTATTTACTTATCTGCTGAGCATCTATTGTCCAAGTATTATCTAACTAAAATTTGATCTGGGTGTTACTACAAATAGGAACGTTAACTAGTATATGTTTCTTGTGTTTGATAATGTCTTGGTTATACATATTGGTTATAAGACCCAAATGTAAGTGCAGAGGAAATATAGAGAAAGAGACAAAGGAATGGAGCCGAGGAAATATGGGGAACAAGACAAAGGAATGGCGCTGGCATCGCTTCTCTATGAATGTTGAGATTAGTGAAGGGGTCTAAAAAATATTTATAGTACCAGGAAAGCATAGACATTTCCTCTTGGTTTCATCACCGTCCAGATGAAGTCATCCATGTTGAATCAGCGACGTGGAAAGAAGGAATTTTTTTTTCATTCTCTGGAAACTACTCCAAGAAAATCCGATCTTATGTTGTTTCTGATTCATGTTTTTTAATCTATTTCTCAAGTAAGATATTACAACATCATTTACTTTGTAAGTATTACTAAGTTTTTTTATTAAAATGCATAAAACATAATTATTTTTCTAGCGAGGGAGTTCATCAACTACAGCTCTGTGTAACTTTTCCATCCTAAAGAATGGTTAAATATCTAATGTTTGAGGAAAATTAGGGAAATGAAGTGCATATGATTTATGCTCCTGAAAAGGGAAAAAATAATGAAAACTTGAAAGTCCCTACTTGTACAAATGAGCATATAATGGAAGCAACATAAGAGAATCAAGTTTCTAATATCTACACAGAAATAGAATCACTTAAAGGAAAAACCAAATTGAGGAAAATCACTCATGAAAAAGACAGACATAATAAGAAACTAAAGAAGAACCCAGTTAGCACAGATGAGTTTATGGTGGGAGCATCAATTGACTTACACAAAGAGGCTTCACGCTCCCTTGAGAAGAAGGAGAAGAAGAGGAGGAAGGGTTCACAAGACAAATCCAAACATCTCCCAAATCTTTGGATACAGTCGAAAAGAAAAGGGACAAAAAGGTAGATTATTGCACATAGTCTATTTTATGTTTTTGACAGGCCTTGATTCATATATTATTTCAACATGGGTATCTATTTTCTTCGTAGAAAAAGAAGTCTGGCATTTAGGAGATACATGATGAATCCCAACGTCTTTTATGAGGTTTTTTCGATTATCTGTTTTTGTGTTACGTGTTTTTTCCTAGATACTCTTTAAGATTGTGGTAATTAGAAATGCATTTAAAATTCCTATACCTAACTCTTATTTGCTTTGTGTTAGAAACACCGAATGATTCTTTCAAACCACAACAATCTGTTGGGAAATCAATTTCATTTGTATTGGAGAAAATCGATCTTCGAAAGCTCCAGCTTGAACAAAAGTGGTCCTTACACATTCAATTTCCATCTTTCAGAACTTTAATGGTTACATGTATGTTGATAGGAAAGTGGATTTAGTGGGTACTCATATTAAAGAGTTTATTTTTTACAACAATTTTGATTAATGATTTGAAGCAGGGTTGGGAAGGGGTCTAGTGGAGTGTTGGAAATTTCTGAAGATGATACATCTTCTGAGGACCTTTTGGAGGAAAGTCATCATACAATCCTTTTAGATGGTGATTAGAAAAAAGATGAACCTTTGAAGGAGATTCCTCAAATGGAGGTGAAATTCACAGAATAAACAAAACAAACAATAACTGAAACATTAAATTCCTTGAGTTTTTTCTTTGGTTTTACCTTGACAGGATGGTCTAATGTTTCCATTCGGTAATCAAATTTCTTTTAGAATGAAGAAGGAATTTCAAAAGAAGTTAGCTTCTAGGATTCTATTGCTAAAGAAAGTGGAATTCCTCAAACACTAGATAATCACAGTGAAACAAGCCAATGTGAGAAGGTGAGTGATTGAGCCAGATACTTTTATCTAAGTTCGTAGGGCTCCTTTCCTTTTCTTCTTGGGAGGTATCTGTTAACACAAAAATCCCCCACATAGCTGTCAATGGCCTACACCACCTAAGGACACCATCTCACAAACCTCATATTACTCCATAAGACCATCCATTAAACCCCCACACCCTCAAAATAGCCTAAGGATGAAGAAAAAGGGCTAAAAACCCCAAAAAAGAGCCCAAAATAGCCTCCTAGGAGCTAAAGCCCTCAAAAAGGGGCTAAAACGCTAAAATGGTTTAATGTTAGGGAAAAAGGGGCTAAAATCCCAAAAAAGGGGCTAAAGCCATGACCAAGGGCTTAAAACCCTAAAACCCCTTGGAAAATCTATAAAAGGAGTGTGGGGGGTCACTCTCAAAACACTTCTCCCATTGCCTATTGTTATGCTGCTCATTAATGCTTTGAGACCTTTTCCTCTCAAACCACCCACACTCCCTCTCCCCCATCTCCATTTCCATTAAGCCATTTCTCCCCAACTAAGAGAGAGAGGTGCTTCCACAAGATAGGGAATGGTGTCCCATTCCCACTAGAGAAGGTATACTTGTGCTTTCATGTTTTGTTTCTTAGTTATCTAGTTTGCTTTGATTTCTAACCATTGTTTCTATTAGCAAGTTTTGCTTAACATTGTTTTGCAGGTTTTTCCATTGTAGCTTAGGATTTATTTGCAGGTTTTGGAGGTGGAACCCTAACCCATTATGCGCAGAGGGGTTCAATATTTCCATTTGCTTCTTCTTATCGCTTAGATTAGCTTAGCTTTAGTTTACTGTACTATTATTTACATTTCCATTTCATTTTTCTACATTTACCAACCAGCAGGAACCTACCATTCTACCCTATAGGAAGAAGGGAGGCATTCCTACCCCTGTAGCAAGGAGAAATCCTTACTACAGAACTGGCAACCATACCAGGTCGATCCCATAGGATCCCTGGTCCAAATTTTTTATTTTCAAGTTTAAAAAAAAATTTCCCTAGTTTTTCAGAAATTTCATGTTAAATCCATCTTAGATTCTGTTTGTTTACTATTTTAAGCACTGCCGAAGCCTCTGATAGGCCAAACCAAGTAAGTTTGACCATAGTACCAGTTACTGTCATCCAGATCTGACTCTGTCTCACAAAAAACCCCCAATCCGGAGTAGGGCGCTCTTATCGAGGAAAAAGGTGAGACTGGGGCACACTTAATGGGAAAATAGGTGCACCTAGGGTGCACTTAATCCCTCGATAAGTGTGACTTCAGCCCAGAAACTCAATCTGTGGATTTTTTTTCATTCTGTGTGACCCCCTAACCTGTTTTCGAAAAAGTCTCGCGGCCCCCTCGCCAGATTTGATCAGAAATGTGGGGCTTGTCACACAGAACTTTAATTTCAGTTTAATAGATAGTAAATTTTAGTTTCAGAGGACTATTAGTGCATCCCAGCTGCCTCTGTCCACCACACCTGTTTAATTTCAGTTTCTGTTTTTATTTTCTACAATTTATTTCATAAACAATGTGTAAATGCCAAGTAAATTTTAATGCCTAATTGAATGAACCTAGTCTAACTAAAACCAACCTAAAATCAACTGCCTTGCTTCCCCTTCCTCCTCTGCCCAGTCATCACCCTTCGGGGTATTATGGGATATGACAAAGGGAAAGCTCGTATAGATCTAGTCACTCCACTATATTGTTCCAAACCATTAAAACTGGGTGACTTGGAAGGTAGAGGGGGTAGAGAAGGAGGGCTTCTCACGGCGCTAAGCATCCTCCCAGTTGACCAACCTTGCATCCAGGAGGTGACCTGAGGATCTACGAGTGGGCTTAGTCCCATTGTGTTGAGATCCCAACACCTTCTCTTGGTTGACGAGGAATATCAGTGAGAGGTAGACAACTAGTTAGGCTATCAAACATCCAGGGTTAATCACTGTATTTGTTCACAATATCTATTCATTATTCAATGCATGCATACACAATGATATGAACTCTACCATGATGAATTCATAAACCATTTGCAGCAACCGAGCACCAAAAAAATGAACAAACAAATACACAATACCAATAAATTAACCCAACTCAGTTCATGATGCTGAGTGAGCCTTAAAATTTACTAATTTACACTAAGTACAAACAACTCTGCAGTATTTGAGGACATAAGTGCCTGATTGCTTCAATTGTGGGAAGTACTTGGGCTCTTCCCAAAAACTAATTGTGAGGAGTACCATAGGAACCCCAAAGTATCTGGTCGCTGAGAGGAATTGCCAAGAGAAATGAGCAACGACCCCTTCCGATTGAGTAGAAAAACCTATGAGGAAAAATCCAAGCACTGTGTTCCAGCAGTCTTTGTGGACGAGTGACCACCTACAGCCAATAGGAATCCACTGAAACAGGGTTCCAAACATCATTCCCACCAATTTTCAAACATAAATTGAACACAATTGATCCTACATGATCTTCCTCACGCCTAAGAGGCGAACCACCACCATTTGGAACACTCAATCGACACCGTCAAAGCTACTCTTAGTGATCTCCCACACCATCAGAGGGACACATATCCTCTGATTCTGATTCAGGCCCATATTAGTCTGAACTAGACCTCCATACTACACCATCAAACCCCATGGCTAGTGCAAATCTGGATCCATTTTCCGCCCTAACCTTAGCAAGTGGACCGATGTCCACATCACAACCTATCACCCACAACCTGGAAAGCATCCCAAGCATAGTCATGCCGAATGTCATTAGTCAGCTACCAACACCTATAGTGACTATCCAAGCTAACCCACTTACAACACACGATGGCAGTGGCCCCTCCACACACACTGCCCCTCCTGCCACACAGGGGGGTAGTGGACCATCCACTTACATTGCCCCTACCTTCATACATGGGGGCAATCTCTTTGGCACTCATACTATCCCACCCACAACACTTGGGGGAATTGGCACATCCGTAATGGTGCCACCGCAAGCACCCCCAATTGTATAGATGCACAATGCACCTGCAAACCCCACCACCATCACAGCCCCATCCCACATCAACTTGGGGTCAAATATTCCCTTCATGGCTCATCTTAACTTTCCTGATTTGGATAGATTAACAAATGACCCCATCCGCCACCAAGATTTTTGGCCACCCATGCCAACTAAGCTGCCATCAGACATCCCCAAGTTTGAGGCAAAGTAAGGGAATGTCCCCAAAACCACATAATGACATTCCATCTATGGTGCTCATCCAATGACATCGTAGATGACTCCATTAGGCTGAGGCTATTCCAACGCACCCTTACAGGTGCTGCGACCAAATGGTACATTGAGTTGTCATAGGCCAAATATCCGGACTTCAACTCCCTAGCCTTCATGTTCTTACAGTATTTCCAACTCCCTGTTAGATATGATGAGGGGGTGGAGATCCTTCTCTCTTGCCGTCAAAGAACTGCCACTCATATAATTGACCATATCCATGAGTGGCGACGACGCCGTAGCCTATGCAAAATCCAACTTGATGACATGATATTCTTGGATTGGTTCCTTAAGGCCTTTCTCCCACCCATAGCAAAGGACATCGCATCTGAACATCCCCAATCTGAAGAAGAGGCCATACTAAAGGAACAACAATTTGACCTCATCTATGCTCAGTCCAGATACTTGTATACAGTCATTCCAGATGCCCCCCGTCCAAGTACCTCATACCGTGATGCACCAGAGGCATCCCATGCTGCGGACGACATCATAGGATCAGTCTCCCAATAGCCACAAACTCAACCGAGACCACCTGTTGTTACACCACAACCAAGCAACACTGCTAGTATTGCTTACCAAAACCAAGCTCCATACTACGTAAGAATGATGTCCCAGTCCGAAGCAACAACTTCCCATGCACAACCTGCGCCACCACAGTAGACTCAGGCCATGGCTTGGCCAACACAATAGTATGTGGGAAAAATTCCCACATTTGTGGCACTGCCACCCCCGCAAATCTACTATGCACCACCAGTCCAAACAGTTCAAGCCCCCTCCCCCACTCCACCCACTCCATTGGGACAAGTGTTCGCACAACAAAACCGTCCCAACCAGCTTTCCCCCAACAATCAACAAGGGAAATCTAGGAACAACCGGCCCCGCAACTAAGGCAATAACCAACCACAGGGAGGCGGTCAACAACCAAAAGCTCCCAACAATGTCGTGGCAAACTAGCCAGATGAGAACCCCCCACGACCAAATGCACCAAGACGCAATGCCCCGTTGCGCACAAACCAACCATGAACACTTTTTGAGGTCTATGGGAACTACACATTTGAGTGTCCCTTGATGGGTCGTGTGAAGCAGGCCATTCGAAATGAGGCCCAACATTCTTCCAATGCTACAAATCAAGCACAACCCAACCCAGAACCTCAAGGACCTCCCCCCATGGTGCTTCAAAACCCACTACTAGTCCAAGGATTGGTGGAAACCATACGCCCTCCCCAAACCCATCCCAATGCTCCGAGGGAATCTTCCATGGCTGAAACAGGTGTTCACCACTTGGTAGCCATGACGACTGAAGAGGTCAACTTGCAAACCAGACGGAATCAGTATGGTACCACCATCAAACCTGTTGAATCATCAGCAGCATCCATGTCTAATACTATCAACCTACCTCTTCAGTTACCCCCATTCCCATGCCCCCGCATATGCAGAGTGTCCAATAATGCTACAGTTAGAGATGTAGTCAGCTATCCAATTATGTACGATTTGGCCCAAACGCCAACCACCATGTCGGCTCTTGAAGTACTCAAAATGTGCCCAATGCAGCAAAAATCCTTGCTAGCCTCCATAGGGGTAGTAGACCCCTCCGAATCCAAGTTAATCACCTTTGACACAGAGAACAAAGAACCGTTCATGCCCTCAACCATCACCTTCCAAATCCCTATGTCCATCCAAAATTTGGTTGTGCATTGGTGCATAGTGGATGAGGGGGCATCCACGTGTGTTATGTCTACCTTGGTTTGGCAGAAACTTGGTTCACCAATTCTGCAACCGTCCTCCACAACTCTGTAGGATTATGATGGGAATCCCACTAAATCCCAAGGAATCCTCTCCCATGTCCCCATCATGTTAGCTGGGAATATAGTGCTAATCCACATAGAAGTCATCAACGCTCAACTGGACTACAAACTCCTCCTCGGAAGGAGCTACATGTATGCCATGCAAGCAGTTGCATCAACCTTCTTCCATCTCATGATGTTCCCCCACGAGGGGAAGATCATGACGGTTGATCAGCTCACTTATCATGATCTGGAAGGGTTAACAACACCTACCAACGTTATCCCTACCATCACAACCATTGAGCCGCAAGGGGCATCCACACATGCTAATGTCATCCCCGCAATCAACACCATGGTTAAACACACCAGCCTCCCCACCATTGAATGGGGACCCTAGGTTGTTTACCGATCCCACCATGATGGCTCCTTTCTTGTTAGTGTCACCACCACTGACACAAAATGAGACTGCAGACTTGTGCATGGTCTCATCTAGCACCGCTGCACCCAAACAACAATCACAGCCGCAGCCCCAACCACAACCACAACATTTTCCATAGTCGCAATACCAACAGCAGCCACAACATCACCTACAACAACAACATTACATGCATCCGCAACCACAACCACACCCCCACATGCAACCAGCCAGGAGTTATGTGGGCTCATCCCCAATCCACATGATTCCCTTCCTCTTTCCCCCACCTAGTGTCATGAGCAAGCCGGTCATGGCCACCTTAAGCCTACCCAACTTTATGTTGGGGATCCCGGTGTGGTATCTTGATCCACCAGCCCAACCAGTAATGCCCTAGGTTGTTTTAACCCTGGTGCAACCTATTGCGGTTGAGTCTCGCCCTCCACCCAGTCTGCATAATCCAACCACTACACCCACACCTGCACTGCCCCAATCCAGAAGAGCCAGGGGAAAGAACACCAAAGCCACCGTATAACTACAACAAGTCCCACCTTGTACCGTCTGCAAAAAATAGGGCCATCCAACTCGTAATTGCCCTAAAATCCAAGTGATTCGTGCACATCTGGATGCCATGGATACAAACAAAAAAATCCCTATGGTTGAACTCCCAACCACGCCAGTAGTCAGGAAAAAGGAATTGAGGACAAACCATGCTTGTGCCCTTTGCGTCTTGTATGGACATTACTCTCACCATTGACAAGACTTGCCCGAATTTTGAATGGCTCTAGCTGACCTCCATCAACATTCCCTTGATTCAGAGATCACCTTGATCGAATAAGTTCACCCACCACCTCCTTCTTCAGACACCATGTCCATTTACATGATGTCTAGTTCTACAGACCCTCTTGTCTCCACCATCACCGATGGTCCATCACACCTGTCTCTTCCATTGTTTCCCCATCCATAGCCACAACCTCAGTTGCAACCTCAACCTCAGTTACTAGGGAAACATTGGGGTTCATTCCCGCTCAACATGATCCTTTTTGTTTTCGTTTTCATTTTCCTTTTCCCACCATCTTGGATCATGATTAAGTCTATCCTAGCATCCCACAACTTATAGGATTTCACACTAGGAGTTCCTGTGTCGTACCTTGAACCACCTACCCTACCTATGAGGCCCCAGGATGTGTTGACTCATGTCCAACCAATTGAGATGATGTTGCACCTACCTCCAGGTCCATCGATGAGCTCTCTCATCTCCAGGCCTGCCCCTCTTCCTCCAATAGAGATTGGGGGCAAGGCCACCAAAACCACAACCAATACCATTTACATGATCTCTAGCACCAGTCGCCCTTCCCTCTCATTACTTGTGGAAGATCCACCTGATCTATCATGACACCACTTATGCAATGACGAAGAAATTTGCAAGACCGCCTCTGGTTTTAGCCCATTCCCTTTAAACCTTTGTATGGAATCAGTTCTTCCCATAAAAGACCAGATTCCATCATCCCGCCTTGCCAATGACCTTCATCTTGGCAAGGGGCCATACCTCTTCATTGACTCTGATGGACAACTCTTGGAGAACCCCCAAAATGCGCTCTACCTCAAGAAATTTTACGCTTAACATCACCAATGAGTCGCTTCATTTTATTTTTCTTGTTTTTCAACGTTTTTTTAGCACAAGTTAGGGGCAGCACCATTAGATGCTAATTCAAAGTCACCCAGAACTAGTTTGAAACACGTCTCACACCTCTGGGCTCAAATTTCCATCTCCTTATGAGACCATTGTCTCATGTTTAACAAACAAATTTTTGGGACCGCTTCCCAGAAGCTACCTCGATTTACAAGCCACAGCATGGTGATGCAAGTGTCTACGGACCTGTACTCATATCACACTTCCCGATCACAACTCATGCGATTTTTCGGGCCACCACCCATTAAGGAATGTAATTTTACGTTTATTTTTGTATTTATAATTTTGTTTTTCACTGCACCTTACATGGACCTTTGGACCACTGTCCACAAAATGATTTCTTTTTCTTGCATGTATTTGGCATATAAGTGCCCTTGGAGTTTCACTTACATCGCATGTGGTCAAGTTCATCCACTGCAACACACACACACACTCTCCTAACCTCTGTCCAAGAGCCACCTCAGTTTCCGTGCCTCTGCTACACCGTCTCGCAGGCCTCTGCCGTGATCTATCCCACGTATGTATTGGTATGTTTGAGATCCTTTTTCTCCATCCATACTGCACAGATGACCTTTGGACCTCTTTCCACCGTCCTGACATGGGGCACCACAATCGGTTGACTACATTGGAGTTTTGTTTAAGCTCTTTTCTAACTCCTTAAAACAATGAAAAGGTTTTCGAGCGCAGTTGCCTCCTTTCCCGCTCACTAAAGTATAGGAAAGGGAATCTACATTGTCTGGTTTATCTCCTTTTGCGAACCATGTAGACCATCAATGGAAAAGGACATCCTTGGCACACTCAAGCCAAGACCATACCCCTCTACATACTTTCATGCTTTCTCGGGCAGAGGGGCCGCACTTTACAAAAAATCCCACCACAGGTTGTCGTTAAGCTCTTTTCCAGCCATCTCAACAAGAAAATATCACTTAGCAAACTTGGTTTCGTTCATGCTCGTAAAATTATTTGAATGGCTGTCCAATCAGTACAGGTTTAACCTTTTCCGTCTTGATTGGACTACCAACGGTAAAGAAGTCTCTCATCCCCTACAGGATGGGCGAGCTCTCCTATGTATACTTTTATCCTTTTTCGGGCACAGGATACTACGAATTAAAAAGATCTCCCACTGGAGTCTTCTTCGTACTTTCAGACTCTCTAAAATTGAAAGCAACATCAAGCATTCACCTTGTCGGGCTCACCAAAAATCCATGAGATCATACCATAACACTGTATCTAGACACCACCCCACAGAAAATAGTTTGGCAGCATTCCCACATTGGGTCGCCTTTGTTCAAACTACTCTACAATGCGTCTTCCTTGGATCCCATCAGTATCAAAATTTTCCACCTCCTCCAAGTATTTCCCATCTGCAGCGACATTCCTAGTATTATAGCTATGATCCCATTCTCATGAGTTAAGTTTCATTTGCTTCCTAGTCCACCCTACCATCATACTCTGAACAAAGGAAGTTTGAGTCTCCCACTCCGCTTCTACCCTTGTTTTGTTCTTTCCCTTCCCTCCCCTCCCCCCCAATTCAGTGAGTCAGTCCATATATTTCTTCACACCTTTTGGTTATCTCCTTCATGCTCCTGGTCAAGGAAACATCATTTCCTTGACTAGGGGCAGGTCTTCCTCTGTTGATGCCAACACACATATTCCAGAGGATAGACCTAGAGGTCCATGTACCTTGGTTTCATTAACATCATCGATGAATTCCTTGGACCACTTGAGAGGAGTCCTTAGTGCCTCTTGGAATGGTTGTTTCTCACGTGCTCAACTTCAACTCCATCATCACACCATTGAGATTCATACAGGGTTTGTTCCACACAGTACTTGGTCAAAGACCCCGGATGTCACCCGACTCTAGCACATTGGTGAGTCCACTCAAGCGACCTAAATAGATTATTTTCCTTGTGGTTTTCAGGTTGCGTTGGAGACAGTGTTCAGAAGCCCCAGCAGTGCTTTGATATACCTTTATGATTGATGCAGCATACTTGTACCACAGAGACTCTCAATCAGCGAGTCCACACAGCTATGTACCAGATCCAGCATATCATCAGTCATGAAGATATAGTATTTCATGAGAATGCCATGGGTCCAATGTACTAGATTAGTATTGTATTCAGCCTCACATGAGAGGCAACCATCATTGTAACATCAGTTGTATATGATTGGCTCTTGTATTTTAGAGCATATATCGAATGATTCTTTTGACATTGTCATGAGCATGGGGATGCCCACCTCATCCATGTACATGTCACACATTTATTGCATCTCACCCATTGATGGGAACCATATTAATACAAAAACCAAAAGCCACCATGCCCCAACCCCGGAAGCAACACCTCTACACAACAAATACTATGATGTCCGTCGGCCATACGTTGAGCTCCTGCCCTCACACATCAGGGGGCAATCTGTTAACCCAAAAATCCCCCACATAGCTCTCAATGGCCTACACCACCCAAGGACACCATCCCACAACCCTCATATCACTCCATTATACCCTCCATTAAACCCCCACACCCTCAAAATAGCCTAAGGATGAAGAAAAAGGGCTAAAACCCCCCAAAAAGAGCTCAAAATAGCCTCCTAGGTGGTAAAGCCCTTAAAAAGGGGATAAAACCCTAAAAGGGGCTAAGGTTAGGGTGGAAGGGGCTAAAAGCCCAAAAAAGGGGCTAAAGCCCTGACCAGGGGCTTAAAACCCTAAAACCCCTTGGAAAAGCTATAAAAGGAGGGTGGGGTGTCACTCTCAAAACACTTCTCCCATTGCCTATTGTTATGCTGCTCGTGGATGCTTTGAGACCTTTTCCTCTCAAACCACCCACACTCCCTCTCCTCCATCTCCATTTCCATTAAGCCATTGCTCCCCAACCAAGAGAGAGAGGTGCTTCCACAAGCTAGGGAATGGTTGCCCATTCCCACTAGAGAAGGTATACTTGTGCTTTCATGTTTTGTTTCTTAGTTATCTAGTTTGCTTTAATTTCTAACCATTGTTTCTATTTGTAGGTTTTTCTTAACATTGTTTTGTAGGTTTTTCCATTGTAGCTTAGGATTTATTTGTAGGTTTTGGAAGCGGAACCCTAACCCATTGTGTGCAGAGGGGTTCAATCTTGCCATTTGATTCTTCTTCTCACTTAGATTAGCTTAGCTTTAGTTTACTGTACTATTATTTACATTTTTGTTTCATTTTTCTGCATTTACCAACCAGCAGGAACCTACCCTTCTGCCCTATAGGCAGAAGGGAGCCATTCCTTCCCCTGTAGCAGGGAGAAATCCTTACTACAGTATCGGATATTGACTATGATTGAGATGCTTTAATTGATCCATTTTTGCTTTAATTGATCGAAACTTTCATAATTTCTCTTTTAGAGTCTTTTTTCATTCATATTTGAAATGTAGTTCAATTTATAGAGAGAATGATTGTTTTAAGCATCTCTGTAATTGTTGTTTTCATATTCATATATCTTAATTTGGTGCCTGTAGGTTTTGACTTCCACTGCTCGCAATTTTTGGAAGAGATTGAATGGAAAATTTGGCAAAAGGATTATGAATTCTTACCAAGAAAACATTCATTGTGATACAAGGAAGCCAAAAATGTCAACACGCCTAGATTTATCAATGGATTAGTAATATTCTTTCTTGTCCATCAACATATGGACTAGGTATTTATCTTGGCCTTTCATGAAGCAATTTTTTTATGTGGCATGGATTATACTTTGGTTACTTATTATTGCTTCCTTTGTTATTGCAGGTCTTTTATATATGTCCATTCCTCTAGAAAGCTGGTTACTTTGTGCCATGCCAATAAATTAATACAAATAAAGAAAATGTGAATATCAGCAATCTTTCTGATTCTTGGGAATTAGTTCTCGTGTGGTCTCAGCCATAGTGCACTGTTAAAATAAAAAATTGTACACTCTAGCGGCGAGTCCATGCCATGCAGGGGTACACTGGTCATGAGCATGTTATGTAGTGGCAAGAATTGGATGTTTACCACAAATTTTGATGACTGCAGTAACATGCATTCTATTTAGTATATGGTCATGATCATTAGTGTCCATTAAGCAGAAAATACACAGGTACACTTCGAAAAATAAGTACATGGATTGTATTTAGATTCGAACTGTTTTTCTGATTGGGTTATAAAGTTGACCCAATGAAACTCACAATCCATACAATAACAATACATTAAACAAGAGTTAGTAGGTTGGGCTTTAATTTCAATGGGTACTCAAGTAGAATTGTAAGGCTTTTAATGCCTTCTTTTGGGTACGTTTAGGACTTCAAGAAGGGTATACATGTAGGATTGTATAGCTTTTTCTACCTTGTTCTGGATACATTATATAAATACAAATATAATTTATTTTAGTTCTGTACAGAAACTAGTTTTGAGTTTGTTACGTTGTGCTATTTTTGGCCAACACAAGCCACATTACAAAGTATTTTGTCCTTGTTTAAACACTATGTTAAACAAAACCTTGCTTGATACATTAGTGTTGTATCTTTTGGTCAAATAGAAATGTTTATTTTGATTGGTTGTATTTGGGCAATCAGAGTTTATCAGTATATCCACTGTATTACCATATTTGAGAAAGCCAGATGCTTGTGTACTTATGGTTTGTTGTACATATTTCAAAGTAAATGGAAAGATTCCTGAAACTATTGTGGGGTGGCTTGAATTTGAGCAGCAATTTCCTTTTGATGTTATTTGGCACAATTGTCAACTCTCAGAAGCTTCTAGAGATAATTCCATGAAATTGATGGACTTTGCAGTTTCAATTCTTAGTGAATGTTGTGCTCATGATTCTCTTGAGTGCTGGAAGAATGATAAGGATTCTCTACTAACAACACATGCATTGGTTGTTAACCATGTTAAATTTTTGTTAGCATTTGAAGGACTGACAAACACATGCAATCTCGCTTTCCAGTATAGAAAGATCTACCCAATGTGTGTTGAACTAGTTCCCATATCTTCTTGCATTGAATCACACTGTGGAGGTGACACAACAAGCATTAATGCTTTTCAAGAGTCATTAGTTAATTGGAAACACACCAAACTTGGTATTCACCATCTTTGGAATATGTTTGTCCATTATGATTTAGAGGTGAAAATGAGTTGATTTTGCAAAGAATTTAAGCAACCAATGGTTTTCTTATATGGACCAAAATAAAATGGTAGACAACATTATTATGGACCAAAACAAAATGGGTGTAGGTTATCATGTGTTTTGTCCTCCAGAGCATGCAGTGGATAAGTAGGGAGTGGAAGATTCCAAATACAAAAGGAAAGAAGCTCATCATTTCTTTGCAAGAAAAGAAATTGATGAGAGATGTTGGTCTCAGGAATTGATGTTTGGCCTATTAAACCCTGCAATGCATAAATTATATGATTCCAAATAATCTCAAACTGTTGTAGACCAGCATTGAAAGTAGCTTCATATGAAAGATATGTCAAGCATTGCAGTAAAGAATACACAGAACTAGCTTTCTTTTGTTTTCCTAAATTTGATCCTGCAGAGGACGTGCCCAAGCCCCTCATTAAAAAGTGGAAGGCCAAGCTCACCAAGCTTAGGTAATATTTTATACAAATGATTGAACTCCCATATAGGTAATTTTAGTAATTCACTACTATCCACATGGTGCTCTTGACAATTTTCTTATACTACCTTATGTTTGAAATATAGGTCCAACATTACTCCTCGAACTGTTCTAATCCTTCTGGTTGGATGCTTTAAGGGGAAGCATGTTGTCTTCTTGAAGCAGCTCGAGTCTAGACTTTTCCTTGTTACTGGTATGTTATTCCTTCGCCCCAACATCGTAACTAGTATAATATATGTATGTTCAGTTATCAAGAATATCATACGTATTTTAAGTTATCAAGAATATCGTTGTTGCTGAAGATATGAGGTTCTTCAGATTTATAAGCTAGGAACTATTTTAGGATGAATCATCCAATCATATACATATTTCAATGATATTTCAAATATTAAACATATTTGTTTCTTAATTGACATTTTATATATCAGTTCATATCAGTAACAATGCAGTTTAATCCATTGCAAAGATATAACCTTCTTTTTTGTTTTCCTTTTACTAGGTCCATGGGATGAATCAATCCTCAACTGTCAACTATATATGCAATAAAATGAGGTTATCTATAGCCCCATTGGGTGGAGGGGTTCCATCAATATTTCTTGTTTGCAGGAAAGACTATATATGTGACCCTGTATTGAATATGGACTGCATTGGTTGTGCATTATACAGATACTAGAACACACCCATGTAAACCTGGGTTTAATGCATACCTATAGGTTGCATAGGTCGGGAATGTATATCTCGAGTTCACATGAATGGATGATGTCTCATATATTAGAATTTAGATGGGTTTGTGTTATTTATAAAATACAAGGAACAACAACATGCCATACAAAACGTTTTACATGTTGCGAGATGCATACACAAGGGAATGAGCACTACTCCCAAGAATTCGAACTGGTACCTATAAACAATGTGCAAGGGCCTTCATGAATCTCTAGTGGAATCGATATTTGTACATCCAAGAAAGAATATGAATTTTGCATTTTTTCTTTCATTTTAAGCAAATTTTCTAGACACCAACTATTCAGGTAGGAGGAAAGAGTTGTGGTAGAATTGTTAAGACATGAAAGCTAGATGTAAAGTTGATATGTTCTACAACATGATCCTATATCTTGAAGTCAGAAGAACCAAATGAGAACTAATAGGAAGCAAGTTTATGATGTTTCAATTGGGTGTTGCACAAATATCTTAAGTATGTTCCCCGCTAAAAGACGTATTTTTAGTATTGTATTTATAGACGATAAAAACACACACATAAACATGGGTTCTTTTCTGGTAACTTATTATTCATTTATTCTGGTTCTTGAAGTTTTCAAAAATAAATTTTAGTTTACTGTAGGAAGTATGTAACACTTATGGCACATGTTTATTTTGTGACAGGGACCAATGTATTCAAAATATCCTTTGGTATCTGGTTTGAAAAATAAATCTTTCATTTTGAAGAAATTCATTTGAATCTTCCTCAAAACAAGCATTGTGATCTCATCCAGGACTATTCAGTGACTCATCTCATAGTTTTTTATTTGTGTTTTGTCAACAAATTTGTAGAGAGTAACGTCTCTCTCAGTTTGTTCCTACTACCTTCTATTGCTTATAAGGACACGCTATGTCAATCTTCATAGTATAGTGCTTAGGGTTTTCAGAAACTTAGTGATGGTGCTTGTTGTATTTTGTGTTGCATTGGTTTAGTGTTTATTCTGAAGAGATTCCAACATTGAAAGTCATAGAGTCAGAGGTCAGCAAATATCTCACTTTATGAAGAATATGAACTCATTTGTCATTTCAATGGTTTTTGGTCTCCTACATCAGACCTGTGCAAGTG
Source organism: Pseudotsuga menziesii (assembly GCA_001517045.1). Lineage (NCBI taxonomy): Eukaryota > Viridiplantae > Streptophyta > Pinopsida > Pinales > Pinaceae > Pseudotsuga > Pseudotsuga menziesii. The sequence continues at coordinate 56,924 of LPNX010744186.1, read as the reverse complement.
GACTCATTCAAACTGGACAAAGTGGACTCTTCAGGTTATAGCATGATTTATAATTTGTAAGCATCTTAATATTTGTATTCTAACCATCCTTTTATTACCTTGCTCAATTAGAATAGAATCAAATTCAAGTATTCCTCAGAGGTGTCATCAAGGAAATCAAAGGGGGCATATTAATACATATAGCCAACACTGCAGAAAAATACCCAACACCAAATATAGTCTTAGACCTTTCAAGTCTCTTTGCTTGGTGTCCATTTCCTGAACAAACTTCATTAGAGATAGACATTGAAACTGAACTTCTCAGTATTGGTATGCAATTGCATTGTACTTTTTGCAAATACAACAATGGTGCGTCTTTTTAATAAGAGCCATTTTTATATATTTATGATCTGTTAGATTATATTTGTCCCACATTGGTTATGTACATATATTGTCTATATTATTAGCCTATATATATAGTCCTCTTCTGTACATTAGTATTGTGATTCAATATACAACCTGTTTTCTCGACATGGTATCAGAGCATAGGTTCTGAATCACCTTAAATTTTTTTTTCCCGCATCTTATTTTCTTTCTGGCGCTGTTAGTGTTCTCCAACGAATATCTTGCTCTGTCCTTTTCGGCTCTCTCTCTTCCTCTTATAGTTTTCAGCAGCTCAATATACCAAGTGCTTTCTTCTCTCTTTTTTTTCGTCCTGATTTCATATTTGTGTTCTATTTCTGCATTTGAGCCTTCTCAATGGCACAAAATGAGATTCTTCATTATGTTCAAACTGTATTGGATGGAAAAAACTATATGGTGTGGTCCCAATCTATGTGTAGCTTTCTTAAAGGCCGCAAGCTTTGGCTTTATGTGACTAGGGAGGTCAAAAAGCCAGTTAAAGGGGCTTCTGAATCAAATGAGGACTTCACCACTTGTCTTATTGATTGGGATAGCAAGCATCATCAAATTCTTACATGGTTCCATAACACTACTATCCCATCTATTTCTGCGCTCTTTGGCAGCTTTGATGAAGCAAAGGGTGCTTGGCATATGCTTGCTTCTCGTTATTATTCCGTGGATGGTGCTCATGAGTATCAACTTCTGTTTGAGATTTTCCATCTGAGGCAGAAACCTGGTCAGAGTATAAATGATTTTCTTGCTCGCATGCAATTCTTGTGGAACCAAATTGATATTTCTGATCCTATTTGGAAGGATCCCACTGATGTTGAGATGTATGTTACACATAGAGATCAACATCTCCTTCACCAATTTTTGATGGCCTTGCATGATTATTTTGAGCCTGTCCATGTGCAAATTTTACATTGTTCTCCTCTTCCCACTTTGGACACTGTCATCTTCGAACTTGTCCGTGCTGAGACTAGATCGAAGACTATGCCCTGTCAGCCTAGTCATACAGTGTTGGCTGCACCATCCTTTAGTTCTTTGTCATTCTAGTGAGAGAATTATGACATGTATGATACTCCTCGACTCCCTCCTAAGTCTCAAGATAACAATTACTGTCGCTATTGTTGATGTTGAGGGAACACTATTAACAAGTGTTGGCATAAGGGAAGATCTACTGCACCAATAGCAGCAGTTGCTCATACTAAGAGTGGTTCATCTCTAGCTGCTTCATCTCTAGCTACTCCCTCTTTAGTTGCTTCCTCTAGCCAGAAATTAGGATCCAGTGTCACCTTATCTGCAGCTAACTTCGAGGCAATAGTCAACCAGGTCGTCCTATCTCGTTCTAGTAATGCATCTTCCTCTGTCCTCTCAGTCTTTCTAGGTACTTCTTCCCCTTGGCTCTTTGACTCTGCTTGTTGCAATCACATGACACCTCACCCTACTTCATTTACCACATCTGCACCTTCACCTCATTCCTCATTGATTCGCACAGCTGGTGGATCCACTATGAATGTTAAAAATATAGGCACTATCAATACACCTTCCCTTTCTCTTTCTGAAGTTTTTCATGTGCCTGAATTGTCCTTCAATCTCCTCTCTGTTATCCAACTATGTGAACTTGGATATATACTTGTTTTTGACTTTTCTGATGTGCTTGTATAGGATCCTTATATGAGACAGACCCTTGGGACTGGGCGTAGAATTGGGCACATGTTCGAAATCTCATCCTTAAACCTCCCCACCACAAGCATCTCTGCTGCTACCCCTTCATCATCACCATCTCTTGCACTTTGGAATTCGCGTCTTGGTCATGCATCTACATCTCGTGTTCAAATTTTAGCGTCAAAGGGTTTGTTAGGTTCATTGTCCACTAGTCCTTTTGATTGTATTTCATGTCAACTTACGAAACAATCGTCCTTGCCTTTTAATAATAGTGAGTCTCATGCTACTGCTTCTTTTGATTTAATTCATTCTGATGTTTGGGGACCTTCTCATGTTTCTAGTATGAGTGGTTCACGTTATTTTGTTATCTTTGTTGATGATTTCTCTCATTACACTTGGATGTTTTTAATGAAATCTCATTCTAAATTATTGCATATTTATTGCACTTTTGCAAAAATGGTTGAAACCCAATTTTCCAAACCCATCAAAGACTTTCATTCTAATAATGCTTTAGAATATACTCATCATGCTTTTCAAGCCATCCTCAAGAATTATGGCATTATTTCTCACTTGTCATGTCCTGGACCCTCACAACAAAATGGTCGAGCTGAATGCAAACTTAGGCACATTTTAGACATTGTTCGTACTCTGCTTCTTTCCACATCTCTTTCTACCCCATTTTGGGGTGAAGCTACTCTCACAACTGTCTACAAAATCAATAGGTTTCCTACCCCTATCCTTGAAAATTGCACCCCTCACGAGAGGTTGTTTGGCTCTGTCCCCTCATATCATCATCTTCGTGTTTTTGGTTCTACATGTTTTGTTTTACTCCAACCCTTGAGCGCACCAAACTCGATCCTCGCTCTCAGTTGTGCTGTTTTCTTGGATATGGAGTGGAACAAAAAGGCTACCAGTGTTATGATCTTCTCTCTTGTTTTCTTCACATCTCTCATAATGTAGTTTTTTGGGAGCATCGTCTATTCCACAAAGTCGACAAATTCAGCATGCCATCCTTCCCTCCATTTACTACACTTCTTGAGATTCCTCTTTCTCCAAATCCCACTAGAAATGTTTTTCTAGAGTCTACCTTGCTCGAACAGTAGTCATCTGATTCTATTGATGCCACTCTGCCTGTGTCCCCAGGTTCTGTTCCATTTGAGGATCTGATCTGCACTCCACCACCTGACCTTCGCTGATCCACCCGAGTAATATCCCTCCCATCCCATTTACAGGATTTTCATTTATTTCATGCCTTAGCTACCTTGCACGAGCCTCACTCCTTTCATGAGGCCTCCACTAACCCTCTTTGGCAAGCTATGATGAAAGAGGAACTTGATGCTTTACACAAGAACAATACATGGGATCTGGTTGACTTGCCTCCTGGAAAGTCTGTGGTTGGGTGTAAGTGGGTTTACAAAATAAAGACTTTTTCTGATGATACTATTGATAGGTACAAGGATCGACTTGTGGCTAGAGGTTTTACTTAGGAGTACAGTGTGGATTATGAGGAGACTTTTTCTCTAGTTGCTCACCTCTCTTCTGTGCGTGCTCTGTTGGCTGTTGCAACCTCTTGACATTGGTCAATTTGTCAGATGGATGTCAAGAATTCCTTTCTTAATGGTGATTTAAGTGAAGAAGTCTATATGCAGCCACCTCCTAGATGATCTCATCCTACAAAAAAGTTTTGTCGTCTCCATCGAGATCTATATGGACTTAAGCAAGATCCTCAAGCATGGTTTGCTAAGTTTAGCACTACTGTCTCTAGCCTTGGCTACTCCATCAACTCATATGATTCAACCTTGTTTATTCACTGCACAGACCGGGGTACCATACTTCTTCTACTATATTTTGATGACATGATCATCACTGGAGATGATATCACTGGTATTCAGGAACTTAAATAGTTCCTCAGTCAGCACTTTGAGATGAAATATCTTGGCCCCCTTAGTTATTTTCTTGGTCTTGAGATCTCTTCTTCTTCTGATGGTTATTACTTGACACAGGCCAAGTATATCTCTGATCTACTTTCCTGGGCTAATCTCACAGACAGTAAGATTGTTGACACTCCAACTGAGCTTAATACTCATCTCACTCTTGGTGATGGCAAGCCTGTTCGTGATTTTACTTTATATCAGCATTTAGTTGGCATTATTTTCTACCTTACTGTCACTCGACCTGATATCTCATATGCTGTCCATCAAGTGAGTCAATTTATGGCTGCTCCTCGCTCCACTCATTTCTTAGCTGTCCTCCGCATTCTTCACTACCTGAAGGGAACATTATTTCATGGGATCTATTTCTCCTCTCAATATTCTCTTCAGCTGCATGCTTATACTGATGCTGATTGGGTGGGTGATTCGACAGATCGTCGCTCTACCACTGGTTATTGTTTCCTACTTGGCACTTCGGTTATCTCTTGGCGAAGTAAGAAACAAACTGTTGTTGCTCGCTCTAGCACCGAGGCAGAATATTGTGCTCTAGCTGACACTACCTCAGAGCTTCTTTGGTTATGATGGCTATTATAGGATATGGGTGTCTCTCTTTCTTTTGCTACTCCTGTATATTGTGACAACAGGAGTGCTATTTAGATTGATCATAATGATGTTTTTCATGAACGAACCAAACATATTGAGATTTATTGTCATTTTTTCCGTCATCATCTTCTTCAGGGATCACTATAGCTTCATTCTTTCACATCCCGTGATCAACTCGCGGACATCTTTACAAATTCACATCCTCCAGGGCATTTTCGTGATCTTGTTTCCAAACTCAAGTTGGTCTCTCGCATTCCACCTTGAGCTTGAGGGGGGCTGTTAGATTATATTTGTCCCACATTGGTTATGTACATATATTGTCTGTATTATTAGCCTATATATATAGGCATATTCTGTAAATTAGTATTGTGATTCAATATACAACCTGTTTTCTTGACATGATCACTTTTATTTCTGGTGGATATTGCAGATGATATTGAAATTGAAGAAGATTTTTCAACTTCAACTGCATCGTCATCTGCTCCCGCTAGTAGTACAAGATTTTTCTATATAGGGAAAGCCATCATCTGCTACCGCTAGTAGTACAGGATTTGTCTATATAGGGAAAGCTATCTCCAAAGGTATTGATGTTACAATATTGGTTCCTTGTGATCATTCATATTTGTGTAATAGATTTTTCAAGGTGATATTGGTCTCACAGTGTTTCACATATTTTGTGCAGAAGACAAGTCAAGTGATAGGAAAAAAATATTAGATGAAAAGATCGAGGAACTAAATCCTAGAAAGAGAACCCCTGATGAAATTAAGGCTCCTTATGGACATAAAGAAGATCTGGTAAGGTCTTTTATGTTATACTAGAGACTCCTTTTCATCAATGTCCATTGGTTAGGTATCTTATTAACAAATGGTAAACTAGGGTGGTAGGGCTTGCAGTAAACATGCTTCAAGAGCGGGGAGAGAACCTATAGGTATATTTATAGATCTGAGATTCTAAAATTCAATTCAATGATATTTCAAAGTGTTAAGTTATTGCTGTATTTATATTTCCATCCAGGATGCAGTAGAATCCCAAGCACTCAGATTTGGAGGAAAAATTAGTTAAAACTTAAAATTGATTACAATATAGGAGAAAGTCGTGGAATATAAACTTTATTGAATTGGAGTCAGTTGATACAATGACATCATCCCCTTTTATTTCATCAATTCGGTAGTTGTGATACCTAATACTCTTATCCACTTTACTAAATAATGACCTAATATCACTTAAATAACATGAATTTATTGCATTTCAACTTAGTATTGGAGTTTTACAACCTCCCTTAGCACGACAATACTATTTTTAACTGTTACACGCCCTTCCCCTCTCGACATAAAAAACTTGTAAAGATGATTACAATATTAATATAGGAAACAACTTTTCACTGGTGCTGGGTTTTGGATTATGAGAACGACATCTTTCCAATGTTAGAAAATCCAATAAATAGGACATCATCAGGATTCTTGTTCTCAAGCGCGAGCTCATCCAAAGCAGAAAAAATATCACAAATCCAAACCCAAAAGATGGAAACCATATGATGTGGACTCGGTCTCTCAAGAATGAGCTTCAATTCTCTCAAGTCATTCTCTTTGGGTTTATTTCAAGTTTTTGTCAATATTTTGAATCAGGCCCTTAAGGGTCTAGGTCTGGCTTGTTAATTTTTAGTTTTCAGTCCAAAACAATGCCTCGACATGAATGTATTTTATTCTGTACATATTCAATAGAGAAGTAGCTCACTTACCAAAATAAGAAAATAACATGTGTATAAGTAACATGTGTATGAGTCAAGTAGAAAACAAATAAATAACATAAAAGCATTATCTTACGAACCTCTTTCATGGAAAGCCAACAACCAACCATGATAACTTGCTAACCTTGTCCCACAGTCTCAATATATTTAGTATCCTCTTCTTGCATTCCATTTGTTGTTTCAAGATCCTTTTTGTCAACTGATAAATCCTAATTACTAGATTATATATCATCAATAAAACTTTCAATCTTCTTTGGCATATCCAATGCATCTACAAAAACTACCCAAAGTGCCAATGATGTCACCCACACCACAAGTCCAAGAAGCCTCTCTAAGGAATCCTATACCTGAGAGGCACTTGCTCGAGTAGACTCAGAAGTGCAATCCAAATCTTCAATTGTGTATTGTAGTGTAAGAAATATTCCATGAACAAAGATGTGCTCACATTCTTTCACCAGATATTTCTCACCCTCTTCAATCCCTATGTTTAACCAGTCAATCTAGGGCTGAATGTATTTTCCAATTGGAGTTCCAACATTATTTCTATGTAAGTAATTCTTTTCAGGCCTCTTAGCACTCTTGTGTAGTAAACGAGATTCAAACAATTGAGAATCGAAAACATGATCTTGGGAAAATTTCATAGTCCATCCAAGCTCTTAACCATACTTTATGAAGATAAAGACGCAAATCTAATGCTCCTACATCACTCTCTCTCACACCTGGACTGCTAACAAGATTTTTTGAACACCTAATAAATTCATTAACAGTGACATTATTAGTGATTCCAGGTAGAGGAGTAGGAAACTATATAAGGATTCGAAATTCATTTTCTCCCAATATGTCCCAACTATCTACAATAGCTCCAATCAATACTAGTGTGGAATCTACTAAAAGCATCCCTTGATCATATGGATGATAGTAACTAGTACCTAAAGATTAAGATGATGCACATTGACTAGACTCTTTATTTTCCAGTTGATCAATGGGCCAAACCTTAATCATCACCAATAACATCTCCAAAGCCATACTCTTCCTTTCATAGGGAGATGAAGGATACAAAGATGAAAAAAGAAGGCAGACCAACCACTTCATAAACTGGTTGAGTTCCCTTACACCTTCCAATATACTTTTATTGTATTTCTTATAATTTTCTACAAGTGAATAACATGTTTGTACACCATATATGCACACATTGCTACTACAATTAACACATAATTTGGATGCAATTTGTTTCATTTGCATTTCAATTGTAGTACGTACCCGTGAAAAAAAAATTCTGAAGAGGCTAGTCCACTTCATTCGAAAAGCTGTAGAAGAGAAACGCATGTTTAATGGAATTTCCATTCACATCAGACTCAGTTCTAAGATGGATGCCAAGCTTGATGTCTTGGTATTTAAGAAAAACAATCCTGCAACATCTATACGAAGCATATCATCAGTGTGAGTTAATGCAAATTTCAGCCACTCAATAGGCACTTGAACCTTGGACCCTTTTACACAAACCACAACCAATCCATTGTCTTGCTGCCTAATCTCATCACTATCACGTGAAAGAAATGAAGGATTGTAGTACCACTTGATGTCTCCTTCTAGCAAAGCAAGCGAATAAGCTACCTTCAACAAAGAGATAGTTGCAACAACATTCAGATCAATTGTTAAAGCTCCTGGAAGACAAATGCTCCTTCTATTTCAACCCAACCGAATATGCCATTCATGCTTTCCATTTTAGTGTCATGGCTGAAAATAAAAGCAAGCATGGTAAAAATTCCATCACCATCTATCTGTAGTGCAACTGCTAAAGCATAGGTATTCAAGTTTTACCGAATATTGGAAAGAACAGACACTAGTCCAATAAGAATAGAAGGTATCCATAGCCACCTAAAGGCTCTATATCCCTCCTCAACCCCTCCTTCAGAACTCCAGCAGTATTCTCGTAGGCACTCAAGGAAACATTTCGAGAATGAATTTGCAACACAACAAATATCATCATTCATATAGGCTTGAACCATCTCAAAAAGTAATTTTGGTCTAATGCTTAATAGATTATTGGCTCTCAACAGCTGACCTAGAGTTGCAAGGGGTACATACCTCCCCTTGTGATGGCCACCAACAAACAATAGGTCTGATGCAATCTTGTTTAGAAAGGTACCTGTTGCATTGTTTTTCTCTTAAGGTTGAGCTTTAACATTCATTTGCACTGAATTCCACTTCAAAGTCTTAAAACAAATGGAATGCACATCTATCAACAACTCAAAAACAACATGCACTTGTTTAACTGTCTGGTTGAGAGGATCTTCCCAATTATTCTAGATTATTTTTAGTATGCGGCTAACCATGAACTACGTAAATGGATCATAAGGTTTGACTACAATACTCTGGATCTTGGCTACATGGTGAAATTCCCCTTCAGCAATGGTAGGAAGATCAACAAAAACAAATCCTTTTATTTGTTGTAAACAAATCTGCAGTGTAGTTACTGAATGGAAATTAAAGTGACTGTCCACGAAGCTTTCACATAAATTGCAAAGGAAAGGAAGGATTCCATCAAACAATATAGTCCAGACTACCATGTCCTATGTAGAGCCACCCTTACTTGTGTCTGTAGGTTTAGATTCACGAACATGAAGGTATTTTCTTAGAAAAAGAATATTTGTATTCAACATGGATCATGGAATAACAGTTAGGATGCCCCTCAAAAAACACAATCTACCAAAGTCTATGAAATGTTGAACCTCTTCATCCAAATCCCTCTTGACTAGTTTTGTAACTTTATCCTCCAATCATCCTTGATGACAATTTTCAACTATACCTTGCTCAGTAGTAACAATAGAAAATTTAGTACCTGGACGATGAAAAATAGAAGTTGAAAGAAATAGTGCAAGTTTTGGATCAACAATGCATATCTGAGTAGTAGCACAGAAACTAACACCAGCAACTACAATGCAATCCCTTGAAAGCCATTATATTTTTCAACATATATTTTGTATGGACACTTTTGTTTAAGGAGTTATCCTTTATGTTCAAATCCATTTCTCCAATGCTGTGTATAGATACTTTTATTTTTCTTTAAAGAGATGTGTTTAAAATCTAGCTTAGCTGCTTTATTGCAAACTTATTACTTTTCTCGTAGAGTTGGTAACCATGGGTTGACAACATTTCATTTTAACACTTTTTCAAAAACATGCAGTTTAGTAGTGGATTAAATATATGGATATAAACTCACTGTTTTTTAAACTATTGTAAGTATGAGTTTAGAACATTTCCTTTCCTATAGGATGCACCCCCTTTGGATCAAGTATATGGTTATAAGTTCCTTTTATTTCTTGTAAGTATAATAACTATTTCCTTTTGTTTCCTTGACCTAAGAATGTGGATTTTTGATCCAATGTTGATATTTTGCCTTGAAATCTGGAGGTTGACTTAAAATTTCTACCAAATATAGATGTGAAGATACAACTTGAATGGAGATGTGACATATTGCTATCATTCTATTACGGTTTAGATATGTTGCTAGTTTAAATTGAAACAACCCAGTCATTTAAAATGTCTCATTATCAAAACAACATTGCTCTTGAAGGTAGATTGTTGTTAAAAGGTAGGTTGTTGTTTTCTGTTTGTTTAGATTGATTTTCGTTCATTGATCACATAGATCTGCTTGGGAAAAAATTACTACATCACTCCCTTGGTTGTTGATCATTGTGAATGAGGATACCAAATGCTGTAGTACCCTCCAATAGATAAATCTCTTATGCTCAACATATTTGATGCAAACAAAATTGTCTTACATCTTTCAACACAACTAAGGGTTTAGGATTTTGGTTTTGAATTAAATGAGGTATGCATGTATGTATTTGTGTATATATTTACATATTTATTGATTAGATAATTCATATGTTATTTTCCAAGTGCAGGTTTGTTGTCACTTGTTTCATTGGACCAAAGTAATGGCTTGTTTCATTGGACCAAAGTAATGGCCTATGCAGATTATTATAATGAGCATGCTTTGAAAAATGGTGTTCTCAACATCCAAAGATGTAATGAGCCTGGGATCATGATTTATATGCTTCCCCAAGAAGTTGGAAGTTATAAGTTTGTTACCTATCATGGTTGGGGTGAAAAATATGATTCATTATAGTGTTGTTATGGTACAGGTAATATTTTGTAACTATAGTCAAGTAGCTAGTTGAATTTGTAAATGCTTTCTACTGTAGTGCACTCGAATTTATGTCTAGTTAGTGAGGTCTAGTAATCCAAACACCTACATTGACCATTCCAATTATTTGATAGTTATAATTAAGCATGATTGTTGTAATTTAATGTAGTAAGTTGAATTGTACCATTGCACTAATTTGTACTTATAATATACCATTGCACAATGGTTTTTTTATTTCTCATACACTAAAATAACTACATGCAATTATTTAGTACATTTTTCAATTATTTGTTTTCTCTTTTTAGTGAGCAACAAAATTTATTGCTTATAATGTGTTGTTTGTAGGTAACCTTACTTGCAATATTTAAAACAACATGAGGAGGGAGGCTGTTTCAGTGTGGATACAGAATCACGTGTGCAGATATAAAGCTCAGAAAGCTCAAAAAGCTCAAAAGCACATGCAGTGTGAATATAGAAGCACGTGCATAGATAGAAAGCTCAGAAAGTGGGCCATTGATTATGAAAATCCTGTTGCTGAGGCTTTTCCATTGAGTATGTAGATATTGTTGCTGAGGGTATTGAGTTGCTAATTATGGTTTTGAAGCTTCCGCGAGATCTAAGTATGGCTTAGTAGCAAAGTACAAGTGGGATGGGNATCGATGTACTAGATGATTTTCATGTAAAGTTATATGGAGATAGTTTTTGAGAAAACTCATATTTATTGTAATACTTGACATTTCATATAATATAATTTTTGCGGCTTAAAACTTATATGGTTGTACTTTATATTATTTATAAGTGTTGTAATTAACTAATTAATGTGGCATTGCATAATTCACATGTGTATTAGACGATGATAAGTAATGTATGATTATTATTTAATTTAAACATAATATCATCTTAAAAATTCATATTGATTAAAATAATGGACATAATTAATACTACTAAAATATAATAACCACATAAAACGACTAAAAATGACTAAATTAGTGACCAAAAAATGAGACTAATGACCAAAATTCGCATATAAAATGACCAAAAAATAGTTTTGCTGGCTAATTTACAGTATTTTATTACGCCACCAAATTTGCTCATATTCTAGTTTGTCATGTGGTCATTAATTTGGTTATATACTTGGTCATTGATTCAAATATATGACCAAATTAATGACCAACTGACGAGATATAAATGACCAATTTTGGTCGCATAATAAAAGACCATAAATTAGCCACTAGCGATCGCCAAACCAAAAGTGGTCATTAATATGTGGATTTTGGTCATTTTTTTTGTCACTAATATCTAATTTTTCATTAGTGGGCTCTGTTGCGGAACTTGGAAATCAAGAGAATGACTTTCAGTCTTAACCTGTTTCTACACTTCCAAATTCCTCTTTCTGACCTCGAACTTCGGAAATCGGAAAACACACTTCTCCTTGGATTTAAATTTCCTTCTCACACCTCCCACATTCTATCTTCCACTGCGGATTCTGGTGTTATCAGCCAAAATGACACTTCTCTATCTGAGTGTCGACATTCCTCATGTTGGTACACAAAAGGACAATTTGGATTGAAGTGGCCAAAACACTATAGATGGGCATGACCTTTGATGCATTTTCTTCAGACCAGCCTTGTATATTTTTATTATGAATTTTGGGTTGCATACTCAACTATGTGTATTGTAACTCGTGTGTCATACACGAGTATTTTCATTGCAACTCGCACATACTTGCATACACGAGTTCCCTTCGAGCAACTTGCCTATCATATGCGAGTTGCCTATATTAATACCTGCATATACCCTAATTCGACATTAAAAAATATAAATCAAGATTATATTAGATTAGTTGGGGCCTAGTCCATAACTATCCCAACCATATCAACCATCCCAACCTTTGAAACCACTCTATTTCCCAAAGTATAAATAGAGGCCTTGGGGTGGGGGATAAATAATCAATTTTGGAGAGTAAAGGTATGCTAGTGGTATACCTTCAGAGTCTTGGAGCAACATAACTTAGATTCATTTGGTTGCAGAGGAGTCCTTGTGTTAGAAGCTAGGTTGTACTCTTATTTTATTCACTGCTTGTTAATAAAGAGAATTCTTCTTCCAATCTTGTATTGAGTCTATTTCATGTATATTGGCTTAATGGATATGTTTGATTATGTTATATATATGATTTTCATCTAACCTCTAATATACATATGCATGAGATATTACTTGAAGTATTTTCTCTTTGCAGGTGGAGAAGTACATCCCTAGAAGCTTTGGAAAGAAGTGGAGCGAGAGAAGATCAAGGTTGGGACAATCATCGCTAATCAAGTAAGTCAATATTTTCTTCCTATTCTCTTTCCATTCCCTATAAAAAGATGATTGTCTGCAAGTTAGTAGTAAGTTGGTAACCCCAGACCCTAGTCTACAAGGGTGCTTTATCCTAAACAACATAACTGGTGACACCACTGGGGAGCCTAGCCTACTGTGGGCTTATCATGTAGGTTCTTAACCAGTATTTTCTTTGATTCTGAGTGTGGTTCCTTTATCTTTCCTTTGATTTACGGTATAGTATGTCTAGAGACCTTTTTATATTTTTCTTTGATTTTGTTTTGTTGTATACGCGTGTTGTTGTTATATACAGTCACATATAGAAAATTGTATATGCAAGTTTCTCTATAAGATAGTCACATATGGTACGTGAGTTGCTCTATAAGACACTCGCATATATCCTGTAGCAACATAAAAAAAATTGCGGGGTTGGCTTGTCCCTATCTTGGCTGATTTTCTATCTGCTTAGGGGTCTTCTGTTGTTGGCATAATTCTGTAAGTTTAAAGTTATGTATTCCATACTTTTTGCTTGTTGTTAAGCCTTTGATTTTTTATTTGTTTGAATCTTCTCTCATCCAGTGAATTGAAGTTGGCCTCTTGCTTGGCCTATGAGTTTAGTGGTATGTATCTGCATCAGTGATCAGGGCTTTAGATACCTTATTCTCTGTACTAATTTGTGTAGTTTTAGTTATCCACTTGTCCTTTAGTAAATTTAGTGCATTTTATTCATTATTTTTCCAGGTCAGCTTTTTTACCAAGTTTGCTTCTTGTTTTGTTGAAGTTTGGTTATTGTAGGTCTTCTATACTTCATTTTTTATTTTGATATGTTGTGATCATTCAAACTTACTCAAAAATTTGCATTTAGATTCATTGTAGTTTTTGAAGAATTTGAAAAAGTGAAAGGAAAAACATTTTATGCTTTTGCATATAGTTGAACTTAGTAGTTTTCTTTTTAGTATTTTCAAATAAAATTTCAAAAATTATAAAAAGTCTTAGTTTTTCGACACTTATTTTTAATTTCATTAGCTTACATTTACAAAAAGAAAAATAACATATAGTCATTTAATATGCATGTATATTAGGGTTTTGTCTTTAATACACTGCATATCATTGTTTTTGAAAAAATAAAAAATAAGTTGTTATTTTGTGGCTTTCAAGTTTCTATTTGAAAAAGAAAGAGAATAGTTTTTGCTTTTTGCATTTCATTTCTCTTTGCTTAGTCATTTTGTTTCAACTTTGAGTCAAAACACCACATAAGTTTCATGCCATTTACCCTCTGACTAAAAAAAATCCTATTAAAATGAATTATATAATTTAAAAATTATTAGTAAGTTTTATTTTATAGGCTCCTGCACCAACTAGCTTAAGCTAGACTTGTGGACTAGGGAGTTTTAACTCTCCACAAGTATTAAATTTCAGACGTATTTGTCCCATCACTAGGTAAATCCTCTTCTATGTTGATTGTATCTAGGAAGATCCTCTCAAGTGGTATTTAAGCATGAGGATGCATGGAGGCTTGGACTGAGGAGATAACCCTGTAATTCCTTGCCAAAGCGTAGACCAAGGTTTTTGCGCATATGGAGATTCTGTCTTAGACAGGTTTTTGGGATTTACTATCCTGCCCATGCGTACGAACCAGGCTTGCAACTGTCCCCCTAGACTGTCAATACAATTAAGGTAGCCTTTAGTCTCTTTGACATCTAGGGTTCATGCACAGGTAGACCGGAAGGCTATTTCTGGTTGACCTTGGACGAGCTTGGAAGGTAACCCCAGTAGAAGGTGCAGGAGGGTGGTGGGTTATTCCTCCACTTGTGCCTAAGAACATCTATAGGGATTCCAAGTAACTATCTATAATATTTCTTCTGGAAAGAATATCTTATACCTGTTTGTTTGTTTGGCTTTAGGAATTTTTTAGTGAGTGCCGTGTGGTTTGTCCGTACTTAGCTTGCCTTCAGGTATGTTCTTTGAACTTTTGGTTTCTTGTCAATCTCATATTAATATTACACAGTAATATAGGGACTAGACCACAGTATCATCAAAGATTAATAACAATAAGACATGAAAATGGTGTAATAGTGCTACAAAATGAGTAGCCGCTCTGTATATTCACATAAAGAATGAGTAATAAAATACAAGACCATGCTGCAAGCATGAATAAAAAATAAATTTTAATTACCAAGGAGGTCATTCGAATTGAATGAGTGAGTCTAGCTTAACTAAATGTAAGCCATAGTCAACACTCTATTTAACCACTGATCAAAACCCTAATTGACTCAACTGAGCCCTAACTGAAGTCAGAGTGCAATAAATGACTGAGTTTAACTAAAAGTAGGTCAGACACATGTCACAGCAAGACAACCAATAAGTGGTAGCGCTTCAATTACTCCAATGAACCCCAATGAGGTTAACTAAAGTGTAACCAAACATAAAAAGTGGTTGGAGGCACCTCTGTTGACTCCAGTTCATTAAATAATAAATAAATAATCAATTTAATGAAGGTGGGTGCCTTCACTACTCTATTTATCTGATTGTAACCATCATTTAGCAATATGGGGCATTAATGAGACTTAGATCACCCCTGGAGTGCTCCAGTTAGCCTCCCCGAATGTAGGAGAAGGCTAAGTTAGCCTCCTTGACTGAAGGTAGGTGTGGGTGTGATCTAGATGATGTCATCTAGTGCTCCTGTGATGTAAATTAAGCCAATAATACTTAGGATAGTGGTTTAACTAGGCCAAATTGACCAAAAAGAGTGTGTATGGTGGTAAATGTCTCCAACACCCCCCCTTAAGCGATACCCAGGAGGAGTAGAAAACATAAAATGCATAAAAATGCTAGGGAACTAGAAACTAAGGCCATAGGTCACCCTGTACAATGCTGAAATTGAAACAATGCTCAAAAACAAAAAAAAGTGAGGAAAAGAGGGAAAACCCAGTGGGAAAACCCCCCCTCAAGCTAAACAATGAAAGTAGTCTGATCATCATGATGAACTCACCCTGAACAATGAATGGAGGTAAGTGAACTTCTTTTTTGAAAATCTCTTGGTGAAGATGTCTGCAATCTGCTCATCAGTTGGGCAGTATTGCAGAATGATGGTCCTGTCATGCACTAGCTCCCTGATATAGTGCATGTGGATCTCTACACTCTTGGTCCTCTTCCTGGTAACTGGATCTGTGGATATCTTAATATCACTTTGATTGTTACAAAATATGACAGTGGACAAAGGACTACCAAGATCAAACTCTAAAAGAATGCTTTGCAACCAAACTGCTTGGATGCAAGCATTCACCGCTCCTTGATACTCGACCTCTGCTAAAGATAATGCTATGGAAGCCTGCATTTTGCTAGAACAGAAAATGGGGCCACCACAAAACATGAATACATATCCAAAAGTAGAATTCTGATCAATAGAATCACCCACCCAATTGGAATTTGTGTATCCAACCAGCTCTAGCTCAGAGTCTGCAGCACAGTGAATGCCGTAGGTCCTGGTTCCCTGAATATACTGGAGGATCCTCTTGGCTTCCTTCCAATGAAGATCATGAGGCTGATGCATGTATCTTGATACAGCATTCATGGAATAACATATATCAGGCTGAGAATGTGTCAAGTACAACAAGCTACTAATAAGCTGTCGATAGATAGTGTAGTCCATGGGAGGTGTGTTTTTTCCTTCTTCAAGGCTGATCCCTGAAAGGAAAGGGAATGGTGTAGGCCTACCTTCAGCGATGTTAAAATTGAGTAATAGGTATGATATTTATTTTTATTGAGTGGCCATTATCCCATCATAATTTTGCTTAATTTTGAGCCCCAAAAATTGTTTTAGGAGCCCCAAATCACTCATTTTAAAGGCATTGTGGAGAGCAGTTTTGATGGTTGAAATAGAAGAAACTGTGCTACCTATGATCACTAAGTCATCAACATATAAAAAAATAATAATAAAATTACCATCATATTTCTATAAATACACATTTGGATCTGATCTACACCTTTGGAAGTTTTTCAAGAGAAGGAAGGAATCCATCTTGGAATACCACTCTCATGGGGCCTGTTTTAACCCGTATAGTGACTTATTTAGCTTGAAAACCAAAGATGGATCAGAGATGTAGCCATTAGGATGCTTCATTTATATCTCATCATGAATATATCCATGCAAAAAGGCTGACTTAATATCCATATGATGCACTTCCCAGTGCTTAGATGCCGAAATTGCCAAAACTAGGCGGATGGAGTCCATTTTTGCAACCAATGCAAAGGTCTCATGGTAGTCCACACCTTGGACCAGAGAGAAACCTTTTTCCACCAGAATTGCCTTATATTTTTAGGTTCTTCCATCAGCATCAACCTTTGTCCGAAACACCCACTTGCATTGAACCAATTTCCTTCCCGGAGGAAGAGAAACTAGCTCCCAAGTAGTGTTTTTCTGAAGAGAATTCATCTCTTCATCCATGGCAAATTGTCATCTAGGATCCTTTCGAGTATGGTAGTAGGATTTTGGGTATAAAATAATAATAAAATATCATTTTTTGGAGAACAACTTATCAGGACAAGAGAGCGCAATACCTTCTCTTTGGAAATCAGACCAGGTTCTCCTTGGATCATTTGGATTTCCAATGTTATCCCCTGCGGAGGAGAGTGTCTGTTGGGCCCATGTGGGCAGATGATTTTGCACATTAGGTTCTGATTCAGTATCTAATGTTTACTGCACACTGATATCAGAAATCAAAGGATCCAAATCAGTGTCATCACCCCCAATTTCATCATCCAAATATTCAGTAGAATAGGAAGGAAATTCAACAGTTTTCTCCTTCACTAGTTCCACCTCCTAAAGAGGCTCATCAAACTTGACACTCCTTTCAATGATGATCTGTTTTGTTTTGATATCCAGTAGCTTGAAACATTTTGATTCATAAGGATACCCAATAAACAGACATTCGATGCTTTGCGGTTGCAAAGCCCTTCTTTTATCAAATGTAATTCGGGCCCATGTAGTGGACCCAAACACCCTTAGGTTCGACACATCCGGTTTGTGTTCGAAGTATGATTCGAAAGGAGTCTTCCCTTTCATGGATGAGTGTGGAACCCTATTCTGAATGTATGTTGTAGCATGCATGGCTTTAGCCCACAAATTTTGAAGTGAATAATTATTTGCTTACACAAATAATATTACCAAAAGACTTGGAATATTAAATAAGCCATAATAATATATAAATTCATGATAGAATAGATATGATGATAGATTACAAAGTGAGTGCCATATATATAATAATCATAAAGGCACTTTGGATACTATCCATGAAAGGATGCGTCATTTTAGAATTTTTTACTAATAACTATTTATTAATTACTATTATCAATATGTATTGATATTAATAATTAATATTGATTTTAATAATTATTATTAATTATATAATAGTTATTTAATTATTATTTTATGTTCATTACATTGCCTTCCCCTTAGGGGAATCTTTGTCCTCAAATATATATTGGACATTAATGTCTCATTTTTTTTAATCTGTTATCTCAGAATTCTTTCCCTTTTGTATTTGTGACATTTGAGAAGATGAGCCGATATGAATTATAGATTCTCCAGGAGAATTGTCGCATCGTATCTGCTGTGGTCCATCCCATATCTATTTTTATTGGAGCTCTGATATTTTTTCGTGGGACAATTCATCTCAATTGTTGCTTGGTATGTTGATATTTTTGCATGTCCACATAAGTCTTTTGTGAATATTCATTTTGACCCTGTCGTTGGTCAAAATGATGATTATAATTAGGATGTCTGTAAGGTGTAGGTGTTGTTTGTTCTTCTTTCTTTTGGACTATGGAAAGGACTGTCTTCACTTCCTTGATTTGATTTTTGGATGCATTTTCCTAGATTGTGCTTCTTGGTTCTCCAGTAGATTGTTCATAATTCTGAATCTTTTTTATTCTTTCCTTTTGCAATTTTTTTTCAATTTCTAACTCCTTGATATGATTCTGTAGTTCCTGATTACGATTATTTAGACACTAGTTTTATTCTTGATTTTCCAGTATTTTTCCTTTGAAGTCTTCATTAGAGTGTTCCTTCTTACTACTATTTTTTTATTTTTGTAATTAGGGTTTTGCTATGATTTCTTAATCTGAAAATTTATTCAGAATTGTTGGATATTGTTTTATTACTCTTTGCGATATCCAACTTGTGTTCCTTTTTATAGTTGTTGTTTTGTTGTTGAATAACTTTTATCTGTTGTCAATATTGGTCAACCACTGATTCTTGATCTTCTACTTTCTATCGTATGTGCGTCTATTCTTCATCTCTGTCGTTAATGGTTTTGTTCAAGCGTATTATTTCTTCTTCATAATCAATTACTTCTTTCTTTATATCTTGATTTTTTTGTCTCTGATTGAAATCATTTTCGTCTTTTAATTTCTTAATTTGGGCTGACAATCTTTCTATATGATTGTTCTGGTCGGAAATTTTTTGTTCCTTGCGCTCTTTTTGCATCTTATGTAATTTAATCAACATTTTCGATTTCATATTTATGTCTCGTAACTCTTCATTGTCTCTTTGATAACGTTTTAACTTGCCTTCTAATTTCTCTATTTGTTGTCGTAAACCAGATTCCATGATCTCCGATTTCTTCCACACTAGATGATGATGGTCTTTGATTTTTTTCAATTTTGTTTTCCTTTGACTTCCCCACCTAAGTTCAATTTCACTTGCTTTTTAGTATCAATTATATGCACATTTTTTATATTTTATTTCCCTTCAGTTTTGTAAAATGTGAGTAGATTCGGTGGTTGGGAGGAATGAGTGTTATATTCCCCACCCAAGTTCAAATCTCACTTGCTCTTTACTAGTAATTACTATGCACTTTTATATTAAAAATCAAACCCACTTTAAGAAACCAGGTGCTGTTTCACTTTTACCCTCTCTCTTTTTTTTTCCTTTTACTTTTATCTTTTCCTTTTTAACCTTTTTTTCTTTCTCTTTTATTTTTCCTCGTTCTTTTAGTTTTTTCTTTTTTTTACTTTTTTTTCACTTTTTTTTAACTCTTTTTTTTTGGGGGGGGAGTTACTTTTACCCTTTTTTTATTTTTTTTTATTTTTTTATGGACAAAGTCCTATTTTTTGGGGAAACCCAAATCTACACAAGGTGTAAATAATGTCAAACCCAAAAATTCAGGGAAACCTTGGGTGATGGCTAAAAGCCAAAAATATGGCCAAAGGCCGGGATCTAGCCAACGAGGCTCTGATACCACTTGAAGCGAATAATTATTCGCTTACACAAATAATATTACCAAAAGACTTGGAATATTAAATAAGCCATAATAATATATAAATTCATGATATAATAGATATGATGATAGATTAGAAATTGAGTTCCATATATA
This sequence comes from Pseudotsuga menziesii, assembly GCA_001517045.1. Lineage (NCBI taxonomy): Eukaryota > Viridiplantae > Streptophyta > Pinopsida > Pinales > Pinaceae > Pseudotsuga > Pseudotsuga menziesii. The sequence goes on along the minus strand of LPNX010744186.1, from coordinate 36,748 downwards.
TTAATCGTAAAGGCACTTTGGATACTATCCATGAAAGGATGTGTCATTTTAGAATTGTTTACTAATAACTATTTATTAATTATTAATATCAATATGTATTAATATTACTAATTAATATTGATTTTAATAATTATTATTAATTATATAATAGTTATTTAATTATTATTTTATGTTCATTACAAATTTGCAGCCAACTTCTTTGATTCCAACATACAGGTGGTCATCTCCTTGAGAGACCGATTCTTCCTTTTTGCTACTCCGTTCTGCTAGGGAGTGTAGGGAATTGAATGTTGGACCTGAATACCACTTTGGGAGCATATGTTTAGCACATCATTACTGAAATAATCCCCACCATTATCAGATCTCAAGTTCTTGATCTTAATCCCATAGCCATTCTCAATCAAGGCCTTTAGTTCAGAGAATTTTTCACATACTTCAGACTTCTTTTTGAGAAAGAAGACCCATGTGCACCTTGAAAAATAATCAATAAAAGTCAGAAGATACCTTGATCCATTCATGGATGTGACATGCATCAGACTGCTGTTATCAGAATGTATCAGCCCCAATTTGCATGTTGCTCGGTTTGCCTTCCCTCGGTCGAACTTGTGCTTAGGGTGTTTTCCAACCACATAGCCCTTGCAATTTCTAGTGGTTTCCTTGATGACCGGGAGGCCTTCAACCATGGAGTTTTTCTGTAATTGCTGAAAATATTTGAAATATAGATGGCCAAACCTTTCATGCCATAGCCTACTAACTTCATTTCCATGATTTAGCAGAGTGGTGGGCTGTGCATTCACCACAAAGTGGGATAACTCATAGGCTTTTGTATGATGGTTTGCACGACCTTTAGCAATGAGTTTCCTGGATGCAAGTTCCATTATCTAAACATCATTTGGGCTGAAATATAGTCTCTTAGGCACTCCTGTATGTGTCAGTTGATAGACACTAAGTAGATTTGATGCCAGAGACGGTACATACAAAACATTTGAAAAATAGCCATTCTCAAGATCAACCGTACCTTGTCCTTCTGAAATGATGGTGGAGACATCTCCCATGTGGATGGGGATGGATTTTCCAGTCTCCAAGGATGAAAAGGAGTATCTTTTAGCCATCATGGGGTTTGAATCTCTAGAATCAATCAAGAGTGCTTTGGACTTCGAAGTGCTTGCCATGAGGGCATGACCTTTTTCATGCTGTGGTTCCCAATCTTGCTGATCTCTCCTCCGAAAGATTTTCGGAAGATTGATGTGATTTATTTTAAGGAGAGAGGTAGCTTCATCAATATTCCTCTTCATGTAGGCATGTTTAGGGTGGAAACCCTTCCCATAGTATGAACATTTCACTTTTTCCTTTCCATGATGCCCTTTCCCTTTGTTCTTCTTTGAGCCAGAAGACTCATCATGCTGCCGGTTTTCAACTTTAGGCTTAGGAGCTTCAAATTTAGTTTTTGGGTTATTCTAATGCTTTCCTTTACCCTTCAGATCTTTGGGCCTTGAGACATGGAGGGCTTTATCACGAGAGGATCTGATGATCCCCATCTGGACAAGCTTATCATGTTCGCTTGTTAGGGACTCAATGAAGGCATTGAGTGTAGGCATCTTCCATCCAGAGGTTGTGAGCTTCCCCTCATGGAATGTAGAGACAAAAACTGAATATACAGCTCCAAGTTTGGAGAGTATGGTGAGGATGAGCTGATCATCCTCTTTCTCCACTTTGCATTGATTCAATAGTAAAACAATGTGCTTGAACTTTGTGAAAAAGTCATTCACGGTCTTGAAATTAGAGGGCTGGAGAGACATCAATTCATTTCTGAGCTAGTAAACTCTCAAATCATCCTGCTTTCCATACAAGGCTTCTAATTTGTCCCAAATTTATTTTGGAGTCTTCAATCCCAAAAGATGGAAAATAAGATCCCCAGAAACAGAGAGGCACAAGAATCTGAATGCTTCATCCTTCTTGTTCAAGAATCTAGATTTGTCTATTGCAGAGCCAGGCTCTTCTTTAGTGTCCATGGTTACCCTATAGAGTCCTCTGGAGCATAGCTATATCTCCATTTCTCCTTTCCATGAGTGGAAATTCAATGGATTCAAAAGATCTACAGAAGAAGCCATCTGAATCTACTGGAGCGAATGCTTTCACCTGTCAAAAACCTGAAAATCACAACAAAAAGGGCAATGTAAGGTCAAAAATCCAGCACATTTTAGGATTTCATCACACCTAGCATAGTCAATCAAGCAAGCTTGATGAACAATTTCTTTAGTTGGGGTATTAAGTGGTAAGCCTTGGCTTCTGGTGCAGTGCTGGATTTTTGAGCTATTGCTCAATTTTCATGTAAGATCTATCCCCATGCTAGGAAATCCTTGTACTATTCCTCTCACAGGGAATGTTGGTGTTCCTTTGGTGGCCACCTTGAATCTACCTAGATTCACCCTAGGGCTACCGGTGTGGTTGTTTTCCACTCCCACTGCCCTGAATGCTCCTGATGCTTCTCAAGTAAGATGCTTATATCAAGGGAATAAAAAAATACTTCCCCTTCACCTGTAGTTTATTCTCGTCCTCCTTCTACCTCATGTGGTGAAAGTATTGATACTAGTAAGCAACAATCTAAAAGGATTAAAATAAGGAGGAATAGAAAGAAGACACATAAGAAAGGGGGAACCTATTAAACCTCTACAATTCGAGTTGAACCTCACCACCCACCCTCTGCAGTTCATGATGGGGGAACCTATCCAACCTCTGCAGGTCATGTTAAATATAAGCACTCAACCTCTACAAGTCAGGTTGATCTTCACAACCAAACCTCTGCATTTCATGATGGGGGTACCTATCCAACCTCTGTGGGTCATGTTGGATATAAGCACTCAACCTATGCAAGTCAAGTTGATATTCACCATCAAACCTCTATGGATCATGCTGGTGGGATCCTTCCAACCTTTCCAGGTCATGTTGGATCTAGTCACTCAGCCTCTGTAGTTCATGCCGAGGGCACCCGTTCAACCTCTTATGTTCAAGTTGAACCTCCCCTCCCAACCTCTACAGGTCATGTTGGGTCTAAGCACTCAACCTATGCAAGTCAAGGTTATATTCACCATCCAACCTCTGTGGATAATGCCGGTGGGATCCTTCCAACCTTTCCAAGTCATGTCAAATATAGTCACTTAGCCTCTGTAGTTCATACTGAGGTCACTCATTCAACCTCTGATGTTCAAGTTGAACCTCCCCATCCAACCTCTGTAAGTCATGTTCAATCCATCCACCCAGCCTCTAAAGTTCATGCTGGGGGCACACACTCAAGTGCTGCAAATCATGTTGATCCTAACCATTCATCCTCTGCTGTTCATGCTGGTGGTGTTCATCCAACCTATGCAAGTCATGTTGGACCAAGTCTCTCAGCTTTTACAAGGCTAGGGGCAATCTTTCAGCCTCGGTGGTTTATGTTGAAGACAATCCGTCAACCACTGCAAGTCATGTTGACACTGTTGAAAAGACTACCCGTTCAAAATACAAGCCCAAGTTTCCTTGTAAGATTTGTGAGGGAGACCACCTTACTTATAAATGCCCCTTTATCATGGAGGTGCGAAGAGTTTGGTTTCATGGTCATCCCATTTCTGAACTTTCTGGAGTTTTTCAACAACCAACCTCTCTTAGTCAGGTTGGACCCAATCACCCAGAATCTAGTGGTCATGTTGGGGGAAAAATCTCAGCCTCTGTAGGTCATGTTGAGAGAAAACAGTCAACCACTGCTAGTCATGTTGACATCATTGAGAAAACTGGTCGTTTGAAGTGCAAACTTATGTTCCCTTGTAAGTTATGCGAGGGAGATCATCTTACTCACTAGTGCCCTACTATTGCAGCGGTGCAAAGAGTGTCATATGTGACTAAAGAATTTCCTTCTCTTGAACAACCTATAGTTTCTCAACAACCTACTCAACTTTTGGTTGATCAAGTGGTCAGATCAATATCAGCTTTGGTTGATCCCACTCTTCTTTCAAAGAGTGATCCTGATGTGAATGAACCAATGTCATCTTTGGTCAATCCCACTCTCCCTTCGAAGAGTGACTTTCATGAAGTGGTTTAATTGATTTCATTATCGATCAATCCCACTCTTCCTTTGGAGAGTGAAGTCTCTACTAGTCACATTTTCTTCACTGCCAATTCAGAACTTACTGAACAAGGGGGCACTGAACTTGCTTTAGATCAACCCCTGCCAAGCTCTTGTATTGATTCCTTTTATTGGGATAGCCTAGTTGAATTGCTCCTTCCTTCTGATGCACCTTTCCAGATAAAGGTCAAAGTTGAACCATACATGATTGCTCATTGTATTTTTGATGAAGGAGCCTCAGTTAGTATCTTGTTTGCTAGTGCTTGGTGAGGCATGGGATCTCCCAATCTTGTTTCAACTACTAGTTAGTTACTAGAATTTGATAGAAGAACTTGTATAGCCTTGGGAATTCTTTCTCAACACCTTTTACTTTGGGTGGGAGACCTTCTTAGTTGACTTCATGGTGATAGAATACCCCTTGGAATTCAATATTCTCCTCGAACGTGATTATGTCTATGTCATGTAAACTGTGGTCTCAACATTCTTTCATATGATGTACTTTAATCATGGAGAAGAAATTGTCACTATCAATTAGTTGGATTTTATTGATCCTTCTCCTGACCCAACTAGAGACTAGGTATTTCCTTTATTGATTCCCAGTGTTTCTGTAGACACTACCCCACCACATGTGAGCTATGTGGCCTCATGTCCTTTGCATTCAATTGCTATTGAGAAGAAGTGTCTATTTTCATGCTTACCTTCTCAAGACTTGGTCCCAATATTTGACTAGGTGAGTCATCCTACACATACCATGGACCCTACTCTCCACCTTGCCAATCCATTTGAAAGTTTAGACATGTGTCCTATCTCAGACGATCTCCTTCCTTTGGATGAAGTCTTCCTAGAGTCTTTGATATAGCCTGTTCTTCTTTTGGATGTTGGTTTAGTTGTGACTAAGTCTAACCTTGATTTGCCTAGTAAGCCTGAATTTTCTTCTTATGTTGGTCTTGTTGAGTCTCTTGACTCTTTCTTTGAATAGCAAGTCAGTGATCCTAATGAGTTTGATTTTTCTTATGAATTTTTCAACTCTCGTCATACTGTGTTTGTTCCTACAGATTCTATCTCCCTTGTTGATTTTTTCTCTCCTTCTAAGGTTGATCTTACTGATTATAAACCCTCGAGCCTTGGTTCTATAGAATCTTCTTTAGTCAATTCTTCCTTGACTTTACCTTTTATAGAAGATATCAAAGTCACATGTGTTTCTGCCAAAGTGACTTGCATCATAAATTTTATTTTTAATATGATCTTGATGTTGTTGTTTCTTGGAGACATGATTATTAGTTGGATTCGCAACTGTTTATTGGCGTTGTCTTGTTTTTCAAGATGTAACTGCATTTGCATGCACCCTGATCGCGCTTATGAGCCTGATGTCGGCTTCCACACTTTTAGCTCATTGTATAAGCCCTAATCTTTGTTGTAATGCCCCGGTTTTGACCCCGTTACATTAGATGTATATGATGTATATATTGTAATGATCATGGTGTGGAGCTAAAGTCCAAGGCCCTGCCATTGATCAGTAATGCTATGTTTTGGATTTAATTGTCATCGAAGGTCTATCGGGGCATGCGGCATATAATATGTTGGCCATCATGTAAATATGCATCATAATTAATTAATGGACACAACCAGCTACGGTTACGGAAACTAAATCGAATGGGGCATGATTTCCTAAGGATAAGGGGGGGTGGAATATTTAACCTATGGGTCAATGGGGAAAAGCCAAATGTCTATGAGAGGACCCATCAAAATGTCAACTACCTTTCTTGTCTTTTTCCCCAATCATTTATTTCTGCCAGAATGTGGTTGTGTTAGTTATTGCATGGAATGGGAAGAGTATGGGCAACCAATTTCGAATTGGGCAGAGACCCATTTTTTTTTGAAGAATGTGTTCTGACTTCCTTGGCAAGAAAAATGCCCAAAAACGTATGCCATTCTGCCATGCATCCACGTTTTTCATTTTTCTCACCATTCTCCTTCACGTTGGGGTTTTTGGGAGCAGCTGGAGTTTTTCCTGTGTTTTTCATTCCACGTTTTTGGTTGCTGGATTCATTTTTCCCATGAATGGGAGGTCATTTTTGTAGTGCTGGGGATTGGGTTGTCTTCCTCACGTTTTTGGAGCTGCTGGTGCATTTTCCATTCACGTTTTTGGAAGTTTCATGTGTTTTTACCATGGCTGTGAAGAGCCATTCACATTTTGGGCTGTCTCACTGACTATTGGTCTCATGCATAGACTATTTGGGGCGTTTTCCCCTGCTATGAGTTGTATTCACTGATAAGCTTCAGGACTGTGTGTTTTCCCCCATGTTGTGAGCCGTTTTTTTGCTGTTACGTATGGGGCTGTGTAATTCGTTTTTTTACTGTTCAAGCTGTGTTAGCTGAATTGATTGCCTGAGTGCAATGGTTGGTCTTTGGACTGTGTGAGGAGTAAGGATTTTGGCTTGGTTGCTTGATAAACCTGGTTTTAGAAACCACACAGACAGAACTAGAGGGCTGGCCTTCTTCTCCATCACCCCTGAATAGCACTGGAAGGGAATGCATGGCCTGAGGGACTGTGAAGCAGAGAAGGGACTGGTTCCTTATGTTGGGTGTGGATGGGTGTCTTAGAGGTCAGGCTAGTTCTGGTGTGGGTATTCTTGGCTCTATAATGAGCTCACCAGCTTAGCAATTTTCCTTCATCAGCTCCTTGATGGCCTGAAAAACCCAACCGAGTTGGCTTGGCTATGTTTTGGTTATCTTTGGCTATGTGTAATCCTGCTAGTTCCCTTATTCCTTGGAGAATCTTTCCCAGCTCGGGGGTGGCAGCGCTGCTGAGAGATTAAGGAGCACGCTAGCCTATGGTTGGGTGGAACGTTGCAGCGACATAGCTGGTTGCGGAGCAAAGCTTTCATAAGATAAGTGATCTTGTGTATTTTACCTCTGCAATTCTATAATTACTGTTAATTAAAATGAAATGAACATGTTGAAGAATGCTTGTTTGAATGATGATGGTTTCCACTATGTATGATGATTAATTTGCATTTGTGCATGTTTACTGCAATTCATTCTCTTTCAACATTCTGTTTAGCAATTTTTAAGCCCGTACATGTTCATGGGCGGTTAGCCCGGTCTGATAGAGCTAGTAGTCGCGTCCTCTTTGCCGGTCGGAGGCATGGGGACGTGACATTTGTTCTCATTTTCACTAAGCCTTGTATCATTTTTCCTTTTCAACATGACACCCTTTACCTAGAGGAGATGCTCCCTAAGTGTCCTTATCTTGCCCGCTTTCCTTGCATTATGCATAGGTTTTTTCATTGCACTTGAAACTAGTTTCACCTACCTATGATACTTGTCTCCTCGTATTTGGAGCATTCTTTCTGCTCTCCTTCAAGCTCGTTAAAAATAGTAAGGAGGCTATGAGTTGACTTTTTCAGATTCGTTAAAAAATCATGGGAGAGGTATTGAGTTTCTTTAGGCCCAGGTCTGGGTCGTCAAAATAGACTTGACTGCCGAGTAAACTTGTATGTTCAGGCTCATTAAGAATATGTGAATGGGCATCCACATTGGTGGTAGGTTATTGCTTGCTCGAACCATGTGGAATAATATGAGAAATGAACACTCTCTTTTCTATGGATTGGAGAAGAGTATTCTTAGGCATAGGTTTATCGCTTTTCTAGACCTGAGAAACTAAATTTACGGAAAAGGAGCGCTTGGTATGAGCTTAGTTTTCTCTTTTTCATGCTCTATACCTAAACATGAAAAATATTTTGAGTGCACTTTATGTTTTTCTCATGCTCGTTAAACCCTAAATAACAAAGCATCGATTTTACTGTTGTAAGCCCCGTTTCTCGTACTCAAATAGATCTTTTTCAGTGATCTTGATTTCCTTCACACTTGTAAAACTGGAGCTATAATATTCTATTGAAGGAGCATTGGGTAGGTGGTTATTTAACCTTTTTTGGACCTCCCTGACTAAGTACGAAAAAGTTCACCTTTTCTTCATCGGAAGTTAAGAGAGTTCTTTTGAGATATGTTTTATACTTTTTCAATTTCAGGAGAATAAATTGGATGAAAAAGGAACCCCCTGGAGTCTTATTTTCCGTTTTCAGACTCTCTAAATATGAAAACACCAATTGAGCATGTACTAGTTCGAGCTCATAAAATCCACAAATAAGTGACATTATCAAGAATTATTCTTTCTTCTCTTCATGCTTGTCAAAAATTAAGAGAGAGCTAAGTTGAATTTTGTGGACTCATTAAACTTTAATAGGAAAGATAAGGAATAATTTTTCTCTTTGGGTTATAGTTGGTGGTAGAATTTCCTCCTTGAACATAGCACTCTCTGAACTTTTTGATACTCATGTCTTAGTGTACACTTTCAATCCATCTATCACTTTGATTTTCTTACTCCTCCACTGGTCATTTATGCCTGGGGAATCTGATCATGTCTCCTACATGACAAATAAGTCTAGTTGTTCTATCTACAAAGTTAAAAAGATGCATTGGGTCATCTGTATGTCGTGCTCACTGTTCAAGGATCTATCCCTGTTTCTTCTTTTTTATCCTGATTTCATCATTATCCTATATGATATCACTTGTGTCTACCTTCCTTTATATAGTTCCTAGTAACTCTTGTGATCCGTTGGAGGATCTATTGCCTTCCTCATCACAGCATGGTTTCTCATCAGCATTTCTTAAATACCAAGACCTAGAGTTTTGACGATGGTACCCTAGGATTCACTTTCATCATTGGTGAATTTCTTTGCTTCAGTTTTCAATTGTCACCTATTGATTCACAATATGTGGAATCCTTTCCATGTTCAACTTCGACACATCTATTCACATGGCCTGGATTGTATTGGTTCCTTTGCATTATGAAGAAGACCTTAGGTTCACATCTATAACCCAAGTTGCCCAAGATTGTGTTGTGTTTACTTGCAAAACTTCCAAATCTTTGAAGACTCTCATGATTGTATATTGTGGCTTCAATCCACCTTTGTAATATATGTGGTCTAGCACCTGTATTATATGATGTACTCAAATATTTTAAAGGAGCTAGTGTTCTAGTATATTTGAACATTGCATCCTCATATATGATTTTGTATATGACATTTGATATGTATTTGTTTCAGGTACTTCCTATGCTTCCTTGGAATTTTGAGTTCTCAAAGATAATGATTATAATGTATTTCGGCCATTGCTTCCCTTTGACCCCACACATTAGGGGGCATCTGTTATCAGCCAAAATGGCACTTCTCCCTCTGAGTGCCAACATTCCTCATGTTGGTACAAAAAAGGACAATTTGGATTGAAGTGGAGAAAACACTATAGATGGGCATGACCTTTGATGCATTTTCCTCAGACCATCCTTGTATATTTTTTTTATGAATTTTGGGTTGCATACGCGATTATGTACATTGACACTCACATTTCATACATGATTATTTACATTGCAACCCACGTATACTTGCATACGCGAGTTCCCTTCGAGCACCTTGCGTGTCATACACGAGTTTCCTATATTAATACTCGTGTATACCATAATTTGACATAAAAATATTAATCAATATTAGATGAGATTATTTGGGGCCTAATCCATAGCTATCCCAACCATCTCAACCATCCCAACCTTCTAAACCACTCTATTTCCCAAAGTATAAATAGAGGCCTTGGGGTCGGGGCTAAAAAATCAATTTTGGAGAGAAAAGTTATGCTGGTGGTATACCTTCAGATTCTTGAAGCAGCATAACTCAGAGTCCTTTGGTTGTAGAGGATTCCTTGTGTCAGAATCTGGGTTGTACTCTTATCTTTTTCATCGCTTGTTAATAAAGAGAATTCTTCTTCCAATCTTGTATTGAGTCTATTTCATGTATATTGGCTTAATGAATATGTTTGATTATGTTAAATATATGATTTTCATATAACCTATAATATACATATGCATGAGATATTACTTGAAGTATTTTCTCTTTGCAGGTGGAGAAGTACATCCATAGAATCTTTGGAGAGAAGTGGAGCGAGAGAAGATCAAGCTTGGAACAACCGTCATTAATCAGGTAAGTCAATATTTTCTTCCTATTCTCTTTCGATTCCCTATAAAAAGTTGATTTTATGCAAGTTAGTAGTAAGTTGGTAACCCCAGACCCTAGGTTACAAGGGTTTTGTATCCTAAACAACACCTGGGGTGCGGAAACACGATAATCTGCCTTGTCCTAGTTTCCCCTTTCCAGTTTCCTCCTTCCACCTTTCGCATGCTGATTCCAAGGGGTGGAAACACAAAGTCATATTAATTCTGACCTATGTATAGGATTCTATCCTCCATGAACTTAGGAAAATGCAATGCAAGAACACAAGGAATGTGCAGAACTAAAATGTAGGAAAACATAACAGAATTAAACCTCTACTTAATCATCTACAGACATTCAATATGAATATAACATTTCATAGAAAAATAAATGGCAGAAATAAGCATAACAAAGATACTTATCTTCATAATTAGTTTGTCCCACAACTATCTAGGTGATTGCAATAGTCCACCCATCCATATGCCAATGTGTTCATTAATCTCTTAACACAATTCCACCCCCAAGCTTGGCCTGATTTCCAGAAGGGACTAGGGGAACAGTATTCTTATACATAGCATTACCATAGAACACACACATAGTAAATCCAACCTTCAGTTTGGTTTATCAGACTTTCAAACCAAGCCAACACCAAGTTGGGTTTATCAGGCTGCAGGATTACAAACCAAACAATGCTAGGTTTATCAAGCTTACTCAGCCAAGACAGTATAAAATTGGGTTAATCATATTGTTCATAGTCAATCCAACTTCCAAAACACGGATAAACCAAGCCACATATGGGTTTATCAGGAACTTTCTCCTCTATGCTCACTCTTGATGGATCAGGACAGAATGTCAAAATGGCAGCATGACTTTTATCTCTCCTCAACCATGGGGCATGAGCCTGTTTATATAGGCCTCAAATGGATAGGGATGGTTGATATTTTGGTAGGTGAGGTGGATGGGATATCACTAAATCATGGATCTCGAGATCAATTGACCCAGGTGAATAGGGATAAGGCCTGCCACGAAGCTTTTGATCTAGAAGCTTCATGAAGTCTCTCTTTTTCACTTTTTACCTAGGGCACTGCTCCTACTCCTTGATGACAGAGCGGTGTTAGGCAGAACTTCTCTTCAAACAAATAAAAAAGGTGGTGCCACCGCTTCTCTTCAACACAACTCAGGAGGTGCAGAAGAAGGTACCGCTCCTAAGCTTAAGGGTATAAGCGGTGCTAGGTTTTCATGTGCAAATTTGACATTTGGATCAAGGTTTTCATGTCAAGATTTGGGAATGAGGGAAAACATGGATTTTTAGGATATTATCACATGTTGATGATGAGATTTGGGTGTAACAAAATTCCCCCCCAAAGCATGAGGCTAGAGGAATACGATAGGCAAGAGCTTTGATAGAGCAAGTTATCACTTTGAGGCAAGAATGGGCTTGACTAGAGATCAACATCAATTAGGCATCTGCAATACATCAATACTTTTGAATCATGATCAAGTGTGTCTTCACCATGGCTGCAAACCAATACAAGGAAGATCCATGGGAGAAAATAACAAACATGGCTACTAGAATAAAACGTAGATCCATGTGATAAATGACTCAAACTTAGACATATCTACAAGACATACAACATAGATCGATGTCATACAAACACAAATTTTAGCATAGACACGACCATACAAAATGTGGATCCATGCTGGTACTTCATACAATATACTCCATCAGAACCCGGGGAGAGAGCTATGAGTTATTCCAAACAGATACCCAAGGTCTTCGTCTTGTCTTCCACAAAGTACGATTCTATCCATGTTATTACAATGATCTAAAGTCAAACATGGTAGAAACCACTTGATTACTTGTCAATGATGTGAACCATTAACAAGTACGGGGGAGATCACCATTGATGTTAATGATTCCCAAGGTACCCTAGTACAATCTACTGTGTGTGAATAGATGATTTGACGTCGAACACTCAGTCAAATATTTCGATCAAAGGTGAATGATGTGAACCTATGTCAAGAGAAAGAGAATATGTCATTAAGGCATACATATATCAAGGTACTAAACTTGTTTCTAAGACTATTTCCCAGATGATGAGTTGATGTCAACAGGAATAGTCTCGTCGAAGGAGGGCCATGATGAATCCCACATCGATGACATGAAACTCAGAACAAAGTTATTGAATGTCATCAATAATGTAACCATAGAATTGACTCAAAAGTATTGAAGCAAAGGTTTTTTTAACTATAGGGATACACTTTTTACTTTCATTGAACATCGGGTGGCACGACAAAAGACTTGGTAGCATGACTAGACCAGACGGACACACAATACGATAGTGGACGATGCATTCTTTGAAAGGCTCAAAGGAGTGACATGACTCATGAAAGTGTATCAACTTGTAAGTCAGCTGAATATCAAATTTACTAAATGATATGCTGACAAGTGCCATGTTCAAAGGTGACAAACAACGACCATTTATTTGCAAAATGATTCCCTTCTCTTAATTTCCCCATCATCATTGATGAGTGCCTCTTTTTCATTTTTACAAGTCCAAAGAGGGTAACAAACACTCGTTTTAGCTCGTCCGAAGACAAGTCTATTCCCATATGTTTTACAAACCTAAGAAAGGAGGGGTCCGTTCCCAAAAAAGGGTCTCTTAGTGTTTATTTTAACGAGTCCAATGAAAGAAAAATTGGTATCGTTCATGTTTAGAGAGTCTGAATGAAGACGGAAGAAAAAGAAAAAGGGTCCTTTTTCATATGATTTACTCTCCAGGGCTTGAAAAAGAATAAAATAATACTAGAGAGAACTCTTACAGTCATGATTGCCTGGAGTGTTCCTTTTTCATAAATAGTCTTTCCGAACTGAAAAAGAGATAACCTACCGTTAGAGAGATGACTCTTCAAATACTTTTACGAGTATGAAGAAGAAAATTACTTGACAATATTTTAATATTTAGGGAGTCCTAAAATATCTTAAATAATACTGCATTAACCTTTTTCATGTTTGAATCCATAGCATGAAAAAGTAATAAACTAAGCTCAAACAAGTTTTCATGTTTTACCCAGAGCACAAAAAATGAAGAGTAAGCTCGACACCATCTTACTGTTTTTAACGAGCTCGAAGATCAGTTGAAATAATGCTTAGGGTATCTGCTTCATTTTTTAATGAGCTTGTAACAAAGAAAGAACTATGCTCAAAATGGACCGTTTCATTTTTACACAAGCTTGAAACAGAAAAATAACTATGCTTGAAACATCGTTTCATTTTTATGCCAGCTTGAAACCAAAAGGTAAACTATGCTTAAGGAAACCTACTTCATTTTTTAATGAGCTTAAAATAGAAAAATAACTATGCTCATGGGCATCTGTTTCATTTTTTAACGAGCTTGACACAAATAAAAGGAACTATGCTCACCAACCTATTTCATTTTTTAATGAGCTTGACAAAAAAAAGGAACTATGCTCACTCAGCAAGTTCTAGGCCAACATGATGTCCAAAGGTTGGTGGGTTTCCCCCTTACATAAAAATATAGCAACATAAATCCAGTATGATCTCTAGAGGCTAGAGCCATGGCCCCTATTTTACCTATGATGGGAAGAATCTAACTAGATGGGGAAAGAACCACAAGAACATGTGGGACATTCAGGGAAGTCTGATGACTAGGAGTCACATGATAATAATGTTTAACAAAGGAAAGATGATCAATGGTCACAATATTCCCATCATGGGGAAAATACATCACTCAAAAGAGTGTGGAAACTACATCTTTCATGGTGTAAACATAACCACACCCAAGTAGAAGATTAAAATATAAAGGACCTTGGACCACCATAACATCGATACAGACATTTTTTTCCTTCCAAAGTAATAGACAACTAAGGAAGGATCCCTAAAGGCGTTGTGGGTATTCAATTAAAATCCAATATCTAATTGGTGGATGGAACAAGTGGAGGAGAACCTATGGCTTGCCAAGCAGTAGAGGATAGAATGCTAATATAAGCCCCTTCATCTAAAATAGTGTGGAGTATACTCTTAGAGATAATTCGCACAACTATCTGGAAAGGAACACTCAAATGAAGACAAGATTCTGTTATGTTACTCCAGTCAAAGGAAATAACCTCACTACTCGAAGAGGGTTCTTTCAAAAGAGACTAAATTTCCTCTTGTCTAGAACAATTAGAACGAAGCATAAATACTTCAATAGGTTTTAGTTCACTCTCTACTGTAAGAGAAGAACAAGATGAAGAATTTGTCAAAGAGACTACTTTAGCATTAACACTCTCTGATGAAAGAGTGGGATCAGGTGGAGATAACATTGAATCAACCAGTTGGACTTCAGTCTTCAAAAGAAGAGTGGGATCAACCATAGATAATTCTGAATTGACCACTTTAACTTCACTCTTCAAAGGAAGAGTGGAATTGATTGTAGATGAAACCGAATCGACCACTTGGTCAGCTAGTGGGGGTTCAAAAGACAACTTATGATAACCTGTTGGAATCCATTGATGAGAAAAAGTAGTATCTTCCAACAACTTAGAAGCTTCATCCATGCTTGGAAAAAGAAAAGTACGATGCATAGCCTTGCATATCAAACAAGGATACAAGACTTTACCTTTACGACCTTTTACCAATGGGTCAGTCGTTGAGGGAGTGTCATCAACATTATCATTAGAGGTTGATGAAACAGATGATTTGGACCTTTTAGACCACTCTTCTTGTACACGGGAGAGGTCGGGACACTACTTAAGAAGGTGGTCCCCCTTGCAAAGCTTACACAAGAACTTGGGTTTTCTGGGCATTCTCTTAGAATGAGCACCATCAACAATAGATGGTTTCTACCTTTTCTCTTTCTTATCCTTCTTCTTCTTACCCTTCCATTTCTTCTTCTTATTATCCACCTAACTACTAATTGTAGATATTTGGTCAAGTGAAGAAGAAGAAAGGGACAAAGCCACAACTGGCAAAGAAGGAGTAGGATTAAGTTGAGGTCGATTCTCTCTCGAAGGAGAGGTGACATTTGAGACATTAGGTGTAACAAGAATTACCGGATTAAATAGCCAAATCGGTAATCCTATAGTTAACCTAGGAATATTTAAAGTGGCAATAAAGGGAGGACCAATACCTTCACTTGGAGGGAATACAAAAGGTACACCTTGGAAAGGGACCTCTTGATTAGTAGTCCTAGATGGGGATGCCATCTCTAAACTCTCTAAAAAACCCATAACTACCATGCACAATCAAGCACTAGTCAAACTAAAAGTAACAATAAAACATGTGAAAGGAGTGGATAAGAGTTAGGAACCTCACAGGACAAGCCAAAAGGATAACTCAGATGGTTTGAGGATTCCTAAAAGGGTCTCCTGATATATGCTAGGTACATGGGAGCTCAAATCCATAGTGGTGTTGTCTAATGCACAACCATTTGACAAGAGCCTTTTGATATACTGCTGAGTACATGAAGTACCTTTCGATATACCTTAAGGGTACGTTGAAGTCCGTTCTATATTCCGGATGTACATGGAATAATTGCAAGCCCCCGAGATATGGTGCTGGAAAATAATGATGGCTGCCATGCTTATCGATGCCGGAACATGTTGCTAACCTAACACTCAAATTGATAAAAATTTTAACCTAGTACTACCGTTAATTTTATCTTGTGCATTTAGGTGGAACCATGGAATAAAAACTTGAATTTAAACAAGATGCACATGGATCTATATGATAATGCAAGTTTTCCTCTTCAATGAAATTCTACTTAAGAGAGGGAGAGAGATTTACTTTTCTTCCCAAAATTGCACACCCAAATGCAAATGCAATTCTATCTTTTCAAACAAAAAGTAAAATATCAATGCACCCCAAACAATCTTTAAAGCAATTAAAAAAGAGATATAAAGAACATCTAACATAAAAGAACCAAAAATGTTTCATATCTTTTCATGCTTGAAAAAGATGCATAAAAACTTGATGGAAAGATGATTTCACTAATGTTTCTAAATAAAAATAACTCTAATGGATGCAAAGATGAAAACATATATTTCTTCTTAATGAAAGTAAGATCCATAATTTCAAACAATCCTGCACAAAAAGGACGAAAATCATTGAACACGCTTGCGAATAAAGAAAAGGAGATAGAAAACTAAAAATTCTCTTTGGAACCTACACGGAAACAAAGAACCAATCTCTCCTACCAAGTACTGAAAAACTCAACATTCAAAAGGAAACAAAAATCACCCCAAGCAAAGAAAGACTCAAAACAACATGGATCACTCACGCATTCCAAGTCCAAAACAAACCAAAACATATGCATGAAAATGAAATGTATATTCTCCAATTCTAATGAATAATATCTATAGAAAGGAGAAAGAGGTTTCAATCAAAGAAAAGAATGTAAAATGCAATGCAAGAAACATAAAATCTTCTTTGAATGCAAAGGGAATATAACAATCAAAGTTACTGCAGAATATACAATTCAAAAATACACTTCATTTTCATCAAAAAGTGAACCAAAAAACACTCAAAAATCAAAATACAACAACCAAGTTTTGGAATTACAAAGGTGTGAAAATACCTACCTGGCACCGCTTGCAGAGGGTTGTTGACAGAGTGGTTCTGAGGAGGCACCGCTTCCTACTAACTGCTCATAGGAGAGGGCACTGCTTCTTGCTAACTATGCATAGGTGATGGCATCTCTTATTGTTCACTGCATAAGCACAGTTACCTGCAAGTTTCCAAAACACAATAAGAGATTAAAAAACAAAGTCAAAGATTGGTAAACCAACATAAAAAAAAAGATGAATCAACAATACTAAAGAGCATAAAAATTCAGGATGGCTCAGATCTAAAGAGATCTGATGATATCAACTAAAAACCTAACTAGGTCAAATCATAGATCTGATTGAAATGATAAGAAGCTGGAGCTTGGATTCAGACAAGTGTTCGAAGGCTAAGGAAGATCGGGTTTGTTGAATATCTTCACCAGTGGAGTCATCAGATTTGTTGTCATAAATTTCACACCTTCTTCAGACAAAATTTGTTCCTCTGGTCTGAATGGTTCAGATCTAGAAAAAATAAGTGACAACAAGGCTGATAGAATTCTCCTAGAAACTACAGACACCTGGAATACAATCTTTAGATATTGATGTGGCCCTTCACCTATGGCAAAATATCCCCAAGAAGATACTTGCAAAAACACATCAAACACAAAATATCAAATGCACCAAAGTATTATCTATAGATCTATATTGTTGACTAAGGAATCCAATAATAAACATGTAAGATTATACATGACAAGTTATATGGGAATAAAACAAACTTTGCATTGATAAATAATGGAAGAGTTTACAACTTGTGCCTTAGTATTGATGCACTCCTCCACAAAACCGATGTCTTATCCCTGATAGCTCCAACTTTCTCCTCTATGCTCACTCTTGATGGATCTGGAAAGAATATCAAAATAGAAGCATGAATTTTCACTCTCCTCAACCATGGGGTATGATCCTATTTATATAGGGCTCAAATGGATAGGGATGGTTGATATTTTGGTGGGTGAGGTGGACAGGATATCCCCAAAGCATGGATCTCGAGCTCAACTGACCCAAGTGAATAGGGATAAGGCTTGCCATGAAGCTTTTGATCTAGAAGCTTCATGAAGTCTCTCTTTTTGGATTTTTATCAAGGGAACTGCTCCTGCTCCTTGATGATAGAGCATTGTTAGGAAGAATCACTATTCAAAAAAAGAGAAAAGGTAGTGCCTCCACCTATCTCCAACACAACTCTGGCGGTGCTGAACAAGGTACCACTTCTAAGCTCAAGGGTAGAAGCGGTGTTAGGTTTTCATGTGCAAATTTGACATTTGGATCAAGGTTTTCACTTCAATATTTGGGAATGAGGGAAAACATGTATGTTTAGGATATTATCACATGTTGATGACAATATTTTGGTGTAACACCAGGCCATCATTCACAGTGGTTTTATCAGACTGTCCATCCAAGCCAACACCAAGTTGGGTTTATCAGGCTGCGGGATTACAAGCCAAACAATGTTGGGTTTATCACAATTACATAGCCAAGCCAGCATATAGTTGGGTTTATCATACTGTTACCAGTCAGGGAAACTTCCAAAATAAGGATTAACCTAGCCACATATGGGTTTATTAGGCACTCATCCAAGCCATCAGTTAGGCTGTGTTTATCAGACTGTCCATCCAAGGATTGCACAACAAAACAAAAACGGATTGCATTCACTACGCAAAATAAGGAGACCACTCCAATATCTGAGTGGAGAAGGATGGTAAACAAAAGTGAACAAACCAAAAACAAAATACAGTTCTGGGAGCAAGGTGAATGCACAACATGCATGAACAAAAACATGACTCTCCCCCACAGGTTGTTGATGTATTTGTAACTTCACAATGTATTTATCTATGTATTTTATGTATTGTAACCCAATGTTTATTTTGGGATGTATCTATTAAGTATTTGATTCATGTTGTCATGCCTCGATGTTCCGATCGGGAGGATCAATAATGTAAACAAGTCATGTCAAGTCATAGTGGGTAACCCTCTGATTGTATAAGGGTTAAAGTTCCCGTAGTTCCGGGGCAGTAGGGTTATTAGACTCTCCAAGTAGATTTCAGCCCTAGTAGGGTTTTAGTCATGTCAGGATAAGTATAAATAGAGAGGTGGGATCTCTATTTAGCACACATCACTCACACACTCAAGTGTAGCGCATAGTTGAGGAAGGAGAAGACACTGGGGCTAGACAAGAAGAAGATTACTGCTGTCGGGAATGCATCTTACTGTTTTGGGGTTTTACATCTTGTGTTGATTCTATCTCTAAGGAATTTGTGGGGTTTTCTCCATTTATGGTTTCCCCGATCAAAAACACTATGTTCATTGTCTCTTGTGTTTGATTGTTGTAATTGTTATTCTCTCAGTGAAGATCCTAACATAATGCTAGCTTAATGTTGAAAAACTAACATGGTATCAGAGCTAACCTAAGAAGAGGACACTATGCAGCTACGGGAACTAGGGCTTCCTAGTTTGTGGATATTCCTCCACATATTTCCAACAAAAGTAAGGTGGAATAACTCTCCTCCTTAGGGCACATCTTTCTGTCAAAGCAGAATCCAAGTTTGAGGTTTTTCAGTTATGGACCTGTCACTGCTGTTGAAAATTAGGGATTTCTACAGAAGAGGAATTTTTCAGTGAGCCCAGGCTTGGATTGATCTCCTCCCCAAAATCAAAGTTAGGGACAAGTTTGAAGGCATTTGGGTAGATAGAACTATGGAAAATAAAAACCCTAATTTTCTCCTGAACCAGCTCTGCAGGATTTCAGCTCGAGTTTCAGATCCGACATATTGAATCTGGTAAGATCTAAAATCTTTTGTATTTCCATTTGAGGTTCTCATTTAAGATGTCTCATCATACCAAGCTTGATGAAAATATTGAGGGAGCTGAAAACTTCCGAGCCTAGAAGTATAGGATCTCCTTGGTCCTAGAAGAAAATGAATTAGATTCCTACATTCATGAGGAGGTTCCAGTTCCAGAGGGAGATGAAGCAAAGGCCTTAGACAAGAAGAATATGGTTATGGAAAAGAGGATCATTGTTTATTCTATCAAGGATCACATCATCCCACAGGTTTCCTCTCTCAAGACACCTAAAGCTATGTTTGATGCCCTAACCAAATTGTTTGAAGGGAAGAACATCAATCGGAATATGACCCTGAGAAATCAATTGAAGAATGTGAAGATTTAGAATGCAGAAACAATATAGTCTTACTTCACAAGAGTTTCTCAGAGCAAAGAGAAACTAGAAGCAGTTGATGAAGAAGTGGAAAATGCAGAGATTGTAATGACTACATTGAATGGCCTTCCTACGTCATGGGATTCTTTCATCCAAGGAATCTATGCTAGGAAGAAGTTAGTCAAGTTCAGCAGACTATGGGAAGAGTTCTATCAAGAAGAAGCTCTGATAGCAGCTTGAGAAGAGAAGATGGGAAGTGAATACCAAGTTCTTATGGTACACTCCATGTCTCACTCCAAGTCAAGCAAGAGAAAATCTCATGGTTCTAGAGGTAATAAATTTCACAAATATAATACTAGAAGAGATGTATCTAGGATCATATGCTATACTTGTGATGAAGCAGGACACTATGCAAGGAATTGTCCTAAAAAATAGAATATGGTAAAGAAGAGCAACAAAAGAAGACATCATGCTCATGCTGCAGAGGATGATGAACCATCCAGGAAGAGATCCAGATATGAAAGTGAAGATTCTTCAAGCAAGGATGAATATGTTCTGATATCAGCTCTCACAGTTAACATTACTCATGGTAGTGATGATTGGCTTATAGACAGTGGGGCTTCCAAACATATGAATGGATTCAAGGAATCCTTTGTTAGACTGTCAAAACATGAATCAACTCACAAGGTAAAGCTAGGAGATGACTACCAATATCCAATAAAAGGTAGTGGGGAATCTTCATATAAGATAGACTCCGAAAAATCTCAAACAATGAAAGAATTATTATTTGTGCTAGGACTCAAGAAGAACCTTCTCTCCATATCAGAATTAGATGCAAAAGGAATGCGGGTTGCATTCATAGATGGTCAAGTCATCATGTGGCCAAAAGGAAAGACTATCGATGATGCGGTAGTAATTGGAGAACAAGAAGGAGGATTGTAAAAATTAAAGGGCCATCCAGAACAAGCCTTGGTCCATGACACAGTAGAGCCAAGTGAAATTTGGCATAGAATGCTTGCACATGTGCATTACAGAGCACTACCTATTGCAAGCAAAGTTGTCGAAGGTCTTCCATAAATTCAAGCAAAACATGACGGGGTCTGCCATCTTAGAATATTCAGCTATCTTGTGTACATCCACATTCCAAAAGAGAAGAGGACTAAATTAGATCCTTCAGGAAAGAAGAGTATATTTGTGGGATACTCTGAAAGCTTGAAGGCTGACAGAATATGTTTCCCAGGACATAAGAAGATTGACATCAGCAAGGATGTGACATTTAATGAAGACACATTGTACGACAAATCCAGAAAGAGACCTATTGAAGAACCTGAAGAAGCAGAAGCACCCAGGATTCATGATACAACCATGAATGAAGAAACTCGAGAAGAATATCGAGAATTTGAAGAACCACAAAGACCTATAGATCCACCTCTGGAGAAGAATCCTCATACGAGGAAACCTACTTGGATACGAGAACTTATCCAAGGTGCAGAAAGATATGGGGCTCCAGAAGAGAATCACAGAGAAAGAAAGAGGACCAGATCCAGTTTTGGGTATGTAGCCTTACTGTGTGATTTCATTGATAAAGAACCTTCCAGTTATGAATAAGCAGCAGAACAAAAAGAATGGAAGGATGCTATGATCGAAGAGTACCAATCAATCATGAAGAATGATGTTTGGGATGTTGTCCCAAAACCAGACAGGAAGTCAGTAGTAACTTCCAAATGGATCTACAATATCAAACATGCTGCAGATGATAGCATTGAAAAGTATAAGGAAATATTTGTAGCTCGAGGTTTCTCTTAGAAAGAGGGAATAGACTATGAGGAGACCTTTGCACCTCTAGCCAGATACACTTTGTTGTAATCTCATAGATCACATAAGGTTACCAATAATACATACCAAATCATAAGCATAAATAAGAGACAAGAGACAAGAACAAATAGGGAAACAGATTATATTAATGTAATGAGTTCATACAAGGCACATAACTGAACTGAGTTCTTGCTTGGCTCAACAGTTTAATATATACCAGTTACAAACAGTTACAAAAAAATAACTACCTATTGGTTCGGTGAACCGACACGACTGTTAGTTAAGTCGACTAATATTTTAGTTTAGTCAGCCGACCGACTTAGTCGGCTGATCGACTAGTCGGCCCATCGACTTAGTCGGCTGACTAAGTCGGTCTTCGTTCAAGTCGAATTATGTTGACTTGCTCCTTCTACATCTCCCCCATGAACAAAACATTTCTTAATCCCGAAGAAACATGGAGGTACACACAAAAAAAACGAACCCTTGTGAATGCAGTCAGACTTGCTCGTGCTGGGGACTGTGCAGCCGGATGGTCGGTCTCCTTTGGACACAGACTTCGACGATAACTGGAGCTGTGATGGCCAGATGATGCTGAAAGTCAGTCCAACTCTGTAATGCCTTCTGGATATCGATCATTAAGGTTGTAAGATTTGAAAGGATCGACGTATTTTCGGACATGGGCATTTCTGCTATGTTTTCCATGTTGGGACCGAACAGTTGGTTTTGTTCTTCTGCAGCAGTGATGAGTCGTTTCATCTGAGGACAGAGGATGTCGACCCGATCTAAATTGGGTAGGGCCTATTGAACCCACTGATGTGCCTCCTGTTCTAGATTTTGCAGTTTGTTAGTCTCCATCACGATTTGTTCTTCGATGGTCTGCCGCAGTTCTGCTTCTGTCGACTTCCGACCCTCCAATGCCTGAATGCCCTGCCTTGCCTGCCTGGTCTGCTGATAGATTTTCCCATAGTGATTAGGACAGTCTCGTAATACTTCCTCTGTGACCACTGATTATTCCATATGATCCTGGAGAACTTTGTAAGCTTCCGAGAATGCAGTGTGTTGGGCCAGGAGCACTCGAACAGTCTCCTCCTTTTGTCCTTCTTTAGTCTCTTGCAGTTGGGTCTGGACGGTCGATACCATTGCCTAGAAGAGCTGATGGGCCGACTAGTCGATCAGCTGACTAAGTAGATGGGATGACTAGTCAATCAGCTAACTAATTCGGTCTTCGTTCAAGTCGACTTATGTCGACTTGCTCCTTCTACACACTTCCATTAGATCAGTACTTGCTCTGGCTGCAGTGATGAAATGGAAGATACACCAAATGGATGTCAAGATTGCTTTCTTTAATGGTTTAGTGGAAGAGGAAGTGTATGTAGAACAACCACTTAGTTTTGAGACACATGACAGGGATTCTCATGTATGCAGATTGAAGAAAGCCCTGTATGGGTTGAAATAGGCACCCAGGACATGGTATGGCAGAATTGATAGCTTTCTATCTAGTTTGGGCTTTACCAAGAGTAAAGCAGATTCCAACCTTTACTATAAGGTTGAAGATGGAAACCCAGTTATACTTCTACTATATGTAGATGATCTGTTTGTGACAAGTATGAATGGGTTGATTACTGATACAAAGAGAAAGATTGCTACCGAGTTCAAGATGAAGGACTTGGGTATGATGCATTAATTTCTAGGTATGGAGGTGTTGTAGAGTGTGGATGGAATCTTCCTTGGACAAGGGAAGTATGCAGTAGAGATCCTAAAAAGGTTTGGGATGATGGATTGCAAGATTATGGCCACACCTATGACATCGAACCTAAATCTATTGAATGATGCTTCTTCAGAGATAGTTGATGCTATGATGTATCGTCAGATGATTGGGTCATTGATGTACCTGACGAACACGAGACTAGGCATTTGTTTTGCTGTGAACACCTTGAAATAGTTCTTCACAGATCCGAGAAGTGTTCACTTGATTGCTACAAAGAATATTCTGAGGTACTTGAGGGGTACAATTTATTATGGGCTCAAGTATGATGCAAATCAAAAGATTAACTTGGAGGGTTATGTTGATTTAGATTGGGCAGGTAGTGCCATCGATAGGAAGAGAACTTCAAGGTGTTGCTTCAGTATGGGATCAGGTGTGATCTCTTGGTTTAGCAGGAAGAAATCCTGTGAGGCACTGAGTACAGCTGAAGCAGAGTATGTAGCAGCCTGTTCAGCTAGTTGTGAGGAAGTATGGCTACAAAAGCTACTGTCTGATATATTTGATCTCCAGTTGGATGCTACTTGTATACATTGTGACAATCAGAGTTGCGTGAAGTTGTCAGAGAATCCAGTGTTCCATGACAAGTCAAAGCATATAGAGATCAAGTATCACTATATCAAGGATATGGTGCAGAGGGGAGCAGTGAAGCTCTAATATGTTGCGACGGAGGAAGAGATAGCTGATGTGTTGACAAATCCATTAGCCAGAGTGAAGTTCGAGTACTTCAGGGAGAAACTTGGTGTTCTCCAGATCAAGGTTTCCTCCAAGGGAAAGTGATGAGTCCCAAAGCCATTCTGACGAGCAGGTTAGATGTAAGGGCATAGCTATTCTGTCATGGCTAAAGGATTTAGTTCCTTCCATGTCAGATGTGAGTGCTTGCACTTCTGTCAAGTAGGATAGATTTAAGGGCTACCACCATTCTGATGAGCAAGTCAGATGTAAGGGCAGAGCCATTCTATTCATGGCTAAAGGATTTAGTTCCTTCCATGTTAGATGTGATTGTTGGACATTCTGTCGAGTAGGATAGATGTAAGGGCTATCACCATTCGGATGAGTAGGTCAGATGTAAGGGCTGAGCCATTTTGTCATGGATAAAATATTTATTTCCTTTCATGTCAAATGTGAGTGCTGGCCATTCTGTCGAGTAGGATAGATGTAAGGGCTACCAGCATTCTGACGAGCAGGTCAGATGTAAGGGTAGAGCCATTATGTTCATGGATAAAGGATTTAGTTCCTTCCATGTCAGATGTGAGTGCTGGCCATTCTGTCAAGTAGGACAGATGTAAGAGCTATCGCCATTCTGACGAGTAGGTCAGGTGTAAGGGCAAAGCCATTCTGACGAGTAGGTCAGATGTGAGTGCTGGCCATTCTAATGTAGGATGAAATCCTACATAGATGTAAGGTCTACCGCCTTTTTGATGAGTAGGTCAGATGTGAGTGCTAGCCATTCTGATGTGATTGTAGGATTAGGTCCTATATGATCAGATATAAGGGCTACTGCCTTTTTGACGAGCAAGTCAGAAGTGAGTGCTGGCCATTCTGATGAGTAGGTCAGATATAAGGGCTACCAAATACCTGTGAGGAGGTAGGCATACACCCAGCATAAAAGAAGGATGGCTTTGTAGAACTTCCTATGATGAGATAGTACACACATGATGATGACTAGGTGAGATCCATATCGAGCTACGATCCAGATCTAGTTATGATGACTCCGAGAGATCTAGATTGAGTGATGATCCATATCTAGCAGTGATGATCCAGATCAAGAGATGATCTAGATTGAGTGATGATCTAGATCCAGTCTAGTGATGATGATCCAGATTGAGAGATGATCCAGATCTAGTGATGATCCAGATCGAGAGATGATCCAGATCTAGTGATGATATCGCATGATGATCTAGATCGAGAGATGATCTAGATTTGAAGGATGAAGATGAATTGAAGACGAAGATGACTTGAAGACTCAGAAGACTTGAGATGTAGATGATGAGATGATCTAGTTGATACAGAGAAGAAGACCAATGCTGAAAATTGTGTCAAAAGAATACCTTCCTAGTTAAGAGGGAGTGTTGATGTATGTGTAACTTCGGAATGTATTCATCTATGTATTTTATGTATTGTAACCCGATTTTTATTTTAGGATGTATCTATTATGTATTTGAGTCATTTTTTCATGCCCCGATGTTCTGATCAGGAGGATCAATAATGTAAACAATTCATGTCAAGTCATAGTGGGTAACCCTTTGATTGTCTAAGGGTTAAAGTCCCCGCAGTTCCAAGGCACTAAGGTTATTAGACTCTCCAAGTAGAGGTCGGCCCTAGTAGGGTTTTAGTCATGTCGAGATTAGTATAAATAGAGAGCTAGGATCTCTATTTAGTACACATCACTCACACACTCAAGTGTAGCGCATAGTTGAGGAAGGAGAAGACACTGGGGCTAGACAAGAAGAAGATTACTGCTGTTGGGAGTGCATCTTACTGTTTTGGGGTTTTACCTCTTGTGCTGATTCGATCTCTAAGGAAGTTGTGGGGTTTTCTCCATTTATGGTTTCCTCGATCAAAAACACTGTGTTCATTGTCTCTTATGTTTGATGGTTGTACTTGTTATTCTCTTAGTAAATATCCTAACATAATGCTAGATTAATGTTGAAAAACTAACACAGGTTCCATGAAAAACATGAATAAACCCAACGTTCAGCATGACTTAAAGATGAGGGAATGGGAACACATTCCCACATGATTTTACTTGCTAAAGAAGCAAGAACATGGCCTCCCAGGCTATAGATCTGCAGACTTGCAGGATTGCTCAGTAAAGCCATTAGACTATGATACCTTGCTCTACCCAAGGCATTAACTGCGTCAACCAACTTCTGGAAGAAATTGATGATTGAGGACAAAGGAAAAGAGTAGTCGAGGTTTCATGGATTTCCCCATTGACATTTTTTCACAACCTATTGGCTTATGATTTTGATGAAATCCACTACCTATCTCTTGTGGAATCATGCCCCCATCTCTTTAACATTTTCAGTTCCATAGCTAGCTGTGGTATTATATTAATTTCATATTACATGATAAATCGGTATATATATATATACTGCACTTGACTTAGCACTATCACCAGAGGTGTTATGGAGAGAAACTTCCTATGGCTTCGGGTGTACCACAATAGACATCGAGATACGAGAAATCAATCCTTTCCCAACATGAAAGAGAAACCAAAAATCTAACACTAAGGGACCTTGAATCATACCTTATTCCAGACGATTGAAGTAGATCCCCGTTGAGATTTTTCCAATCCCGCTTGCACTAACAATTCGCTCTCAACAATAGCAAACAAGACAAGCATGCTATATAATATGCTTTTAGATATACTCTAGCATATATAATAAACAATGTATAAGCAATTAAACATATCCATGGATTCAATATTTACATTCAAATGCACATTATTGGATAGGAAAATATATTTCTATTAATCAAATCAGATATTACACAAGTGACAACCTTTGTCGGCACGTCTACGAACTGGAGAAACCGAGCCCTCCACCTAGGCCTCCACCACCTTGATCCTCCATCTCGCGATATCAAGCTCACAAGCAAAGAAAAGCTTGGGAAGAACAACAAGTGCTCCAAAGGTACAAAGGGATTCAGACTCAAGTATATGTAAGCTATGGCAACAATGGACTATAGTTTAGTTTCTATTCAATTCCTCCCCTTCAATGTATCCAAGGGGTTCCTTATATATCACTCCAAAGGGGTAATGGAGGGTGGAATCTGAGCGATCAAAAGGAATATGGAAGGCCAAGAATCAGAATCTTCTAACTCATCCAAGGAAAAATGCAAAATTGTTTGGCTTTATGCACACATCCCGATGTACATGGGTTTGAGGTCAAAATTTGCATGTACACGCGAGTATGGGCTTAAAAGTCATGTACAACAATAAACAGGTGTTTTTAGGGATGGAATTAGAAACATCAAAGTATAATATCATTCCATGGGGTCTAAAGGGTCTATAGAGGGATAGGGAAGGCCATAAATATGTGATCAACCATGTGTGGTAATATTAGATATAAAAGATTCCCCGTAATGTGTGAGGTCAGAGGGGTAACATGATGGCCGAAATACATTATAAAATCCATCCCAGAAGTGGAGCGATGAAGAAACAGGTGGAAGAACCAGCCATCCATCAGTACAGTACAATAATCAATCCCTGCATGTGACTGTAAATACATATAGCAGTCCCGGATACATAAGAGTGCAATGGCCATGAATAGGCATGATATACAAAATGTGACATGTGTGGTCATCACCACGTACAATATATAATAGATCAGAATGTCGATGATGAATATATACAATGGATCAAGATCTCCATAGAATCTGAAGATATACAATGAATTAAGATCTCCATAATGTTTGAAGATATCCGACATACACTAGAATAAAATCATGAGAGATAAAATATCATGAACACTGACATGATCAAGGAGGTAGCATATGTGGAATGCCACCAAGCTGGAAGGTCTTCTACACAAAATGCTACGAGTACATGTCCTACTATGCGAATAGAGGTGTCAAGGTCGAACATAGTAGTCCATTGTTTGATTCCCAGTCATTGATGTATACCGTTAACAGACGCGAGATCACCCATAGATAATGAAAATGTGAATCAACGTACTAGAGTACAATCTAACAAGTGTGAATAGATGTGTTGAGGTGAAACAATTGGAATAATTGATCGATTAGGGGACATTGATGTATTCCAAAAACTATCAATGGCGAGAGAAGCTACCACTAATGACTATAAGTCTCAAGGAACTCAAATGAGTCTAGACTCCTATAACAGAATAAATGATCTGAAGTCGATGGAATGGAATCTGCTTGAAGGAGGGAATTAATGCATCCTCCATCAACCAACACAAGGTACTCAGAAATTTTGTATAATTTGGAAGAACTTGAAAAATATGTGAATGAACCAGTAGTACCAGGAATGGCTGGCATGCAAATTCAAGATAACTGAGGAATGGCCGACTCAATATTCAACTTCCTTCAAACAAGAGAATAAAGGCGAACGGTGAATGAAGTTAGGTAGCATGGACTCAATATGAAATCTGGGACATCTCTGTGACATAGGAGGCATCAACAGAGGCTCCATAGGGACTGAAAGCTTAACCAGTCGGTGGAGATAAAATGAAAGTAACGAGTACAGATCCTAAAGTAAAACTAATAACCAAACCAATGGATGTGATATATAGTGCTCTATTCGAAGGCGATACGACTTAACTACTGCCAAAGATAACATCTTTTCCTATCCATATTTTTGGTTTTTAATTTTTGTTTTTTGCACTTTTTCAAATATATTGAAAATATTGAAAAAGAATAAAAGTTCTTTATAGATACAAATCTAGGAGGAGATGAGTGTCAGGGTACAAGCAAACTAGTTCCAAGCAGCGGAACATACCTATGCTCAATGCAACGAAATATGTGCAGGATAACAACACACGAGGGAAGGTACCCTTTTGGTAAAAAAAGGGAATCAAGCTGCAAAAGATATGAGAAAGGGATCTTATTGGCTATAAATGAGACAAGCTTTGGCTATATGGTTGATAATCAAAGTCAGGAAGTCGGCATAAGGCTTAATAAGGCAAGAAAAACTCATGATAATGCAATTACAACTTGACATATACAAGGGAGTCCCGGGGGAATGGCCAAAATAAAGTTCAAGAGGAGTATGAGGCTCTTACTCAGAGACATGGAAGTACTATACAAAGGACTCCCACACCCTAAAGGAGGAATGTTAGCATGGGCACCAAATGCAATAAAGGATCTAACTAGGGTACCCATGTATGGGAAAGTTCTACCATTCACATAATGTCACTTCTAAAAGTAGTATGAAGGTTCCATGACAAGATGGAATGGTTTCGTACCTAGGGTTAATATGAAACAGTCATAAGGCTATGAAAAATGCAAGCGGATGTGAAATCCTAACCTATATGCCAGTTTAGACATAATACCTAAAATTTCCATGAACGGGTCGAAGACATGGTCAAACCATACTCAAACCAGGCTCCTAGAACATCAAATTAGTTCAAATGGTCCAAAACGGTCAAAAACTATAGGAAGTGGGTAATATTTTCAAAAAAATTCTATTAAATAGTGAAAAATTAAAAATTTTCATACCATTTTGAATTTTCACCCATCATAGTGCATTTGAGTACAAAACTTTAGAAGTGAATTCTGGGAGCATTGTCTGAAGGAATCACTCCACATTTGATCCAGGTAAATTCCCTTTCCCCTCCCCTTCATTTTCATGTAAAAATTTTAAATTTTCATGGTCAATTTATTTTTTAAGGCCATCCCAACTTGGTCATTTCAGCTCACATGGATATTGAGTATTTTTTGGCATATAGGGCTAACTATGCGCAAAAAATGCCACGTAATCTACATACATATGCGGCTGTTTTACAAACATTCATGTATAGGGCTGCAAACATGGTTTTAATAGGAAAATAATTATCAAAATTTGTGATTTATGTACATGGTGCTAGAATGGAGAGAGAGGGAACATGGTGATGTTGAGGAAGTTTTTCAGGCTGACCTCATGGCTCAACAAACATTACGAGCATGCGGGTTATACAAGTTTTGGTGCCTTGGAAGCTTGAGGAAAAATCCAAGACTCGAGCCATTGGTAGATTACTAGGATCTAGAGGATGAGATCATTTAGATAGATGGGATGACACTTAGCATTGAGGTTGAGGACACATACTTTATCACAGGTTTGTCCTGACGAGGGGAGGTGGTGAACCTTCCATCCCATGGTCTAAGGGGCAGGCTCACTATAGAGGACTACATAGCTATGTACTTCCTTCCCAATATAGAGAAGGTTGGGATTCAAATTGTTATACCCAAATCCTATCACCAACATGTGATGAGATCCTTAACCCTTATGTCTTCCCTAAATCCCAAACTTAGAGTGGAAAACTTGCTCTGGATATCAATTCTACATGAAAAAACATAGCACCATGCTTTCCTTTTGGCTGATAAGTAGTACCTTTTCCAGCACCACCTGTGTCTTGTTATAGAGAAGCAGTGCCACTGTGTGTATGCTTTGTTATTGGAGCGGTTCTCACCTAAACCATTGGATTGGCTATCTAGCCCAATCCATTGGAGAGCACAAGAGAGCAAGTTGGAGCTATCGGGGATGAGGTGTTTGTCTTGTGGAGGATTTTTTCAACACTAAGGCAATGGTTGTAAGCTTCTTCATTCATTTCTTAATGCAAAGATGATTTTTGTCCCACGTATCTATTGTATTGATCTCGTATGTATATGTTACTGGATTCCTTAGTCACTAGTATGGATGTGTGAATAATGTTCTGGTAGCTTTGATGTTCTTGTTTGTTTGACATTTTCTGCGGGTACATAGGTTCATCATCAAAGCATCATTCTAGGTGTTTACAACATTCACGGAAGGTCTTCATCCTTTGCCATTCACTCATTTGTTCTGGATCTGAACCATTCAGACAAGAGGAACAACTTTTGTTTACAAAAGGTGCAATATTCTTGACAACACAAATCCAGACAAATGTGGTTTAGATTCTAGGGCTAAAAGCCATACTATTGGCATTAGGTAGGATCACAGGTTTGGAATCACTCCACCAGGCCTCAAGGCCACTAATGTTCTATGCAGTAGACTATATGCGACCTACAATATATGACTAGAGTACTACACTGCTGAGAACATGAAACATCAACTCAGTGACTGCAAGATGGGAAGGGTGCGGAACTTTGGGTTTTGCAGCATACTGAGCACATTCATTTTTTAGTGGGTTCCAGGGCTAAGCCCTAGAGTATAAATTGCTCCACATAGAGTCAGGGATTCGGCTCAGCAATTCATGGACAATGTCTTACGTAGACTAGGAGGTGTATAACCCCTACCAAACAAAGTTCTTTCCATGGTGGAGGAGACATCTCATCACCATAGATGACTATCCCTATGAAGGGATCGACTTCCATGGATACCCAGACATGCCCCTACCACCTGGAGTGACTTAGAAAGAAATAGGTAACGAATATAAAACCCACTTTTAATTTTTGAATTATTTAATTTTTTTGTTTTTTGATATATGAAATCAAAAGACATGTTTTTGGCGTGACGACACATAGTGATACTCTGTCATGTATATGCAGATGTAGGACCAAGAAGGCCATATGGATTTCCTCGTCATCGATGAAGGGGAAGAGGTGATGAGATCATGGGTGCAGATGTGGAGCAAATGCTCCAGAGCATCCACATGAACTTCGTTCGATTGACACAGAGAGTTCCCATAGTGCAAATAGAGGACTTTCCTGAGGCCATGCTGCACCAAGTTGTTGGAGTACCATAGGCATGGGTTCGATTGTTTCACTGGCTAGATAGAGCCTTGTTGTGCTACCATGATCAATACCCTCCTCCACCTAAGGCTTAGAGACCTGGGTGCATATTTTTTGTATGACCATGTAGTATATTTTGGTGGCTCGAAAGCCCCAATTTTGTATATGACACTTATGTATTATGACGTCACCTTTTCTGAACTTAATGAAAAATATTTATGATGATCGATTATTATTCTATTTACATGTGTAAAATGTGTTTGTGAAATGCTTATGGTCTGTGAAACGAATGCCAATCTAGTACATAGTTAGCATATGAATCAACAACTTGATTAAAATTTCCTGGACCATGAATGTATGTTATACTCTCAAATTGTCGTTCTAGCAATCTAACGCGTAAGAATATTTGTAATAATGCCAGATCCCTAATACAATACAAGACATTAAGTTGTGAAACCACTAACTATAAATCAAGACGTACCTCAAGAGAAAGAACACCATGTGAAATGGCATGACACAATAACTCAATGACGGGACTATATTCAGCAACATTGTTTGACAAAGGCCATAAACATATGCCTCCCGAAGACAACACTTGATCTGTAGGAGTATAGATCACCCAAGAAACTAAAATTGAGTTTTGACTATGGCGGCTTGCACCATTTGTGAATCATATGTAAACAGAAGACTCCATCGACATCTTCCATAACAAACGAAAGCTAATCAACAAACTCGATCACCATGAGAAAACCTAACTATGCAATGCAAAAATGTACAATAATATACAAAAATCATCCCTGGCTGAAGATCGTGTATAGTATTTTTTGAGAAAGAGCCGATTTCTAGGCTCTACCAAGGCTATCCCTTCATAATCCACTAGCTCATAAGCGCATTTATCTAAGACACACTTAACCACGTAAGGACCATGCCACATAGGATTAATATTTCCTTCCCCCAAGGTTTCCTTAGCTTGATCCCATAGAAGGACCAAGTCACCTTCACTAAACCTCCTAGGACAGAAAAAATTATCGTATTGGACCTTAACACAAAACTTATTAACCTCAAGAGCCACTAAAGCATCTCAACGCTTCTCATCAAGCTACTCGAAGTGGACCAAATGCTCTTCCAATGCGGAAATATCTGGTAAAATCTCCACAGCTAGCGTCAAGGAAGGGATTTTGCATTCAACCAGTAATACTGACTCCACCCCATGTGCAAGCTGATAGGGATAAAAACTGGTGGTAGTATTAACCGTGGTTCTATAGGCCCACAAAGCAGGATACAACATGATATGCCAATTATTCTTGCTCTATGCAATGGTTCATTGGAGAATGGACTTAAGTGACTTGTTCACTACTTCAACCTATCCATTCGCTCAAGGATAATAAGAATAGGAGTGCTCTTGATTATATCCTAACCTCAAAGACAACTCTTCCATCATTTTCTTATGAAAGTTCCTACAATGGTCAGTGACAATCTCTCTCCGAATGCCAAACCAGGTGATAATATGGTTAAATACGAAATGTGCGGTTGTTTCACCATCATATTTAACTGTGGGAATAGCCTCTCCCAATTTTTTGAATTAATCAATAGCCATAATAATAAGATGGTGCCTCCCATCCGAAGTTGAGTTGCAATCCATAAAATCAATCCCCCACTTGGTGAAGGGACGAGCGGTGACAATAGGATGCAAAGGGGCGGGACACGAGCGCATATTGTGTGCAAACACCTGGAAAGGGTGGCACTTCTTGACCACATTAATGCAATATTTAAATATTGACGACCGAAAATAGCTTGTTCTTAATCTTTTTTAGGTTGTAGAAAGCCTAGATAAATGACCACCACACGTCGCTCCATGGAAATAATTAAGCATGACCTTAGCCTCATCACGAGTTAAACAACAACGCAAAATGGAATCAACCCCATGATGGTACAAAGTATCATCCACTATGAGGTAGTTCTTCGCTATGTGATGTAGTCGTTGCCGCTCATCCCGTGAGAGGTGAGTAGGGACCTTCAATGTCTGCAAATACACCATAGTATACCTATACCAAGGGTCCGCGATTGATATGAGTAAGATATTCTTATCAAAAAAAGAGTGCTCATAAACCTCCTCTTCATCCAAATTTGGGAAATCTGATATGAGCTCAGCAAAGATTAAATATTTCTTTGATTTCACCGAAACAAACTCGAGATCAAACTCTTGCAATATCACAATCCATTTATTATAATTTCCCTCAATCATCCTTCTTGTGAGGATGAATTGAAATGGATTGATGTGAGCTATGTCCAAAGTTTGGTGAAGGAGGATGTAATGTCTCAAACATTGAACCACATAAACAGTGGCCAATTCTAGCTTCTCACATGGGAATAATGAAGTTTCACATCAATCAGCTTTCGAATTAGATAATATATGACATACTCATGGAGCTCCTCATCCTCTTGAACCAATACCATACCAATCGTCTCTTAAGACGTGGCCACATAAATAAAAAATTCATGGCTATAGTCTGGTGGAATAAGCATGGGGGTCATTGATAAGGCTTTCTTCAAGGCATCGAAAGACTCATGGGCTTACTCATCCCAGTAAAAAGGGGTGTCCTTATTCAAAAAACGCATGAAACCTCTAGTCAAATTGGTGAAGTTGACCACAAACCTTTGTAAGAAGTTCACCATTCCTTGTAAACATTGAAGATGTTGAATGTTACACAGGGGAGATAATTAAAGTATTTCCTCAACCTTTAAGGGATCGACTCTAATACCCTTCTTGGATACGATGAACCGTAGTAAATGGCCATCCTTCATGCAAAAGATGCACTTATGGGGATTTAAACGAACTGGATAATGGTGACATATTTCAAACACTAATCTCAAATGATCGCGATGATGCACTCTTAAACAAGAGTCATCATCTAGATCATCCTACTACACTTCAATAATATTTTTAAGATGGTGAAAGATCAAGTTCATGGCTCGCTGAAACATAGCTTCGATGTTTTTAAGGCCAAAGGGAATCTTTTGATATGCAAAAGTTCCCTAAGGGAAAATAAATGAAGTCTTATGTTGTTCCTTGGGTTTAATTTTTATCTAATTATATCCAAAAAATCCATCCATAAAAGAAAATACCTTACTTCCCGCACACTCATCCAAAATTTGATCAATAAATGGTGTAGGGAAATTATCTTTAGGACATGCTCAATTTAAATCATCGAAATCAGTGCATATTCAGATCGCTCGCTGCTTCTTATCCACCAGAATGAGATTTGAAACCCACTTCTTCAAGGGAACATGATATATAAAACCAACTTTGAGCAGTTTCTCTATCTTTGCTTTAATGGCGAGTGCTTTCCTAGGATTCATGGCATGCAAACATTGTCGAACCAGTTTTGCATCCGGATAGGTTTTGATTTCATGTTCAACAATACGATGGTATATACCTATAATTTCTTCGTATTACCAAGAAAAAACATCACAAAACTCCTTAAAAATATCAGTATACTCTTTAATCTCGTGGGGGGAACAATCTTCCCCAATGTAAACATTCTCAATCTTACTAGGATCATGAGAAATGTTGATAGGAATAATTGGTGACAGGTTAGCCATGTTCCCTTCAACAATCTAACTATGAGATCTTAGAATTTCCCTCAAGTCATTGTAGTCTAAATGATCAAGCTTAGGAAGGAAATACAATCTATGGTACAACTCTTCCAGAGGTTGTTCTATCCTAGACATGGCCTCAAGAATAGCTTCATCTGATGGAAAAACATCATCAAGGCAGTCTTGAGAGTGAGATGAATCTACTGCCCATGTAGGAAACACATAAGGGTCCTCCTCCTTCATCCACAAATAGGAAGGACTAGGCTCTACAACATGATCAAGATTTTCTTGATACGCCACCAATGTTGTAGGCAATGGCATGTCTGTCTCAACAGGCATAAGATTATCACTTGAAGTACTCGGTGAAGGAAGAATCCAAGGATCCTCCATATTAGAAGTGCAAAAGGATACCAAATTCAACAAGTTCAAAGCCCCACCAAGACTAGACCCAATCATAAGAACGAGTGCATGACAAATAAAGGTTCCCATGAGATAAGGATACATGTCCACACCCACATTCTCAGTTTCTGGCTGAGAATGACTGATAATCGGGATAGAAGCTCCTGATGATGATAACACACTCAAATTTTGGAAATACTTGTGATCAATAGTAATGATATTCCCATTAAATGGAAAACAAACCACTCAGAATAGGGAAGAGGCTACAACTTGCATATTGTACATCCAATTTCGACCCAGTAAAAGATTATAGTCAAGGGGAACATCAACCACCTTGACCTTGATCGCAATAGTCTTCCATCCCAATTGGACCTCTAGAGAAGGAAGTATACTGTGCGTCCAAAATGATCTTCCATTGAAAGAAGACAACATGTTGGCAGACTGAGACAACGTGGGAGAAACTAAGCCCTTCCAACAAGCCAAAGACATCATGAAAGTGGTAGCGCCTTCATCAATAATAGTATGCATGATGGTGTTATTGAGACAGTTTAAATGAATCAAAAGAGACACATAGTAAGGCAAGTGAGGCTGGATTGCATGTGTTTCAAATTTGATCACAGAAGGAGAGCTATCATCACCAACCCCAAGGGAGGACAACAAGGCCTTTCTTTACGAAGGACAATTCTAGAGCACTTCTAATGCAGACATCGCACAAGGATTCTAGCCCAAATAACACATATTTCATTAAATTTAGAATTATACAAGGGATCTAGAATTTACAACTTCAACAAGATTGAGTTTTGAAAAAATGAAAAACCAAAAAATTACTTAATTCACTCATTTCAATCTTTATATTCACCATTTTTTTATAATATTATCAATATAAGCTATATAAAATCAAATTT
>LPNX010744155.1:286430-311720 GCA_001517045.1 Pseudotsuga menziesii | reverse complement strand
ATTGTTATAAAGTCTCATTAAGTGACTTTTAATGTGAGGGTCACCTTTTTCCCTCTTAAAGTGACTTTAGGCAAAAATTAAAGTCACCTAGGGAACATCAACCTAGGTACAAAAACTAACACCATGTTCGGGGGTGCTTCTTGAGCTTTGGGGTTCATGATCTATGTTCAGCCCCTAGATGGTCCATGATGGATTTGCACATGGGAAATGGTCCATGATGGATTTGCACATTGGAAATGGTCCGTGATGGATTTGCACATTGGAAATGGTCTGCTCTGCTGTTGCTTGACCTGAGTTGGGTGCTTGCATGATATTCTTCCCTGCAGTGTTGGAGATCTCCTAACAGCTTTGGTGGCGTTCCACATGATGGCCACATGGAGATGGTTATTTGCTTGAGCATGCCTTACTTAGTAGTGTAAATTTCCTTAAAACCTACTCTTGAGTTACACAGTGTTTTTTTTTAATTATTATTAGCGATAACCACAAATGAGTTTCTTCACAAATAATGCAGCGAAAAATAAATACTGAGAAAAATAGAACAACAATCACATCAATAGAGCCACCAATATTTTTGGGAATGGAAACCCCTGGAAAAACCGAAGATGGGAAAACCAGTACAACGATCTGAGGAGATATTATTATTAGCAAGATATAGAACAATACAATCCAAAAATTGATTTTACCCAACCTGGCAAAACCGTACAACTGAAAGTCACTAAGAAACCTCAACAAGTTCGTACGCCCCTGCGTCATCCTATACGGCCTCTGTGTCACCGTACGGCCTTTGTGTCACTGTACGGATACTGACGTCACCCGCACGGCCTCCTTCTCCACCTGTACGACTGCCTACATCACACGTATGGTTGCCTACATGTACAGCCTCCCTACGTCACTATCACCGGCTCTGCGATTTGCTTGTCGATCTCCAAAAATGTTCTTTAGTCTCACTCTCTGCAAAATTCTCCTGCAACTTTCTCTCTTACTCTACGCCTAAAAGCTATGAGCAAGAAATCTCTCTCTGACAATGAGTGTGTCAAAGCAACTGTGTGTGTGTCCTCTCCACCAAATCAATCTCCTTTTAACTCAATGGCCAAGCAAAAACCCTAACTCTCACTATGGATCAATGGATGAGATCCTTCGGTGAGATCAATGGCCAAGATTTGATTAGCCATCACTTAAATTATTTTTCACTTGAACTTTATAAAAGTGCCTCCATTAAGTCTGAAATTAGATCACATAATGCACTTTTACTAAGTTTAAACTTTAGATAAAGGCAATGATCAATTTGGCTTCCTGTTTTATGTCTTCCATAAAGCAAGGACACATACAAATGATAGAAGACATTCCTTGTTGCCACTTTTTAACACTCCTTAACGAGGAAGGGATTCGATAGCAACCCCAACTTATCTTTGAACTTCACGAAGTTGTGCCTTAAAAGTGCCTTGGTGAATATGTCTACCACCTGCTCATATGTCTGAATGTACTCCAACCAAATGGTTCCTTTTTGTACATAGTCTCTCAGGAAGTGATACTGGATGTCTATGTGTTTGCTCCGGTCATGGAACATTGGATTTTCAGATAGCCTGATGCCACTATGATTGTCACAACGAACCACTGTAGCCTCCAACTCAAACTCGAATAGCCCTGAAAGCAACTTTCTCAGCCACATCCCCTCACATGTTACCAAACTAGCTGCCATGTACTCGGCCTCTACCAAGCTCAATGGAATTGTCTTCTGCTTCCTGCTGAACCAAGAGACAACCCCTGAACCAATGTTGAAGCAACAACCTAAAGTGCTCTTTCGGTCTTCTACACATCCTGCCCAGTCAGCATCTATGAATCCTGTTAACTGTATACTCCCCTGTACCTCTACCTATACCTCTAATGTATCAAAGCACATGCTTCGCAGCCGTCCAATGCACTCTCTGAGGGTTCACCATGAACTGACTCAAAGAGTTGATTACAAAGCTAATGTTTGGCCATGTGTTGACCAGATACATGAGCGACTCGATAAGCTAGCGATAAGTTTAATGTCATTGTCGCAAAGAAGAAAAGTCTCTATACAAAAAGGGACAACTCATCCAATGATGACTCTGACAATGACAGTAAAAAGTGACTGTGACAATGACAGTGAACTAGAAATGGTACTCTTCATGGCAATAAACTCAAATGAGTTTCTTAATAGTGATGAAGAATCCAAAACTGAAGGTGAGGTAGATCTTGAAGCAGAACTTATAAGAGCCTTGAAGAATCTGAAGAAATCCAGGAAGGAGAATAGGGTGTGCAAGGAAGAGGCACAACGGTTTGAACAAATCATTGTTGACCTGAAGATAGAACTGGAAGAGGCCAAAAGAATTGAAGACTCTCTTACTGAACCGCTAATGGAAAATATGAAAGAAAAAGAAAATCGTGAGGCTGAGATAGTATCTCTAAAAACAAAATTACAAACGAAAGATATCGGCAAGAGTTATGAAAACAGCTCCAAGATTCTAGAACAAATTATCAGCAATCAAAAGCCATTCTTCGACAAGACCTGTATAGGATACAAGCAAAATACCGATGAGGCCACAAGCTCAATGATGACAGGTAATGAAGAGAAGCCAAGAAGCTATGCAAAAGTTGTCAAGGACTCCACTAATGAAGAAGAGATCAAATGCCAACCAGAACAACCCATACCAAAAGAAGGGTCAGCAGAAAGACAAGATCTCAGAAGAACAGCTCCTTCATTTGTTCCCAGGTATGTACATTTCTTTTATGGGTATTGTTTTACATGTGGAAAATTCGGACACAAGGATGTAAACTATTTTCAAACAAGAAATTTTGAAACAGGGAATAACCCTACAAGCCTCAGATGGCCACAGTACAATAACAGATTTGGTCCCTTCAGATCAGAAATAGAATATTACAAGTGTAACAACTTTGGACATATAGCCGGAGATTGCAGAATCAAGATACCAACAGTAAGAAATGAGGAAAGGTCCAACAATCAAAAGAGGGAATGTCACAAGGTATGGATCAAACACAAGGACAACTTAAACAACTATGAATGTGGAATTGCTCTTCAAGCTAAGATTAACATCTTTGGTGAATGGTATGTTGATAGCAGTTGCTCCAAGCATATGACAAGTAACAAAAGTGCTTTTGTTAATATTGAAAAGGATAAAGGATCTGTCTCTTTTAGAAATAACAATTCAGCAAAAGTATTGGGGAAGGGCACAGTAAAGCTTGGAAGTAAAAACTCCTTCACTGAAACTGTCTTGCTTGTAGACAACATGAACTCCTCTTCAACTCAAAAGAATGCAGAAGAAGGAAACAAGGATCAGGAAGGTTAGTAGCCACAACCACTAGGACTCCCACCAACATATATGTGTTGGATAAGATTGAGCCCGAGAAATGTCACTTAGGAAAGGAAGATAAAAGTTGGATTTGGCGCAGAAGAAAGGGGCATATAAATTTTGACAATTTGGTCAAAATCTACAAACACCAAGCAGTTCGGAATATGCTGAAAGTTACAAAGCCTGCTAACTCTGTATGTGAACAGTGTCGACATGGAAAACAAACAAGAGTACATTTCAAGACAAAAGAGCATTCTTCTACAAAACCTTTGGAGCTCCTTCATACTAACCTATGTGGACCAACAAAGAGCAAAGGGTTGAATGGTGAACAATATTTTATGCTACTTATTGATGACTATACCAGGATGACATGGGTATGTCTTCTCAACAGGAAGTCAGAAGCTTTTGGATGTTTCAAAACTTTCAAGGAATTGGTCAAGAATGAAACAAGATCACAAATCAATTGCCTCAGATCCGACAACGGTGGACAATTCACTTCAGATGAATTCAGCAAGTACTGTGAAGAGCATGAAACAAAAAGAGAGTTTTTAGTAGCCAGAACACCTCAACAAAAGGGAGTTGTTGAAAGAAAGAATAGATCAGTAATGGAGATGGCTAGAACCATGTTGAATGAATCTAAGTTGAATGACAAATTTTGGGGAGAAGCAGTTCATACAGCGGTACACATCATGAACAGAGGATTACTCAGAAGCAAAAATGATAAAACTCCCTACGAGCTATGGATAGGAAGAGCGGAAAATGTACGACACTTCAAAATATTTGGAAGCGAGTGATTTATCAAAAGAGAAGATAAGAAGACTGGAAAATTTGATTCTCGAGTAGACGAGGGCATATTTGTTGGATATTCATCCAAAAGGAAAGCTTACAAATGCTACGGGTTGAGATTAAACAAGGTAATTGAAAGCATCAACATGAAAATAGATGAGACCAGACTAACATCATCCAAAGAAGACTCAGAAGAATCGGACGATGAAGAAAATGAAGTTTTTGATCAAAAAGAAATGAAGGGAATTTGAAAGGAAGAACAACTAGATGAGAATGAAGAACAACTTACAGATGATGAAGAACAAAATCTGGCAACTATGGAATAAGAAGAATAGATGGATCAACAGATTCCTAAGAACTGGTACCAAAAGAACAATCCATCAGATCATATTATTGGTGATAAAGATGTCGAAATAGGAACTAGAAGAAGACAATCTGGAAGAAAAGAGCAAGTACACTTCTCTCTTTTGTCTACAATTGAACAGGGAAATTTTCTAGAGGCCAATACAGATGAGCATTGG
This sequence comes from Pseudotsuga menziesii, assembly GCA_001517045.1. Classification (NCBI taxonomy): domain Eukaryota; kingdom Viridiplantae; phylum Streptophyta; class Pinopsida; order Pinales; family Pinaceae; genus Pseudotsuga; species Pseudotsuga menziesii. Next base: position 307,078 of record LPNX010744155.1, on the reverse strand, counting down.
GTCAAAGCAATGGAAGAAGAATTAGATCAAATTGAAAGAAATGAAACATGGGAACTTGTTCCTAGACCAAACAACAAGAATGTGAATGGCACAAAGTGGGTCTTCAGAAACAAAATGAATGAAGATGAACAGGTACTCAAAAACACGGCCTGATTGGTTTATAAAGGATCTGCTCAGATCGAAGGAATAGACTTTGATGAAACATTTGCACCAGTAGCTAGAATGGAAGCCATCAAAATGATATTGGCTTATGCTTGTTCCAAAGACATCAAAGTGTATTAGATGGACGTAAAATCAGACTTTTTGAATGGGGAATTAGGAGAAGAAGTCTACATCGAACAACCAAAAGGGTTTCCAACTATCCGAAAACAAGGACTATGTATGCAGACTCAAAAGGGCTTTATATGGCCTAAAGCAGGCTCCTAGAGCTTGGTACTCCAGATTGGATAGGTACTTGCAGCAACAAAGATTTAAGAGGGCAAGTACAGACAACAATTTTTACATCAAACACAACTACGACAGTATACTCATCATTGAAGTATATGTTGATGATATTATCTTTGGAAGTGATGATGATTCACTAAGTCAACAATTTGCTAAGGACATGCAGAAAGAGTTTGAAATGTCTTTGCTCGATGAATTAACCTTCTTCTTGGGACTTCAAATATCTCAACAAACAGAAGGCATTTTTATTACTCAGACAAAATACATCAAGGAAATGTTAAAGAAATTCAAGATGGAAGATTGTAAACCTGTGAGTACTCCTATGATCATCAGTTGTAAGCTAAGCAAGGAAGATGAATCTAAAGAAGTTTATCAAAGGCTTTACAGATCAAAGATTGGTAGTCCACTATATGTAACAGCCTCAAGGCCAGATGTGATGCAAGTCGTTGGACTATTTGCAAGATGCCACGCTGCTCCAAAGGAAACTCACATTATAGCAGTTAAAAGAATCTTCAAATATCTCAAAGGAACTATGGACTTTGGACTCTGGTATCCAAAAGGAAATGAGCTAACATTGATAGCTTATTCAGACGCATATTGGGCAGGATGTATTGACGACAAAAGAAGCACCAGTGGAGCAGCATTTTTCCTAGGCAATTGTCTTGTATCTTAGTCGAGCAAAAAGCAATCTTCAGTATCCTTATCAACAGTCGAAGCAGAATATATAGCAGCAACAGCATGTTGTACTCAGATTCTTTTGGATGAAACAAACTTTGCAAGACATACACGTGACATGTGATGAGCCAATTCCAATTCTATGTGACAATACGAGTGACATAAGTATCTCCAAAAATCCAGTCATGCACTCCAAGACCAAGCATATTCCTATCAAGTTTCACTTTCTTCGAGAGCAAGTCATATATAGGAATATCAAGTTGGAATATATTGGGACAAAAGAACAAACTGCACACATTTTTACTAAGCCTCTCCCAAGAGAGACCTTTGAGTACCTCCGAGAAAAATTGGGAGTATACAATCTCCTAATTGAATTGATTCATCTTCAACAACACAATAGTGTTATAGGGGGGAAAGTAATACTACAAAGAGAATTTGCCATTGATGCCAAAGGGGGAGAAAAAGTTGAACAAGGAGGAGATTTGTGAACAAAGGAAGCTCATTCTAAAGGGGAGCTTTGAAGTTGTCATCAATGACAAAGGAGGAGATTGTTAACTAAATTGACATTGATGCCAACAAGTGTGTCTTGGTGCCCCTCGAGGAGCCCTTGAGGGTTAAGTAGTTGCTAGTGTCAAAGGAAACCTTTTGACCTTGTCCAAGCCCTTGGAGCCCTGGGGACAATGGCAAAAGCCCTATACACCCTTTAGAGTGTTTAAGTTCCCCTAATTAATTTATATGGTTCACCAGTTGTTTATTTGGTTCCCCAAGTCCACAACCTTTGCCCTAGTACCCTAGAAAGTGTCCTTGATGGGTTGAAGAAGCGTAGAACTTCAAAGAGTCTAAATGACCCATTCTGTGGTCATTTGTGTTTTAATGAGGTCATGATACCCTTTTGTCAATTAGGGTCCCACACACATATTGTTGATTGTCATACATGTCATGGTTGAATCCCTTGTGATGTGGAGCACATCCTTGCTTATAGTGACTTTGATGACCTAATAACAAACCCTAAATCTCTTACCTTTGGTCCCTAAGCCCACAAACTAGAACTTGACCCCATGATGATGCCCATTGCACCTTTACATTGATTAGCCTTTGAAGCCGTCATTTGGTGACCCTTAAACCCACAAGTTCTCTTAAAGTACATTAAACCCTTGTGTCTCCTTTGAAAGGTTAAGGTTTACCACATTAAGATGAAGTGTTAAAACAATTTTTAAATGTTATTTGACCCTCTTAAAGACTAGGCACCCACACACACACATAGTTTGCAAACCTAGCAAGGTCGGCCACTTTAAGTATTAAAGCATGTTTTAAAATTAATAAAACTTTTAAAATCTTAACAAAGTCGGCCCCATTAAGTGGATGAGTTTTAAAACATCTTTTAAAACAAATAAAACATGTGAAACTCCTTGAAGTCGGCCCTAAAATCCTTGCAAACCTAGTAAGGTCAGCCCCTTTAAGTATTAAAGCATGTTTCAAAATTAATAAAACTTTTAAAACCTTAATAAAGTCACCCCCATTAAGTGGATGAGTTTTAAAACATTTTTTAAAACAAATAAAACATGTGAAACTCCTTGAAGTCGGCCCTAAAATCCTCTCTCTCAACGCCTAGTAGGTGTATATATACACATTAGTTGCCATAATTCTCATCACCAACAATGCACCAGCACAAGGTGGATTGAGGCGACCTACACCCGAAATTCCACAAAGATAAATTTTTCAGGATTTAAGTAAACAATCAAGTTTTTAAGTCTTCTGCACAGTCCGAGTTTTGGGAGAAGTACATAGCCCAAGTTTTGGGAGAAGTCAACACTCTCGAGTTTTATCAACTTGCACAATCTGAGTTTTCCTGCCTCTTTTTCAACATACAGTCCGAGTTTTGATTCCTGTACATCCCAAGTGTTGATCCAGTTGATGAATAAATCAAGCCTCTTACAGTGTTTTCCTTGGGGTCTGAGTTTGAAGTCTCCTATAGTATACACAGTCCAAGTCATGTTTAGGGTCTTCTACAAATGACATATCAAGGTATGTATGTACAGTTTATCAGTCAAATGTATGAACAGTGATGTACAATGTATACAGTGGTATGTACAGTGATGTGTGAACAATGATGTACAATGCATACAGTGGTATGTACAGTGATGTGTGAACAGTGATGTACAATGGTATGTGAACGGTGGTGTACGATGAATACAGTGGTATATTGATGTTCGACGTAAGTGCATTATATGCCATGAAATGATAATGCACTCCTATGCTCTTTGATGAACACTCTATGATGATGATGATGTGACAATGCCTACTACACTATACACTCTATGATGATGATATACACTCTATGATGTTGCTGCACTCCTATGATTTATGATATGTACACTATGATGAACATGCATGCTATGGTGTGCATAGTGGAAAAAATCGCCGATTTTTCGGCGATGTCCCGAAAAAATGCAATTTTTTCAAAAAATCGGACATCGCGAAAAATCGGCAAAAATCGGGAAACATCGACAAACATCAGCAAAAATCGGCGAACATTGGGAAAAAATCGAGAAAACATTGGAAAACATCGAGAAAGATCGGGAAAAATCGGCAAATAGGGGAAAAAATCGGTACGCAAATTTTAACCCCATTAAAGTACAAAATTTGCATTTTTTAATGCTTCCCGCGGTTTGCCGATTTTTGTCGATTTTTTCGCCGATGTTGCCGAGAAGATGTTTTCTAAACCCTCACCGATTTTTTGCCAATGCCGATTTTTTCCACTATGATGGTGTGATGATGCTCTCCTATACACTATGGCATACACTCTATGATGCAAACTATGATGATGTATACTTGATGTTGTTGATGCATACACAATGATGATGTATATTTGATGAGGATGCATACCCTATTACGATGATGCATGCATACCTTATGATCAGTGAAAGAAGAGCAAAACTACTTGATGACTCACTGGTTATGATGAGTTGTACAATGATGTACATGAACAATGTATGGTAGTGATCAGAGAACAGAGATTATCAGCAACAAGAAGTTCAGTGATTTGTTTTAACAGGTCCACAGGTTCAGTCCTCTTTTTCTTGTGAGTTAAGATGTTGTAGCAGCTTGTCAGTTGTAGCTGACAAAGCCTAAGGGGTTGTAGCCCCTTCCAGTTATAGTTGGAAAAGTTGTATTAAATTTGTTTACCCTAGTTGTTGTTAGGTCAAATTTATTTTTAAAAAGGCTTTCGTGGTTTTACCCCCAGGACTTGGTTTTCCAAGTCAAAATATTGTGTACTGTGCACCTTGTTAATTTCATGTACATTGATGATATGCTACGATTGTTGATTAGCAACTTGCTCTTGATTAAAAAATTTATAATTGTGCAAACACTGATTCACCCCCCTCTCAATATTTCAACAGTTTTCCTTGAAATTTAAATATTTTTGTATTTTTTAGTACACCGAGTCATTATATTCAAATCAGACAAGTCATTACCAATTCATTACAGACAAGTCATTATCGATTCAGTATCGATCATGAGTCTGAGTCCGAGTTGACCCTTCACCAATTCTAAGTCCAAGTCTAAGTTGACCCTCGAGCCTCAACCAATTTCGAGTCCAAGTCCAACTTTTAAAACATTAGTGCGTCGATGAGCATAGAATCGAAAGATGAAGATGGGGGCAATCCACACACCCTAAGATTCACCCCCTCTCAGTATTTCAACAGTATTTCCTTGAAATTTAAACATTTTTGTATTTTTTTGTACAACGAGTCATTATATTCAAATCAGACGAGTCATTACCAATTCATTACAGAGAAGTCATTATCGATTCAATATCAATTTTGAGTCCGAGTCCAAGTTGACCCTTCACCAATTCTGAGTCCAAGTCTGAGTTGACCCTCAACCAATTTCGAGTCCAAGTCCGACTTTTAAAACATTAGTGCGTCGATGGGCATAAGAATCGAAAGATGAAGATGGGGGCAATCCACACACCCTAAGATTCAACCCCTCAACCCAAGAAAGGTGTTCCTTTGATTTTGGCTTTGTCCACCACTTCAATGTTGACAAATAAGGGGACTGCACCTTCTTTCAAACAACCTATACCAAATATATTATCTCTTATTTGAGTTAGTACTGTTGGGATCACATCTCCTGCATGTTTTTAAGATCTAATATTTTGGATTGCAATGTGGAGGTGTCCAAAGCGAGATTTGGATATGTATGTTTTCCTAAGATTTCATTTCAAAAAACAATTATTTTAAGGTTATGGTTTTCAAACTCCACTTCAACCAATCTGTGTGTGAGATCAATGACCACAAACTAAACTCTAATGTCATCAAATTTGGTTCATTCTAATCTTGTAAGTATGTTTGTAATGAGGGTTTTCATCACAAAGAAATCACTGGAAACAAACGAAATATCAACCATATTCATGGTTGTGGGGCTATATTTAGTATTTTGTTCATTGTCCAGCATCATCCACATATAAACTTGTGTTGATAGAGAGAAGAATAGAAGTCAATGTAGTAGTCAATTCTTTCATGGTACAATAATCCTTCCAAGGATGAGAATGGAAACTAGTTCGGGGAACGAGGAGTTTGGAGTGGCAGCATGAGGATCAGACAAGTCTATAGAAGACACCATGAGAGTTGGGGCACGTGAAGGGACAAACTACACATCCATCACGCTTTCTCACCCAAGATTGAATCTGTTGAATGCAAAATGACCTCATTGAATTATGTTCAGCTCGTGCATATGGGAACCTACTCCAATCATATATCATAGAAGCGAGAAATCTTACTCAAAGTTGTTTGTAAAAGAATCCTAGAAGGGCCACATGCCTGAACACGAACCTATGTCTACCTGAGCCACAACTCAGACAAGGGTGCTCGAAACCTTGCTCAAACCTGCACCCAGAAGGGTGCTAAGACCTATGAGCAGAAGGGTGCTCAAACCTATGAGCAGAAAGGTGCTCAGACTGCACACGAAAGTGTGTTTAAACATGCTCACAAAAAGTACTCAAACCTACTTGCACAAGGATACTCACGAGACAAGTCACAAGCCTCTGCCTGCTTGAACCTACTCACAAAAGGGTGCTCAGGGAAAGGTGTTTGAACCTTGAACCTCCTTGGGAATGATGTTTGGGATAAAGACAAAAATTAATGTCTAGCCTACACAAGTGTAAGGGATGATAGATGCTAGAGATAGTTAAGCACATTTTGGGGGTTTTGTTATTTGCCATGAGTTGTCGAAAGACTGCCCATGACCATTTCACCTCACTGCTCCAAGGAGGCATTCATTGGCCTGCTTCTTTACTTGGTGATAGTGGATCCCTTGTTCTGTACCATTAAAGTAGTCTTTGGCATTCCATTGAATCTAGTTGCAGAAGTACAAGAGATCTGAGGGGCTGTTTACATATTCAAGGATAATTCAGTAAAGGAAGACAATGTTACAAGGTAAATTCTAGATTCCACTCAAATTAATGTCCGCAAACTTTTCTTTATTTTTTTTTAATTTTTTATTATTTATATTGCATGTGTTTGTTATTATTGCAGAGTTATGCTAGGAGGATTTTGGTGGCCAAACACTTGATCTATAGAACTTGGCAATCTGATAGTTAAGCACACCTATAGTTCACTCACATTCACACCAAGAAATACAAGTTGGCTCAACAAAGGCTTAATTCTTTAGTGTTCATGTAAACCAATCTCAGGCTTTGCAACACACAATTCAAACCAAAGACTTTGATATATTACAACAAACGATATTAAGAAAAAATGGACCTAACTGCCTAGCAACTCAGTTCCCAAATCGAAAAGCTCGGCCCAAAACAGCATTATCATTATATAATCAGTTCTACATAGCTAAAATGATCTGGAATTCAATTCCATATATGATATAACTTCCTTAATGGACACTTGATTGTTGAGCAGGTGGCATATATTTTCTGAATACACAATGTGTAGATTGTAAACACCAATTAGACTCAAATAAAAAGAATCAATCAACAAACCAACTAAAGACTTGAGCATACTGGCAAACTATGTCACAAACCTGTGGAGGAGGAGGAAATGGTGCAGCAACCATAGGAGATAGAACTGCCTTTTTTTTTAATGCAAGCAATGCAAAGACACCATCTCGTTGCTGCTTTGAATTTGCAGTAGGGCCAAGAATCCCCAATAGCACATCCAAGCCTGCCCATCAAATCTTCTGTGTTTAGTTAAGATGATGCCTCAGCTTTATCCAAATAAGACAGCAGAGAAGCAAGAAAATAGCATGACTTGGATAGATTTATCATCCAGTAAAGTAGTTGAACTTCAAAAGCTACATGAATGTGGTTTTACATGTTTACCATTGGAATCAATGAAGATCATCCTTAGATCATCCCCAGAACAGAGATGGGCAAGGGCCAAAGCAATTCGTCTTTGGAAAACTCTATCTAGTTGACGCATCAGATAAAGTAAATGCCTCAATACCTGCTAAGCAACATGTCAATTATGATTCATGATGAAAACAAATCAACAATGACTATACAAGATTGAAAAAATATTAATATACTTCTAATTTCACTATTATACAAGTACAGAGCATAAAAAATAGATGACACAATTTCCAAGATGGAAATCTCACCCTTCCATGAATTTTCTCTTCCAACCTTTTGAGGGTCTTTGCTGCACAGTCCTTTGATTGCTGTAAATAGGATGGAAAAAAATTTCAGCAGACTGTTTTCTACTATATAATTAAGTGCATTAACTCTTGGCTCAATATTCAGGGCCAACCAATGGTGAATGCAAGCAGCAGCCAAATTTACACAGAATGTGTCACATGAAGATTGTTTCCAAGGTTAAAGTCAAATGATGAATGCTTGAGTTTACATTTTTCAAGAGACGAGAAAAACCAAGTGTCATGCTAATGGAAATAGAAACATAATTATTAAATAAATTTCCATGAGATGTTGTAACACTGAACGAACTATAATCATCTCAAATCAAGCTTACCTGAGCAATCAATTCTCCATCTTGTAATCTTTCAACAGCACCACTCTTCAAAATATCATACACATTGTCCTGATAAAATAAACGATCAAGTATGCCCTCAAATACTCACACACTAGAAAAGTCTTGTGGTATTTCCCAATGGGCTCAATGTTTTGTGATAAACAAAGATGCTCGTAAATAAAACTAACATTGTATTAATCGATTATGTTACCTTCCATACAAAATACTCCAAAAGTAGAAGATAAAAATCACCACATGCAGTACAGTATCTCTTACCTCATTATCTGCGAGACCATAGATAGCAAAGGCAGCATTGTGCTGAAGTGCACCATCTCTTGAGTCAAGAAGTTCTAGCAATGGTGGCAGTCCTCCATAATGAACTATGCCAGCTTGGTTGTGTGTGTTCTAGTGTATATAAAAATTTAAGAAATAATAAAACATATCAAATGCCCAATGAAACCTTATATTTACATTCCTATATTTTATGACAAGGAAGATGTTTATAATCAGATAGTCATATGACATGCCAAATGAAAATAAAAGTTTAAAGAGAGACAAAAACATGAATGAAATGCAAGTCATTGCCGGAGACCTGTGCTAGTCTACCAAGAGCAAAAGCTGCCATAGACTTGACTTGAGCATCTGGGGATCGAAGCATTTTAATTAGAGGCCGCACTGCACCTCGTTGCACTATGTGAACCTGCTTTAAAAAGGCATTGTTAAAAAGAAAAGCAGCAATGCCAATTTGAGAAGTCTATAGATTTGGCAGCATAACATGTTGCCATGTACAACAAAACAAATTTAAAATCATCATGTTCTCAACTATCTAATCTGTACAATATCTCTGCTTCATTATTTCTTCTAGTGTACTAAATAATGCAGACAAATGGTATTATGTAGTACCACGAGATAAGTGCAGTTCATAGCCTAAACATATTTCTCCACATGCATAATCACATTAGATAAGAATCTAAGATGATATTAAATAAGAATAGAGCAAAGAACCTGAAGCCCAATTATATGCCCTCGTATCAATAAAGTGAAAAAATAAATAAATGGCAACATCTTATACCTTGCATTCTTGATCAGTTGTTGCAAATTGACCCAACAACAGTGCAGCCTCTTTTTGGCTTTGCGGGCACCTTGAACTGTCAGCAAAAGGTTTGCAACTCTAAATTATGATCTCATATGCAAAACAGGCATCCTTCCTTTATTAGTCATCCATGATAGAATCATAAGTTCATCCAACATGGAAACTAAGCTAGAAATATTAATATACATGGCATTGCTAAAAAAATCAGCATCACTAAAAAATCACTGAAGGTCTGAATAGCAGGAAAACAGAAAAATTGGCAAATATCAACAAACCACAGCACGAATTAAAAAATACAAAAAAGATTTATATTTTTTAACATTTTTTAAATATAAACCAATGGCATCATCAACTAAGCAAATTGGCTATCAAGTGGGTCTAGCTTGGGCAGTCGAGAGGAGTGTTACACCTAGGATAAATTCCTGCAAGTGACATGTTGAGCTCTTAATGAGTATATTGTTGTATTGCCCTTGATCTGTAAAGAATCCAGTTTAGCATAGGTACCATCCTCAAAATGAGGGGAAGTACCTGATGGGTTTCCCCAAGATATGTATTCCACAGAAAAATTAAAATTAAAATTAAAATTAAAAGAAACACATTGGTACACAAACATCCAAAAATGGCGATATATATGGTGTATTCGATGCCAAAGCATGAACAATACATCAAAGTCAATACTAAACCCCAACAGTTGTCCATTCAAGACTAATAAATACAAATTACATCAAATATATAATAAATGTATACCATCATCATGAGTCATCTACAATGTATCTACTGATTCCCTTTACCCCTTTTATGGACAAAGGTAATGGCTCATCCCCTCATAGAAGAAGGCCTGTGGCTGGATAGGGATGATCATTGGTAAGTGTTCTGAGTAACTTTTGACTCTATGTAGAAGATGGTGTTGAGGTTGGCACATCAGCCTTCTCACGCTGAGTCTCCTCCTAAACCCCTAATAGTTGTGGGTCATCCTGCCCTTCATTTCTATTTGTTCACTTTGTCTTGAGTATAGGGTTCTTGAGGAAATTCAAGGAAAAATAGGGTTAAGGTATTTTCCCCTATGGAGACAAGGAAAGACTAGGGTTAAGGCTTTTAACCTAAAATACAAGGGAAGCTAGGATTTGGGAGAAACCCTAGGGAGTAACGAAACCACTTGATCTTGTAGTTCATGTGAGAGAAGAAGACTATAGTTTTGTAGCATTTGGAAACACTTGTACTTTTTGGAGTGCTTGAAATGGAAAAAGATAGAGAGAGGCTATCTTGTACACTTCTATGATACAAATGAAGGTGCCAAGGAAGACTTATCAGTGTGTTATACTTGCTTGTTGTGGATCTTTGGTGGAGCAACCAACTTTAGTTAGGCGAGATTCCTAGCTAAGAGTAGTTGGTGTCTAGGGTTTGCCATTTTGGTGGATTCCCTAGCTAGGGTTTGGAAAGTTTGATTTGTGCCAGCTTGTATTAAGCTATGGTCTGTAATTGTACTTAGTCTTAGACTCTTATCTATGTACATGAACTGTGCCAGCTGTACAAATTTTGTGCATTTGCATATCTGAATTTCAGTTTATCTTTCGAGTTGGTTCTAGCACTGGCTATGATTGTTGAAATAACACAACATTTAGCAAAAATGTTTGTTAAATTATTTAGCAAACATCTAGAAGCTAAAGGTGCAGATTTACTTCTGTTGTAAATCATTTTCGGATCTGTAATTTGCTAAGGAAGTGTGCCCCAAGGGATGAAATATTGTTGCATAATGCATTGAAGTACACTTGTTCGGTGTTAATATTTTTGAGATTCCTTTTGTTGTTGGTTAGACAGAAGTGAAAGATATTGTGCTCTAAATTATAGTTCAAATTCAGCCCTAAGGCTGAAAGCTCACTGGAAATTGATTCAGGGAACCTCAAAATTAAAGTGAAATTTATGTATTTGTGCTCTACGTTTCAGTTAGTCTGCGAAGGAGATAAGGTACAATGAACCTGTACACATGCACAACAGCACACCAACTAAAATTATCAGAAGGAGATAAGGTATAATGAATCTGCACACATGCACAACAGCACACCAACTAAAAATATCAAGCCCTAATCCTAATGCGCTGTCCTTGCATGGGTAGATCGGCCAAGTGATGTGCACCTCTACTGGAGATGAAATGAGCCATGCCAAGCATGCATCCTTCAAGAGATCTGTGCCCAAACTAAGACTGGGAATCCACATGCATGAGCATTGAGCACCCAACCTAAAAAGGAGCTGCACCTTCTGACTAATTATGCATGCAACTACTAACTGAAGCAAAACTTAGAAATGGATCTGAACTGCTAAATATGAAAAAGCAACTAAACGGGAACTGAACTGAGGATGGTGCATGCATGTGCCCTCTATCTCTCTATCCTCCATAACTGCCCCTAAAACCTCATCACTGTTGTATGGAGCAGTTGAAGGAGGGCATACTGCTGTTGCTGTCTACACTGCTGGAAGAAGAAGCTGCCATAACTGGAACAACCAATCTAATAGGGAACTGCACCTTCTAACTAATTATGCATGCAACTACTAACTGAAGCAAAACTTAGAAATGGAACTGAACTGCTAAATATGAGAAGGCAACTAAACTGGAACTGAACTGAGGATGGTGCATGCATGCGCCCTCTATCTCTCTATCTTCCATAACTGCTTGTATAATCAAGATTTCTGCATCATATTACAGAGAAATAGAAAAAGAAAAACCCTTTCTCTTCTGACTTCTCAGTACAGAAACGAACATGACCTGAACAACACTACAAGATAAGTCCAAGAGATTTATTATGCCTACATATTATAAAATAATTTCAAATAAACAAATACTAAAAAATGAGTTGGTTATACCTCAAGAGCCCAATAACTGGTTGAAGGGCTCCAGCATCAATAACCTGTCTTTTTATGTTTGCAGACGAATGCACCAGATTTCCAATAACACCTACCTACATCCACAAAACAATCCCAAAGATATAATACATAATCGTTTCCATATTAAATAGAGAAACAAAATCTGGCACTGATGTCATTGTTTCGAAGCCTAATATTGTTTTGACCAACTAAATTCTCAATCAAATCCCAAGCAAATGGATTTAATAGAAATAAAGAGCAAACAACTTACTGCTTCAGAATGAATGATGACAGATTCAGATCGCAACATTAAAATTAAGAGGGGCAGGGAATTACACTCCACTATCTGTATAAACAACTTCAACTTTAGCCACTGAAAGCTTATGTCCAATTAGAGGCTTACGCTAAAAATATGCTGTACTTTGAAATGGATAAGCCATTACAACCACTGCATCAAGTTACATTAAAGTAACTTCCAGATAATCATCACATGAAATAAAATTAAAAGCTCCTGACCTGATTCTTGTTTGAATCATTTTTAAATGCCAGGGTGCGCAAGGCACCTGCTGCTGCTCGTTGGACCTTAGAATCAGTTGATTCAAGCAAATCGACCAGAGGGGGAATCCCACCCTCAATCCTTCAAAAAGGCATCACAAGTTCGAGTTCCCAGTTACATAAACGACTAAAAATATAACTACCTCTTATATCCTCTAAAACCCAAAAATGACAAGGTCTCAAGTCATACATACCTAATAACATTTTTAATAAAATTATTCTCGTGGCCCAGATTTGTGATGGTATCTGCAGCTCTCCGAATGACACCATTCACAGCACGTGCAGTGGAACTACTTCCAAACCTTTTTAGCAATGCCACAAGACAAGAAATAGCACCTGCATCTGATATAGTTCGTTGATACTCCCGCTGTTCAAAATGGGAAAAGAATTAAAATTCACTTTTCACCCAGAAAGGGCCTGCTGGATGTGCTTTCATTTTAAGAATTTCCTAAATATCTAGGAGCAATAATGCCACAGCAAATAACAAATTTCTTTGTCTTAAAAGTTTGCATAGCTTCAACTTTATTGATTTTCCACTGTACACATGAAAGAACACATTCTCAGATAAATTTGAAATGAACCAGATTTAGTGTTTGCAAAAATCAAAAATACATTTATGATAGACCCTTAATGGTCAATACACTACTATAACTTGACTAAAAGAAGATCAATTTGCCAATAAATTCAAGTATACAAAGAAAAAAATGTTAATACACGCAAGACATACAAGACTCGGATAGTCTCGATTTTCTCTGGCTATTGAGAAAAATTGAAGCGAGATTCCCACTAAATTGTTTCATTCACAGGTTACACCAAAAGTGTTTACACCATGTTTGGGGCTGTTTCATGAGATTTCAGGTACATGGTGTATGTTCAGCCCCCAAATGGCCTAACATAGTGTTGTTGTAAATGTAACTTTGGAAGATATTCTTCATTTTGTTGTATTATTACTTTATTATTATTGTATTGTTGTTGTACCTCCTTCAGAGATGTTTTTCCTCCATTCAGAGATGTTATGATTATACTTGGCCATGTAGGAATATCGACGTAATACCTCCATTGTAAGTCGAGGCAATAGTCCCCAAAAGAATAATTGTAAAATGTATTTTTGAGCTCCCTACGAGAAGTCGGCCCAGTAAGGCTAAGAAGTCAGTCCTATTGGGGTCTTAGATTACTCACATAAAGTGTATAAATAGGGAGGCACCCTTCCTCATTTGGACACACTGCAATCACAATCAAGTTCGCTCCAAGAGAGAGAAAGACAAGTTCGTTGGTGTAGAAGAAGAAGTTGCAAAAGTAATCTTATCTTTGGGTAAGTACTAAGTGACAAATCTATACAAAAGAAGTTGTTGGGTTTTCTCCCTTGTGGTTTCTCAGGATAAAATCTTTGTCTTTCTTTTATGTTGTGTGTGTCTATCTTTCAATGATCCTATTGCATTAGATTAAAGATTTAACATATTTTAATCAAAAGTGCAAACTCTAACATGGTATCAAAGCCACCTTGAAAAGGGCACTGTGCAGTTGCGAAAACTAGGGCTTCCAAGTTTTAGCACTTTTCTCCGCAAATTTCCCAGAAAAGAAGGTCAAGCTAACTCGTCTCAAGGAGGCACATCTTTTGGTGGAAAAAGATTCCAGTTTGGAGAAGTTTCAATTTTTGACTGGGGAACACTATGGGACACTACGGAAAGGAACTAAGGCCTCAAGTTTTTAGAGCTTCCCTCCACAAAATCTAGAAAAGGACACCACTAAACAACTCGCCTCAAGGAGACGCGTCTTTCTATATAGGCAAAATTTCAAGATTCCAAGTTTGAAAAATTAGGGTTTCTCTATCAAACCCTAGGTCAACCAAGTCAAGAAACAGTTTGGGGCATCTCAAATTGGTAAGATCTATTTCACTCTTATTTCCATTTGAGGTTCTCATATAAAGGTGATGAATCATACCAAGCTTGAGGACAAGCTAGAAGGAGCTGACAATTTCCGAGCATGGAAGTATAGAATTTCTCTTATCTTAGAAGAGAATGACTTGGACAAGTATGTCACTGTGGCGGTTCCAGAACCAGAGGGAGATGATGCCATAGCAAATCACAAGAAGAATATGATTAGATCCAAGAGGATTCTTGCAGACTCCAAAGATCATCTCATTCCTCATACCTTATCATTGAAGACTCCCAAGCAGATGATCGATGTGTTGATCAAACTATTTGAAGGGAAGAACATCAACCGAAAGATGACTTTGAGGAATCAACTTAAGAATGTGAAGATCCAACACTCAAAAACCATCTAGTCTTATTTCACAAGGGTTTCTCAAATCAAGAAACAACTTGAGGCCATTGAAGAAAATGTTAAAGAAGGAGAGATCGTGATGACTACCTTGAATGGTCTGCCAAGATCGTGGGACTCATTGACCAAGGGATATGTGCCAGGAAGAAGCTAATCAAGTTCAACTGATTGTGGGAGGAATGCACTCAAGAAGAAGCTCGATTAGTGTCAAGAGAAGAGAAGATCGGAGTTGATGATGATCAAGCTCTAACAGTTCATGCAAAGAAGGAAAAAAGCAAGAGGGAGGATCACTCTCACAAAAGACCCAAAATATTCCAAAAGAATCATAAATCTCAAAAGGACTACTCCAATTTTAGATGCTTCACATGTGATGAAAAAGGTCACTTTGCAAGAGACTATCCCAAAAACAAAAGATCCACCAAGGCTAACAAGAAGAGACATCATGCACATACTGTTGAAGATGATGAGCCCACACACAAAAAAACAAGAGAAGATTCTTCAAGTGATGAAGAATATGTTTTGATCTCAGCTTTTAAAGGTACCGTCACCCATGGAAGCAATGATTGGCTTGTAGATAGCGAAGCTTCCAAGCACATGATAGGGTACAAAGAATCTTTTATCAACTTGTCAGAACATGAGTCACCTCACAAGGTGAAACTTGGAGATGACTACTAGTATGCCATAAAAGGGAGTGGAGAAGCTTCTTACAACTTAGACTTGGGAAAATCAATGAACATGAAGGATGTTCTCTACGTACCAAGTTTGAAGAAAAATCTCCTCTCCATCTCAGCTCTAGATGCTAAAGGATTTCGTGTTGCATTTGTTGATGGCCAAGTACTCATGTGGCCAAGAGGCAAGACAATAGATGATGCAACAATAATTGGGAAGCAAGAGAGAGGCATGTACAAGTTGAAGGGACAACCAGAACAAGCAATGGTTAATGAGTCAATGACTCTATGGAACCAAGCAAATTATGGCATCGAACGCTTGCACATGTACACTATAGAGCGCTACCAATTGCAAGCAAGGGAGTATCAGGTCTACCCGAGATTCAAGCAAAACATCCCGAGATTCAAGCAAAACATGGAGGCATTTGCAAAGGATATGCATCAGGGAAGAATGTAAAGAAACCATTTCCAAGCAGTGAAAGCAAGGCAAAAGAGATTTTGCAGATAATCCACTTAGATGTACGCGACCCCATGTCATCCAACTCCTTAAGCGGGTATGCATATTATGTTTCTTTCATAGATGATTATTCTCGTAAAACATGGATTTATTTCTTGAAAATAAAATAAAAGTTCAAGGAGTTCAAAGCCTTGGTAGAGAATCACACTGAAAGGAAGATCAAGACTTTGCGATCAAACAATGGCAGTGAGTTCACTTCAGAAGAATTCAAAGACTATGTAGAGAATTTGGGATTAAGAGGGAGATGAGCACTCCCTACAATCCTCAACAAAATGGCATTGCAAAAAGGAAGAACATAACGATAATAAAAGTAGCAAGGCGTTGCTTCATGAGCAAGACCTTCCAATGCACTTATGGGCAGAAGCTGCAAGAACAGTCATGTATGTTCAAAATAGAACACCTCACTGTGTCTTGGATAACAAAACTCCAAAAGAATCCATCTTAGGAGAAAAACCAAAAGTCATCCATCTTCGAATATTTGGCTGCCCTGTGTACATACATGCTCCAAATGAAAAGAGAACAAAACTAGATCCTTCAAGAAAGAAGGGCATATTCGTGGGATACCGTGACACATCAAAGGTGTATAGAATATACTTCCCATGATTCAAGAAGATCGAACCAGCCGAGACGTTACTTTTGATGAAGACGCAACATACAACAAATCAAGACAATTCCACACTGAAGAAACTGAAAAACCCAAAGTTCCCAGAACCAAAGATACAGTTATAGAAGAAGTGATCAAAGAAGACCATGAACACCATGACATGACAAAACCACGAAAACATGTAGGTCCACCTTGCGAGAAGAACCCCTACAAGAGAAGACCAGCATGGGCACAAGAAGCAATCCAAAATGCAGAGAGATATGGTGCTCCAAATGGGACTTCCAGAGAGAGCAAGAGACCAAGACCATACTCCAGCTATGTGACGCTACTTTGTGACATCATTGATGAAGAACCTTCCAACTATGAGGAAGCAGCAGAAAAGAAGGAATGGAAGGATGCCATGATCAAAGAATATCAGTCGATCATGAAGAATGATGTTTGGGAGGTTGTCCCGAGATCAGAAGGGAAGTTCGTAATGTCTTCCAAATGGATCTACAAGATCAAGTATGCAGCAGATGGAAGCATAGAAAAATACAAGGCAAGATTTGTAGCACATGGCTTCTCCAAGAAAGAAGGCGTAGATTATAAAGAGACATTTGCACGAGTAGCGAGATACACTTCCATCAAAATGGTAATAGACTTAGCCGCGTTAATGAAATGGAAAATACACCAAATGGACGTCAAGACAACTTTCTTGAATGGTGTAGTTGAGGAGGAAGTGTACGTGGAGCAGCCACTGGGATTTGAGACACACATGACAGACAAACTCATGTGTGCAAGTTAAAAAAGGATTTGTGCAGTTTAAAGCAGGCAATCAGGACATGGTATGGCAGGATAGATAGTTTTCCAATGAGCTTAGGCTTTTACCAAGAGTAAGGCAGATTCCAACCTCTACTTCAAGGTTGAGGGTGGAAGACCAGTGATACTCCTACTGTTCGTAGATGACCTGTTCTTAACAAGTGAGGGTGAGCTCATTGCAAATACAAATAGAAGACTTGCCGTAGAGTTCGAGATGAAGGACCTAGGGATGACGCACTACTTTTTAGGTCTGAAGGTGTGGGAGAGATCAGATGGGATATTCCTTGGTCAAGGAAAGTATGTAGTAGAGATTTTGAAGAGGTTCTGAATGATGGACTACAAGGCCATTGCCACACCCATGGCATCAAACTCAAAGCTACTCTGTGATGATTCTTCAAAGACAGTTGATGCCACGATGGATAGACAGATGATTAGTTTGTTGATGTATTTGACGAACATGAGGCCTGACATATGCTTTGTTGTTAACACATTAAGCCACTTTCTGACAGACCCAAGACATCTTCACCTAGTTGTTGCAAAGCATGTATTGAGGTACCTAAAGGGTATAATTGAGTATGGGCTGAAGTATGCGACGGATCAGAAGATTAACTTGCATGGTTATGATTCAAATTGGGCATGCAGTGCCACAAATAGGAAAAGCACTTCAAGATGTGGCTTCAGTTTGGGATCTGGGATGATCTCTTGGTTTTGCAGGAAGCAGTCAAGTGTGGAACTGAGTATAGCTGAGGCAGAGTACAATGTAGCATGCTCGGCTAATTGTGAGGCAGTATGGCTCAGAAAGCTACTATCATATTTGTTTGATCTCGAGTTAGAGGCGACTTGTGTAAAGTTGTCCGAGAATCCAATGTTCCATGACAAGTCGAAGCATAATATCCAGGATATGGTGCAATAGAGGAGACGAACGAGCAGATAGTCGATGTCTTGACCAAGCCTCTAGCGAGAGTGAAGTTGGAATACTTCAAGGACAAGCATGGAGTTGTGCAGATCAGTGTCCATCGCAAGAGGGAGCGATGATTGACATGATTCATTCTAGGATTAAAGCTCAGCCTAGGGTTGAGAGCCATTCTTGGAGAATGGAAGCACTTGATCAACTTTCAGCATGGGGTTGTAGAATTTGGTGGGTTGTAGAATCTGGTCTGAGACCAAGACCTAATCTGGGATCAAGATGTTGAAGTCCTAGATTGGACCTAGACCTACATCTAGTATGAAAAAGGACTGGCTTTATAGAACCTGGTCTAGGACCAGGACCTGATTTGGGATCAAGATGTTGAAGTCCTAGATTGGATTTAGACCTACATCTAGTATGAAAAAGGACTAGCTCTATAGAACCTGGTCTAGGATCAGGATGTTGAAGTCCTAGATTGGATCTAGGCCTACATCCAATATTAAAAAGGACTGGCTCTGTAGAACCTGGTTTAGGACCAGGACCTGATATGAGATCAAGATGTTGAAGTCCTAGACTGGATCTAGGCCTACACCTAGTATGAAAAAGGATTGGCTCTGTAGAAGATGAAGTCCTAGACGAGATCTAGGCCTACATCCAGCATGAAAAAGGGTTGGCTCTGTAGAACTTCTTATGACGTATAGATTTAAGAGATGTCACTAGTCAATGGTCAACGAGATGAGAGTTGATGCAGCCGTAATGGCTTTCTAGTGATGATGATGATCCAACGATGACGATGATCCAGTGATGTTGATGACCAGCGGTGATGATGATGTCCAGAGATTGTGTCCAATTGTGGTGATGACTAAGTCGAAAGAATACCTTCCTTGTTAAGAGGGAGTGTTGTTGTAAATGTAACTTCAGAAGATATTCTTCATTTTGTTGTATTATTATTTTATTATTATTGTATTGTTGTTGTACCTACTTCGGAGATGTTTTTCCTCCATTCGGAGTTGCTATTATTATACTTGATCATGTAAGAATATCGAGGTAAAACCTTCATTGTAAGTCGAGGCAATAGTCCCCAAAAGAATAAGTGTAAAATGTATTTTTGAGTCTCCCTAGGAGAAGTCAACCCTGTTGGGGTCTTAGGTCACTCACATAAAGTGTATACATAGGGAGGCACCCTCCCTCATTTGGACACACTGCAATCACAAGCAAGTTCGCTCCAAGAGAGAGAAAGATAAATTCGTTGGGGTAGAAGAAGAAGAGGCTGCAGAAGTTATCTTATCTTTGGGTTTTCTATCTTTGTCTGACATTGTACTAAGTGAAGAATCTATACAAAAGAAATTGTTTGTTTTCTCCCTTGTGGTTTCTCAAGATAAAATCTGTGTGTCTTTCTTTTATGTTGTGCTTGTCTATCTTTCTGTGATCCTATTGCATTAGATTAAAGATCTAACATATTTGAATTAAAAGTGAAAACTCTAACACATAGATTACATGATGAGAGATAGGCCATGATGTATTTGCATATTTGAGAGTAAATCCATCATGACACGACACATTGGAGCATGACACATGTACTTTAGAGTAGAAGTCTCACTTGTGTAGGCCTACAAGTACTCATTGTAAGTTTATTCTAAGGGCTTGTGCCCACATAGTATTGTTGATCTCCCTTACCTCTCATATAAATAGAGACAAAAGAGAGTATTTCCATTCATCATCATTTGTACTCTTTCTTTGTACACAGAAACTTGGAAGAAGTCACTAGGGCTTCTGCATGAACCCTAAGAGGAATTATGGAGACTAGAGGAAATATCTTTGTTGGAGCTTGATTATTGTGACAAGGGTTTCCTATTGTGAATAAGACGGCGTTGGAGATGATCATATATCAGTTGTGTCTTCATCCTCATTCACGCTTGTGTAGAGATGTGACTAAGAAGAGAAGTGACCACTAGCCCTTCTCTCTCTCTCCAAGTCTTTACTTGGATTCTCTCTCTCTCTCTCTCGACGCTAGGGTTTATTGGTCTTCTTGGAGTTTCTTGGAAATCTTGGAGTTCTAGGGTTAAGAATAAAACCCTTGGAAATTAGATATTAAGGTTTTGTGATAAAACACTAGGGTCCATTCGTAAAGAAGAGAAGAGAACATCTTGACTTGGAGGCTATGTTGCAGAGATTCTTGTACTTGGACCTTCTTCATTGAGCTACAGTTTAGTGATTTACCCTAGCTAGAATATTTTTGATACTTGGAGATTTTGTACTAGCCTTAGA
>LPNX010744155.1:259410-276023 GCA_001517045.1 Pseudotsuga menziesii | reverse complement strand
TTTAAGTGACTTTAATGTGAGGGTCACATTTTCCCTTCTTAAGTGACTTAGGCAAAATAAAGCCACTTAGGGATCACCTGACTAGGTACAAAAATCAACACTACTCTGCATCCAGGACCCTACCTGGTTTTCTTAGACCCTGCTAAGAAGGGTTTGAGGTATCCTAACCTCAAAAGCAAGACAAGCTTGCTTTTGCATTAAGGCTTACTGTCACATCAACTCATCAATCACTTGTCTCTTTAATTCGTTCTGCTGCTGATCATCTGCTCAACACTCTCATCAATCCTGCTGCAACACACTTCTCAATCTTCGTTGTTCATCAACACCTGCTGCCAAGTCATCAAAGTCTGCTCATCTCTGCTCATCATCTCTAGTTAATCTGCTCATCAATATCTGGTCAATCTGCTCATCACTGCTGCTCAAGATGCCACATGTCAACATCATCAAAAATTATGTTAGTCTGCATACATCATCACATCATAGCATGTCTCATATTCACTAATTCTGTCATGTCAGTCTGATGTAGGTGTATTGTTTATGCACCACAAGAAATCAGATGTGCCAATACTGTCATCATCATCATGGTAGTCTTCACTTTGTCACTGAGTATAACTTGATAGAGCTGAGCATGTCAAGTCATCAAAAAAATCTTCAATACAGTCACAGAGATGCCATCAATTCTCTTCATTGCTGAGAACAAGTCAGTCCATGACTAGGGCATCATCCTTACTCAATGTATGTGCATTCAAGGATCTGCTCTAACTCATGTAACTCTGCTGATGCCAAAAAACTACTTATCAATTATGCTCAACTATCAATGAAACACAAGGATAGATATGTCCTTGACGAAACTTCATCAGTCATTAGCCCTCATAAATTCATCTTACCACAGCTCTGCTCCAAAACTCATCTATTTGTTAAGGTCATTAGTTCACCCAATCTCTATCCTCTGTCAATATGATTTCAGAACTCTGTCAATATACTTTTCAGACCTCTGTGAATTAAGGCAAGTTCTTTGCAGGCCTCTCTTAACCCATAGTGACTATGCAATATTCAGAATGATAGTAAACAAAAAAAAATATTCTTTAGACAACAAGATGCAAACCTCGGATCTATGACCTCAAACCTGGAAGATACTTGTATTGCTGTAGCTTCTCTTGCATTATGGACTGTGATCCTTCAATCTTCAATCTTGTTCAATCTCTGATCCTCATCTTGTTGACTGCTGATCATCCTTCACTGCTGCTACTCAACCACATCACTGTCAACTTCAAGGTGCTCCTGTGACTGCTAAGACTTTGCATTACTGTACCATCACTGTACATTTGCATTATTATACTTCATTGTGCAAAAGAGTCTCTCACACATCACTGTCAACTTCTTCAGGGCTGTTATATATCATCCAAACTGTTCATGTTGTATATTTACCACTGCTTATACTCCACTGTATGCATACAATATTCCTCAATTTTGCAATAGGGCTTTGTAATCCTTCTTAAAGCAAAAACTGTGCTTGTTCACATCATTGTTTCACACTTCACTAATCATCATAATGCTTGTATCATCATATCACTGTGCATCCATGAATGTTATACATACCTTGATCCTATGAATTTTGAACTTGCATCTTACATACAGATTTCAACAAGACTTGGACTATTCAAACTCCATACCACTCAGATTAGATCAATGTTCACATTCAAACTTAAACAATAACTCTGAAAACCATTCCAGTCCCATGATGGACACCAACTAACATACATTAGCAGTCAAGTCACTCCAGTAAGATAGCAGACCAAGAAACATTAGATCATAAGGTAGTATACACAGGCCATATAACTCAGATTGCATACTACACAGAACTCAGGACTCTCTCAGACCTCAAACAGTGTAGCAGAGGTCACAGCTTATGCAAAGAGGCTCAAGCAAAAGGCCCAAACAAGTCATGGTCTGCCTCAAAAGAACACAGCCCACTAAACATGTTACAGCAGCCTTAGATGACTGAGCAATAGGTCACATCTATCACTTAGCAGGATGAACAGTTATGGCATAGTCCTATCAGCCCTCTGTAATTTCACTAATTCTTACAACTTAATGCTATCCAAAGATAATATATTTAATGAATACTGAGATATCTGACTGTAGATGACCGAAGAACAGAGATATAATTGACTGCGGCTTCATCTGTCCACTTCATTAACCCGAACTGTAGAGAGATATATCATCCTTTGGTAAGTGGTATCTCAGAGGTGATTCAACAGTTCATCAACCGACTATATCATCATATTTTGTCATCACCAAGAATCAGAGCAATATGTACCTTGTCAACTTCGATGCCAGCTCAGTGAGCTGCCCAATACATGAGGCAAACAATCCGAAACTTTGGAGACAGAGACAGGACGAAATTTATGCAGAGACAGTCCCAAAACATTGAAGGAGGCAACCATCGAGTTCAAACTACTCTGTTGCTACACACCTCAGTCACGATTACTCCACTCGAGAATCTTAGAGTTGTCATATGAACCTCGGAAGCCTGTCTGTTTGTAGTCCTCAATAAAAACTGCCATGACCTGTAGGTGCCCTTAACAGGGCTGTTGAACCAAGGAGCATGCCCTAGACATGGATCGGACTGTACTCTCTCTTGAAAAATTTGGACTATCAGCAGTTACCAAAAAAAATGTTTCTGTTAAAACCCTCGAATGCCTCTGTGGAAGAAACGAATTTCCTCAGACTGCTGTTCCCAAAAATTTCCTGTGTCTGCTGCTGCTAACCCCTCTGAAACTCTCCTCAGTCTAGCTGCGGCTGCCTCAGACAAAATCGCAGAGCTCCACCGAGATTTTTTTACTTGCCAAAAAATGAGAACTTTTTACTTCTATTTATACACGTTTTTATGAATTTTTTTGAGGCCGACTTGTAAATATTGTGTGGGCCGACCTGCTAAAAGATATTTTATTTCTTATTTTAACTGAGCCAACTTCTAACATATTTTTATTGGGCCGACATAAAAAACATTTGATGTTTTTAATATTAACTGGAGCCGACCTGAGTTTCTTTATGGCAACGTTTAGCATCAACACCTTATGGCTTCCATTTGGCTTCTTCCATTCTTCATGGTCTTGGATCTGTTTGACTACCAGAACAAAGTATTCTTCTTAGATTTACTCAAATCTGATAGACTGATCAAATATGATTATGCTATTTAATCAATTCCATATTTTCTCATATATACTTCTTCAGATTGGCAACAATATCCCCATTGGGCATCAATGACTACCTCAGCCACGCACGGGGACCTCTATGGTCAAGATACATCAAGACATCACTTGTGGGTTTGCCAGACCTTCTCCCGGGGACCCATGACATCATCATAGCATGAATGACCACAGAATGGGTCATTAATGCTTCTTCCACCCATCAAGGCTTCAAGACCATCTCCAGGGTCTTCAGCATCAACAGCAGGACTTCTTCAACATCTTCAGCAAGGTGGTGGCATCATTGACATCCTGTGGGGCCACTGCAAGTCCATGTTGGCATCAATGACAATTTCATCAACACCATCCACATATACAGCCAAACGAATTGCAAGCTTGATCCTTATACCAAAAGAATTGCAAGGTTGATCCTTATGCCAAAAGAATTCCAAGCTTGATCCTTATGAAAATATTTACAAGTGGCATGACAAAAATCGCATGTAATCCTCACACGATATGAAGGGGAACAAGGGGAACATAGAGATTGTTGTTCTAGATTCAAGGGCTAAGGTACATATAGGAGTGAGTGTACCTCCTCGGAGTATTGTTAGTCATGTAGCAATGGTTTCTTCCATTCGTGAGGCTTCAAATTTTACAGAGGAGGAGAGGTGTGATAAAGAGATTGACTTCATCCATGAGCCTTCTAATTGTTCATTGAAGGTGAAGTGTGATACCTTGATGGAGGATAATGTTGAGATTGATTCCAGAGTTGCAGTTGATGGGAGTATTAGAGAGTTAGAGTCACACTTAATCTATTCAAGCTCGAAGGGTTCCATTGTTTAGTAAGTGTGACCCTAACCCTCACCAATTTCTTCAAATACCTCAATTATAGATCCTTGGCCCTTTACTTCAGGAACCCCTAAAACTCTGTGTCCACAGTCTCCAGCCTCATACTAGACCAGATTCCATCCAGCAGATCACCTCCTTTTCGTTGCTCTCTTCAGGTAGGGGAACCAAGAGACAAACAAATACGAGCATGGCAATGAACTCTCGTTCGGTGCGGACCCGTGGGAGCATCCCCGAGACCTAGAGTTCTCAGCGACACAGCCAAACTAGATCCACTATTAGTAGGCAAACAAGGCCCTCCAAGCCTCAACAGTGGAGTACTACCTTCAGAGAGCAACATATTAGGCAGTCCCAATCTTCCACCAACCCCCTTCTGGTCACCGTTCTATACCGAGTTTCCTTCATTCATCCTCAAATGTTATGAGAGATGGGCCTATTTCGTGACAGGCCTACCTCATTCCTTTTGTATTCTCTCATCCTTGTATCCATTCCTCCTATACATCTCCATCCTCATGCAGCTTCCAGGGCTCGAGGTTTATGGTTTTTCATTTTGTAGCATAGATCTCATGGTATAATTTACTTTAGGTATTCCGTTTCTTACAAGAGACTTATATACTCCTACTTTGTAATGATATCATTTGAACTGTGCAATCCCATTGACCTACTTTAGTGGTTATTAGTTGATCATTAATAAAATTATCTCATCTTTTCTTTCCTTTTCTATCCTTTTACTAAAAGTTTTAACATTACCATTACTTGTTTCAAGATGTTTGAGAATGGTTCCAGCCTCATCAGACTTCATATGCAAAAAGTAGAATTTTAAATCCCATTTAGAATTCAACAAACTTAACATTTTTTACGATTTCAAGATTGCAACATTCCCACTAGATTCTATCATGTATGAGGGTAAGGGAATGGCATTTAATCAAACACATCAACCTCTCTATGTACCTTGATGTTGGTGGTGTTGATTGTTGAACTCCTCTATCATGACCATAATAAAAATGTACCCTTCATGGAAGCAAAACCACTTATTAAGAATGGGAAACTTTTTCTAATTTGGATTAGGAAATTTCATTAAAATTGTAGGGTGTTGACTAATGTCCTTGGAGGATCAACTTCAAGATTCAAGGCAGAGGCAAGGGATAGATCCTAAAGGAGGGATCAGGGGGTACAGAGTTCTACTGATGAATAGGATCCCAATATAGGCAATGATTTTGATGATTGATCATGTTGATCTTGTGGCATTGTAAGCATAGCATGTTGCTTTTTGGACTCTATAGGCCATTTAAACAATCATTGATTGTGTATTTTGATTCAGATATGTATTGCACATAGTGCCATGTTGATATATTCACCTTTACATGGTATATACTATATACATGAGCAGAGTTTACATATTTTGCCTTTAATGGTTTGGAATCTTAAAAATAAATTTTTCCCACTAAAATTTAAATACTCTATGATTTTTAAAAAACAAGTCATTAAATTCAAACCATTCCAAGTCATGGCCAAGTCTGAGTCCAAGTCTAAGTTGATCCTTGACCAAGTCCGAGTCCAAGTTTTAAAACATTGCGCTGAACACTTAAAGGCTAAAACTCTAAACCCCATACTTGCACAAGGTCTTATCCATCCTTGTGTCAAGATCTGCTCTCAAACTCTGATCTATCAAAGTCTACTCTCAAGGTTTTCATTCAACCTATCTTTATGGGTAAGATTTGCTATCAAGGGCTGATCTATTCTTATGTGCTATGTTGTTGCTCACTTCACCCACACTGTTATTTAGTCCTGCCATAGCCTTCAAGAAAACCATTTTATTCACTACAAATATGGGCATGTGGATGTGGCTCACAAAAACATTGTTATGACCTACTTCACGTTCATATTGAGATGATCTTCAAAACTATCAATATCAATCATGATTATAACTTATTAAATTATAAATTATGGTACATGAATGCCTAATAGAAGTATGCAAGAAAAGTCTCTAATAGTTTTAATTCTCCACTCTGTTTTTTTTATTTATTATAAAAAAATTTCCTTCTCGTGTCCAGATCCTCACTTTTCATAAATCTGACAAATCTGTATATCCTAGTAAGTAGTAATGTAGGTTGTGCAACAAGGTACAAAAAATGGGTTTCCAATAGGAGCGGATCAGATCATAATACTGTTTATCTTCACTTGGTTAAGGTTGATCAAAATTCCTCGGCCTCGTTTAAATATAAGTTTATTAGGTTAGAAAATCAGGATTTTCAAGCTTTAGTGAGGGATGATTGGCATCCCTCTGATCTTTTATTAGATCTTTCTCAGAGATGTCAACTCAGAACTGGCAGATGCATTAAAACATCTCAAGTAGCATGTTGTTGATAGGTCAACAAGGTGTTACAAGGAGCATGATGGACATTTAAGAAATGTGGAGAAGAAGATTGAGCTTCTCTATAAGGGAAATTCCTCTACTTTTTTTAATGAGATGGGAACTGAAGAAACTTGGAGAGCTAGAGGGAAGAAGAAATAAAATTCTTAGAGATTGGAAGGTTGATTGGAGGATTAAGAGTTGCATTGTGGCTCTCACTTGGAGATGAAAACACCTCTTTTTTTCATAAAGAAAAGTCATACTTCCGTTTGGGAGTTATATACTCCTGTGGGTGAAAAAAAAATTCAGAGATTTGGAACCTTCAAGGGTAACAACACTTTTTTGAGGTTTGTAGGGAACCGAAAGAATCAAACATTCCAGAGATTGTTGATATTTGTTCATACTTCCCTTGCTTGGTCTCCCCATAAGGTAATAACAACTTACATGAACTCATCTCTATGGTAGAACTGAAAGGTTCTATGAGAAAATTTAAAAAGGACAAGAGTCGCAATCCAGATGGTTGGACAATTGAACTCTTTCTTAGTTTTTTTCGATATGATGAGTGCAAATTTACTATAGGCTCTGGAAGAGGTTCGACAGACGGGAAGAGTTGTTATGTGCTTCAATGCCAAAGTTATTGCTTTAATCCCAAAATCAAACAAGCCTACAAACTTTGGGGATTTCCAACCTATATCTTTATGCAACATTGTTTACAAGATGATAGCAAAGATTCTGGCAGAGAGACTGAAGCCTCTTTTGTCAACATTCATTTTGCCAGAACAGTTCAGTCTTTTGGAGGGGCAACAAATCCATGAAGCAGTAGGAGTTGCTCAAGAATATCTCCACTCCATAAAGGTTAGGAAAACTCCAGCAATGCTCTTCAAAGTAGACCTATCTAAAGCTTACGACAGGACATGTTGGCTCTATCTTAGAAAGGTCTTTTGGAGGGGCAACAAATCCATGAAGCAGTAGGAGTTGCTCAAGAATGTCTCCACTCCATAAAGGTTAGGAAAACTCCAGCAATGCTCTTCAAAGTAGACCTATCTAAATCCTATGACAGGACATGTTGGCTCTATCTTGGGTTATTGTTGAACCAAGTGGGTTTCTCATTGAGTATTGTTAACTAGATATTGGGTTTCCTTACATATGTTTCTTACGTTGTTCGTATTAATGGTTCTGCTTCTTTTTTAACTCCTTTGCGAGGCCTTCTCCAAGGCAGCCCCCCTCTCCCCTTACTTCTTTCTTCTAGTCATGGAAGGACTTAGCAAAGGCATATTGAAGGCGCACATAGAGAGGAAAATAGAAGGGTTAACTTTTAGTGATGGACTAAATATCACTCATCTGCTTTGTGGATGACATCTTGCTTCTAATGAATGGCTTAATGAATGAAGGCAGAGCTTTGGCTGAGATCTTAAAACTTTTTCCTAAGGCTACAGGTATGGTGATGAACATGGAGAAGTCTGCTTGTTTCTATATGCACTGGCTGAGTGTGTTGAGCAGATTTTACAAGAACGTTTTCAGTTTAATGAGCCCGACCTTAACGATGAATTCATGTATTTGGATTACCCTGTAAAACCCAACGGATATTGCAAACAAGACTAGGGTTGGTTGAAGCTCAGTTCGAGTCCAAATAAATCTTTGGTGTAATTGTTAGCTCTCTCACGATGGTCAACTCTCTCGTGAAATCTGTTTTTGAAGCTCTACTTATATACTGCCATACCCTAGCCTATATTCCCGAGGGCGTTGTGGAAAATATCCAGTGATTGAGTTATAACTTCTTATGGCATGAAGCTGCCCTGCCGTAGCATCATCTCATTTAGAATCTTCCTCACATATGTTGGTTATAGTGTTATCAAACCTTTGTTTATTATAGTGCTAGCGAACCTTTCTATTATTTGCGCAGCCAAGACGTCCCGAGAAAATGAAAGAATTGGCAATCAATTTTCCACAATTGCCCCGAAACAATTATCGAGGTAGGAGCCCTAATCCACTATTGAACAGCCAGACCTCCAAAAGGAAGAGATTAGGTTAGGTGCATTAGTGGTTCTGTTAGCGTTCAAATTGTACCCTGTGAAGCTACAGGCAGGAACGAAAGAGGATCGTCCTTGACTTTGTGGGGTTAAGCAAGATTTGACTTAGTAATTTTGAATTACTAAAACTTCCTTACTGCCCCAGTGCGTTTTCCTCTATAGTGGGGCAATTGAATAGAATTAACTGCCCCTTCGAATCATACTTCAGTGAGTTAGATTGAGAAATATACGTATCCTACGCGGATTCAAGGCTCAAGCATGAATTTTGCCAGTAATAGTATTTGCCCACTTCGAGGAAATCTGGAGATAGATCCATCCAGCCTAGGGAATCAATGGGGCTCGACTCAGAAAGGACAAAGAGGGGAGCCTTTACGTACGGAGCACACATTGGAGCCTGGCGTGCCCTCCCTCTATTCCCATTCCGGAAAGGTTAGCGGAGGAGTGATATTATATATGTGTTTATCCAGAGATGCAGATAGAGAGAGATTTGAAGGGCTCTTTTTTTTATGCTTTGACTCGCTAACTCAGGGTGGGGGCTGGAAAGAATATCCCAACCCTTCTATTTCTTCCCTTCAAGTCCTGATCTTCGGTAAGGTCCTGTCCTCTATACTGGCTAGCGGCACATCAGTGACGTTCCGGGAGTCCCACCTGATGCAGATTATTACTGACTGACAGAAAACCCCTACGCATATTGTTGAGCTCCAACCGTCCCGTAACAGAAATGGTGGAGAATCTGATTACTTAAGGAATAAACCGCTCCATCCGATAGGCAGGCCAGCATAGTGGGATAGAAGCGTGGGTTCTGACCCGACATCCATATAGAAGCAATTGAACATATTTAATCCACATCAAGCAAACCTTAACCCCGCCTCCGGATAAAAGCAAGCGATTGACAAGCCAGTGAGGAAAGCAAGTAGGTCATGCAGTCCAGCCAGCCAGTGAAGGAAAGCGGGGTGGGCTAGCAGAAACCTAATGAGAAATAGGGTCCCAATACGCTACCCCTTACTCTTCAATTTAGACCTTTGAAAAGGAAAGGAGCGAAGTACCAAAAAAGGCGAAATATGAAGCAGGTTAATCAGGACTTTCGAAGTATTGACCTTAAAGGGCCAACTCATCCTTCCCTTACTACTCCATTTTGTCTTTATATCATCCTCCTTACAATCGTTTGGTTGTGTGGGTGCGCTAAAGGTCATCCAAGCCCACTAGAAGGAGGCAAATATCCTCCTATTTACTTTGCAAGCTGAAAGCTATCACAAGCCAAGTGAAACTACACCACTACAGAACGTGAAACGTGAATATATTCCCATGGTGTATGCATTACAAAAATATATACATTATCTCTTGGGAGGGTACTTTCAATTAATTATTTACAGCTCACTCATATTTCAAGTATTTGGGTAAATAAACTTCAATTGGAAAGCCGCATTTACAGGTTGCTCCTGCTATTTCAATAATTTGCTTTTTGAACTTTTAAGAAACCCTTCAATACATAATATGGGGACAGATCCTCTATCTAGAATTAAGTTAGGGAAATCGGGTGGAGTAGTGGATGATCATCTTCCAGATGCTAATATTTTCATGGTTGAAGCTATCCCCGATTACCTAGAATATATTGCTCTGTTTCTTACCACAGGTTCAGCCCCTGAGCACTATTCCACAAATCAGAAACGCCATTTAGCTGTAAGGGTTGTAGACTATCAGCTAATTACAATAAAACTATCTAAATTGGGGACTAATGTCATTCTTAGGTGATGTGTGCTGGATCATAAAAGAAGGGATATATTATGATAATGTCATCAA
This sequence comes from Pseudotsuga menziesii, assembly GCA_001517045.1. NCBI lineage: Eukaryota > Viridiplantae > Streptophyta > Pinopsida > Pinales > Pinaceae > Pseudotsuga > Pseudotsuga menziesii. The sequence goes on along the minus strand of LPNX010744155.1, from coordinate 265,803 downwards.
GGGGTAGTGAGTGGTCATGTTATATGGAAAAAAGCTACAGCATGCAAAGTTATACAAGATGGCTTATGTTGGCCCATGGTCTTAAAGGACTACTCCAAGGCACATGCAAAGAGCTATGATGTTTGTCACTGCATAGGTAAACCCTCTAGAAGAGATGAGTTTCCTTTGCACATGGCAAGGGTTCCACAACCTTTTGAAAAATGGGTTGTATCATTTGTTGGGCTTATTTTCCCTACTGCTCGCCACTCTAAAGCCAGGTAATTATCACCGCAAGAGATTACCTTACTAGATGGGCCTAAGCTGCACTAATTAAACACCGCTTTACCTATACTGCAGCTAGGTTTTTTCTTTATGATAATATGATCAGTCGGTTTGGTTGCCATCGAAGTTTTAAAAGTGATCAAGGGAGGCACTTTCTGAGTAACTTTGGCAAAGGAGTTCCTCATTCATCACCATAAGAGTAGCCCTTATAACCTTTAAGCTAATGGTATTTTATAATCTTTCAATAAAATTATGGAGAATGGGTTAAATAAGGTCTGTTCTCCTAACCAAGATGATTGGTATAAAAGGATTCAAACAGTTTTGGGCTTACAGGATGACTACCACGAAGTTGCACCAACAGACTCCATTCTAGTTGGTTTATGGTCAAGAAGCTTTAGTTCCAACTATGTTCATCATTCCAAGTCTCTTTATCGCATAAGCTACACATATGATAAAGAAGAATCAATTGAGGAACGACTCCCAGAACTCATGGACTTAGAAGAATCCATATTTATTGTGGATTTTCATCAGACTGTGGAAAAAGAAAGGAAAAAGGCATGGCATGATAGGCACATAAATTGACAAAAGAGGACCTAATCCTTGTATATGACAGCAAGTACTTGAAGCACCTAGATAAGTTGCAAATGCATTGGCTAGGACTCTTTCGAGTGGCAGACATTCGAGAATCAGGAGCAGTAAACCTTGCTCAAATGGAACAAGTCCTTAGACCAGGATGGGTTAATAGTGCTTGCTTAAAACCATAAATGTAAAACCAACCCCTCTCTTAATATTTGGCCATCAATCTTTGTCCATGCATTCTTTCTTAGTAGTCCATTACTAGAGAGTCTACGCTCCCCGAGGAGGTATCGCTCTATTGGGTCATCACCCTATTCTGATTCATACCTATCCAGCTGGTTGGTCTGGAGCTGGGATAACTCTATTGATTAAGGAAGTTAAATTCTCTATGTGCGTGCATCGAAGCCCACAGCTTGGGGAAGCCAGCCCTGTTCCGCAGCTGAACCAACAATGTCAGGGGTCAGGCAATTAGCACAAAACTACTATAGGAGTCCAGTAATAATGGTTGAGACCATGCAAGCACTTCTCCATGGCAACATACTATATTAATGGGTCCGGCTAGAACGGGAAACTCCCTGGCTTGGGCTCCAGGCTTGGCTTCCAATAATTACCATACTAGTTAAACATACTATTTAAAATTAAATCAATTTTATATGTTGATGGATTTCACATAACATACAGACAGACAGATTATTTAACAAAAGGATGAATGGATTTAAACATCGCGGTATCGTATACTATGTTACACTGCTGAGCTGAGCCCACTACTTTTTTATTATACCCCGTGGAACAACAACTAGGACGAGTAGTCCAACCGGTGTCTATAGTAGGTAGCAGGAATCCCCATAATCAACAAAACAAGTTGAACAACTCAATATAGTTCGGACTGCTTTAAGCCCAGTAAGGACTCCTCCATGCAACATCGTATATAAACGAACGAATTGGTCTACTTAACTTAGTGGTGGTTCATGCACCCAATTCTGATTCAGACCTCCAGCTAGTTCTGCTCGTTGGTATGGAGAGCTGGATAAACAACTTGAAGGAGGATGCTTGAGTTAGTGGTTTTCCGTGTAGAGACTGGTTGACTCATGACACTACTACTCTGGTTCCTTACACCACAACTATAACAACAGCCAGAACGGGTAGGCCAGGGCTCCCATCAATCAATCTCAGGACAGAAATACCCGGAGCAGCCTAGTCACAGTATAGTCTCCAAGTAACCAAATTAGCAAATTAGGCAGGTATGGCAACAATAACAACGTATCTATGTCGATATTGTATAGTAACAGGTGATCTGGCTAGTTCAAGGGAGAACGTAGAGATGATGGTTTTTTAAACCTGTAGTGGAGCTAGGAGTTAGCTTTGGATATTGAACTCTGGGGCTATGTTATGTATGGCCTTGTCACATTTAATTTGACCAATGGAGTGGAGAGCTGTATAGACCTGGTTTTCAGCAGAACCAGTTAGAGAAAAATAGCAACATAATATAGTAGTAACAATACGTGTAGAGATCCAAGTAGAGCTGCTAGTTCAAGTGTAAACGTATCAGAGAAAGCAACTAGTAAAAGCATGTTATATTGTTAAACTTACCCATAGTAGCATGCATGGTGTCAAGGTGGTGCAAACTTCTCTATGCGCTTTAGCCCTGCCATAGTGCCAAGACGGATATATGGCAACATCGTACTAAATTCAACCTCGACAACTTCAACCAATGTATGCAATCTTTTGCCCAATTAACTAACCACAACTTGACATAATAGAACCCTAGTAGTAGGAGCCTAGTCCTCCCAACACCCAGGCCTCGTAGAACCAGTAGAGTCGTAGTCCAAGTAGTAGTTAGACCGGTATGAACACGTCTCTATGGCGGATTCTCTAAGCCCATTCATTGGGTCAATGCAGCTAGCTCTGGCATCATGAGCACCTGGTACTGGTAGTAGTGGAGATCCAACCCTAGATCATAAACTAGTCCGAACTAATATGGCACTACGGGAGGGTTCAACCAACTTCTTTTATATGCAACCCAGATGTGCAAACTTATCTAATTTTAATTCAACCTACCCGCCATACATAGTGCCAGAAAGAACGGTAGAGATGCCAATCCAGGTCTATAAAGCATATATGAAAACCTCTCTATGCGAGGCGAGTTCAAGTGTAAACGTCTCGGCTATATTGTAGATCTACGTAGAGGACTGGATTATACAAGTAAACCTTCTTTATGCAACATCGTGTATCTACCACCACCGGTAAGAGACTTGGCGGACCAGGTTCCACTAGTAGGACTGGTCTTATGACAAGGACTTGGGACACGTATATATTCGACATCTTTCAGAATCCCCGTCTTTTTGACAGCTTTCAATTTTACCTAGTTAGATGGATCCAAGTTTAGCCCGGAGAGCGGATTCCCGTCTTTTTAAGTGAAAACTTATCCATGCGAGTGAAACCTACTGCTATAGCAATGCCAGGGGTGGTAAATATGCAAATCCAAATATATGTGGGTTGGTTGTTCATAGCCGGAGATGCCGACATCGTATAGCAACAGGTAGAGTGAATATGAAGATTCAAATGCAGACGTAGATATGCCAATATTAGATAGTAATAGTGGATATGGGAATAATTACTTCCCCCCCCCCTTGGATACATCATATATGAACACGTTTATATGCAAGTTCAATCTGCATAGGCAAGCATTGCCAATATGTGACATAATATAGTAACTATATAAGTTAATACGTTGGTCTAACTAATAGGTAAGGTCTCTATGCCAACTAGAGATCCAAGTAGATATTATGCAATATCATATAGTAGTCCAAGCAGAATAGCTTAACCTAGCAACTCTGGCATCGACCGGAAAAACCACGTACAACGCGGCACGGGTGGATCTCGATTAGAACTAAGATCATTACTCTTGTATTGGCGGGTTCAACGTATTCATGCAAATTGAACTGACCAATTAAAATTTCCCATTGCATAAAAATACTAACACAGGGCATATAAACCCTGGCCTCATACTCAACCCTATTAATTTGGTTTGTGGAGTGAGTCACTACAGGTGTAGAGTATAAGGAGGTCATGGTGACAGTACGTTATAGAATTAAAACATGGAGCAGAGGATGGGTGAGCATTTCTTTTTATTTTTACCAAAATAATATTATGCCTTTTGCTACAAAAACTGGGCTTGTGACCAAAACTATTAGTCACCCAAAACTAGCAGAACTTAGATAAATGGCCACTGTCACCACACCACTCCGCGCCTCACTTTGGGCTAGTTCATTTATAGCTCCAAAGGGTCGTACCTAGGTAAGACTATGACCTTTACTTTGAGACTCCGGGTGAATTGGGAAGAAGGTCACAATATAATAATTAGTTTTCAGTAAAGATATAGAAATGGTGATGAAGGAATGGAAATCACCAACCAAAGGACTCCTAGACCAGTGCCCCCTCAGGGTTGGGCTAATGGAGTCAGATAAGTCATATATTTGGGTTTTAAGTTAGCCTTGTGCAAACAAAGGCTAGGCTAGCAAACTAACACCATAATGGACAAAGGACAATCTTGGACAAGATAGCTAGGGTTTCAGAGAAGGGCCTAATTATAACCGGCCTTACCAATACTAGGGTTTCATAGGGAGTCTACTAAGCCCTAAAAAGCTCTGAAGACTTTTACCAAACAAGGCAACTCAGTAATTTCTTTTACAATTTGAGTATTCAACTCCAACAATTATGAATCTTAGTGTGCTTACCAGCGCATCTCCTCCTTATAAAAGTAGAATCCCCGAAACAAACTTAATTCCAGAAATAAGTCACTATCTTAACCATAAACCATACACAATAGAGAAAGAGCCAAGGAGGCAACAAATTTCAGTCCTCCTAAGGGGGAGGAGCACCTCTTTTTGAGTCAAAGTATACTAGAGTGGTTGCGAGTCAATGAATCCAGCCAGAAGCATCAAGCACCTCCTGGAAGTTCAGGTCATACGAAGGCGAGATCCCCTCAGCTAATTTAAAGGGGTTAGCGTAGAATGAAGTAGTGACCGTCTCAGGCTAAACAATAAGCTAACTGAGTGGTGATGTGGTAAACTGGTAAGCAGCACACCTTTGATACAACATCTCATCTGGACGCTCTGTCTCCATATATCGGCAAGCAGTGTAAAACTCGGCAAGCAGATAATAAGACCTATCTATCTCTATATGGGGTGCACTTCAGACTAACTTATGTTGTGTTATCCGCCATTACCGTATCCGTGCTGTCGTTTATTTGCCGTAGCTGTAGTTAAGAAGCCTTAGCAGTAGTGCAGAAGAAATAGAAGCCATAATACACTTATGGCCATAATCTATGGCTATGACTGGCAATGTGCAACTCTATGTATTACGTATGATCTTTGAATGGTGAATCACCGTAAGCATCGTCCATCCATTCTATGTAGGAACACTTTTTTTGTATCGGAAAGTATCTTTCTTTCATGAAGGGCATGGCCTTTCCTCTGTCGGGTATGTATTTAAAGGAAGCACTGTACAAATGGGTTCATTGTACACTCTCTAAGTAAGGTAAGGGGAGGCAGAGTAGGTTAACGGTCCTTACCAAAGCCCTTACTCTAAAATCTCAAAAGGACAGGAGTTGAATAATTAGACATTTAGATAGATAAACGGAGTAGCTCAAAAAACTCCTTGGCTCTCTTGGCCTTGTCAAGACTAATCTCCATCCTCTTCAATGCCGGACTTTCTTTCTAACGAATTCTTACCTTATTTATATATGTATATGTAATTACGCAACTGATGTGTCCTGCAGAGCCCGAAATAAGAAAAGAGTGCACACGCCGAAATCGCAAGCAAAACTATTAACTGTTTAACCTTTCACAACAAATAAAGTTTGAAGGCCAATAAAGAAATAAGGGAAGGTGGGTCATCAAATATAGGTAGGTAGGTAGGTAGGTAGGTATTTCATAGGTAGCGTCGGTTGTGGGTCTCAAGTTCAAGAAGTTCGGTTGGGTGTGTTTCTCTTTTGGTCCGTGGTTGGGTCGATCGGTTCGTCATAGTTCGGTCAAAACCTAGCGCCGGGTAGATTCTTTTGGTCTGGCAATGCGTGAGGCCCATTCGGTGCCCGAATTTGTCGAGCGAATCGTCCTGAAGGGGGATTTGAAGTTAGCGGCATGCGTCCCGTTCGCGTTCCCGGCCTCAGTTAATGCGAAGCGGACCTGCCTTTTTCGTGTTTCATCGCGAACTTGGCATCCGTCCACGTCTACCCTGCCAGGTATCTATCTGTTGTTGAGACAATCTATCTGTTGGCGCTTTCAATTGTAAAAGCATCCCGTCATTGGTTGTTCCTCGCCCGCTGGGCTACTCTCCGATATTTTCTTAATTCAAGTCAAAACATCCCCGGTAACTCACTGACTGAATCACTCACTTGCTTCTGGGAGTCCCTCCCTATTTGAACCAATCAATGAGCCAGGGCTTCTGGCTATGGATCTTATAATGCTCCTGGTCTCCTCTGGGATTCCTTTAATAGCGAAACTAGACGCCTTTACTCTGGACTTTACGCTAGAAAAGTATTTACGTATCAGTATT
>LPNX010744155.1:174221-259180 GCA_001517045.1 Pseudotsuga menziesii | reverse complement strand
CAAAATGCGCAGGAATCGCCTTGCCCGATGCGGACAAGCAACTTCGTACCTTTTATACCCACGAGTTGGGATTAAGAAAGGCTGATTCAATTAAGAGCTAGCCCTAGGCGATTGACAAGACAAGCTGCATGCACGCATCTGTCCCGTAACCCAGTAAGCACGAGAGTTAAGCAAATGGTTACTCTTAAATAAGTATTCATGTATATACACACACAATACCTGCTCACAGAAAGTTCATCCTACGTTTTCATTCAAAAGCGAAAGAAAGCAAGGCAGTGATAGTTTTTATTAAAGAGTAAGCTCCTTAATTATAGTGTGCTCCTGGCGAATGTAGCCTCGCGTAAAAAGCCCCCAAAGGCCTTGCTAAGAACTCAGCTAGATGCTTCAACCCATTATATTAGAACGTTTAGCGGAGCGATACGAGAGTAAGCGAAGGAGTAAATAAAGGGAGACTCAGAAGCGAGCTGGGGAGACCATACCTTAAGGCAAGTATGCCAGGAAAACAAGCATACCTCCGGTATCAAGCAAAGCTACCTTTATAAGACCTAGCCCCGTAACCAACTAAAAGAGAGACAAAATAGAACACCAGAAGACAGGCTGGCTATTTGTGAGAGGATTTCAAATACCTCATTCGAGTCCTGTAAGCCAGCTCCGTCCAATTGAATGACCAGCCTTTGTGTTTACCACTCTGGTTATAGTCTTTCCTTATTAGGCGGGTTACTCTATTGCTTCCTTATATCTTGGGGCTACTCGTGCTGGGTTTCTTTCTAAGGGCAGGGCAGGTTAGTTATAACCTTTCTTTTCCTTCTCCCAATGATTTCTTCTTTGCGGCTCATACCTGGCCCTTCTTTTGTTTGGAACTTGATTTCAAAGGAGGGACTTTGGCAAAAAATAATACATATAAAGTATTGGGCTCCAACAAATTTGATAGGTTGGATCAAAAGTGAATCGAAGACTTTTAAGGAGGAATCTCTCCAGTAGAATACTTTGGTGTCTTCTTATCCTATAATTGACTCTCTATTGGCATGGAAGGTCAAAATCAGGATTGATGCCGTTATGGGTTGCGGTGGAGAGGTTTTCCTAACATAAAATCTTGTCAATCACCTTCGAGATCAAGATGTTCTTTTTTAGCTCAAATTACAGATGCAACAACTAATATTTGGCATCAAGGTTGGTGCTCAATGTAGAATTTGGAAATACAAGGCATTATGGCCCAGGAATGGGAAAACTTCATTATTTTTCTTTAAAGGGCTCACATTCGCCTTCGGGATCAACCAAATGATCTTGTGTGGGCTGGTAAGAAAGCTGGTGGAAACTACATTGTCCGTCTAGGTTATAAATCATAGATGTTGAACATGGAGACTTAGTGACAATGGTGATGGTCAAAGATCGAGAAATGATGGCACCACTTAAGTGTTGTATCTTCATGTGGTTGGCCTTGATGAACAAGGTGATCACTTGAAAAAAAAAATTGGAAGCGACAAATACAAGGACCAAACATATGCTATTTATGGCAATGCGCTGAGTAGAATATCTTTCATTTTCTATAGTGTTCTTATATTACAAAGGTCTACAAAGATGTGGAGGAATGGATTAATATTTGGAATCTTTGGGTAGAGAATAGTATTAAAAACTTTTTGAGGAGTTGGTTTACTTGGCCATAATTAAAAGGCCATAATTTTAAGTGGGCCAATACTTAAAAGAACAAGATAATATTATTTTATTCTTTTATCTTTTGACTTTTGCCTTTAGTGGTACTAAAGGTCTTTTTGCACTTTCACTTTGACTCCTTAGTATACCCTAAGGGTCCTTATGTATTTTTTTCTTTTACTTTAGCCTCTTCAATTGCCATGTGGTCAAGATGGTCCTTCATCCCCACTCAAAGTACATCATCATAAACAGAGAGAATTACTAATGCTTTTATCTCACACTCCATGTGCCACCAAGATCAAGTACTAAGGTGTCTTAACCAAGAGTAGCTAATCCCTGGAGAAGATCACAAAGCCCACAGATCGAGGTAGTGTCACACATGCCCAAACCCAGTCTAGGCTTATAGTGTTTTCCTCGAAACAAACCAGGTGCCTCAACTATAGGCTGCATAATTTGACCCAAGGTCAAATACTTGGTAACAGACCAAGCGTCTCCATTCTCCCGAAGAATGGCCCTCAGCCCCAGGCTCAGTCCCTAGTCTTAGACTAGGTTAAATTCCTGGTAATTGACCAGGTGCCTCCATTCAAAGAATGGCCACTCAGCTATAAGCCGAGTCCCCCAGTGCTAGACTGGTTCCACATCCTAGTCCCTAACCAGATGTCCCCATTCAACAAAATGGTCACTCAGCTCTAAGCTGAGTCCCCCAGTGTTGGACTGGTTCCACATCTTGGTCTCGGACCAGATGTCCCCATTCTCCTAAGAGAATGGCTCTCGATGCTACTCAAGAAAAATCAACACTCCCTCTCAGCGAGAGAGGTATTCTCTGCCATGCCAAGCTTGTCTCGAAAGTATACGAACTTTGTTGCCGTCAAAGGCTTAGTCAGGATATCTGCGATCAATTCATCTGTACGAATGTACTGCAACTTAAGAGTGCCTCTCTGTACTAGGTCTCTGATAAAATGATACTTCATTTCAATGTGTTTCAATTGTCATGAAACATCGGGTTCTCTAAAAGCTTAATACAACTCTGATTATCGCAATGGATGATTGTAGAGCCAAGCTTTCCACCGAACAGATCAAATAGAAGTTTCCTGAGCCAAACTGCTTCCTTGCAGGCATCACTTGCAGCAATGTACTCTGCCTCAGCTGTACTCTGAGCTATGGAATCCTATTTCCTGCTAGACCAAGAGATCATTGCAGATCCTATACTGAAGCAATAACCAGAGGTGTTATTCCGGTCTACTGAACTGCCAACCCAATCTGAATCAGCATATCCTGCTAACACTCCACTACTAGAAGTATACCTAAGCCCATAAGCGATAGTACCCCACACATATCTGAGTACATGTTTGGCAGCTACCCAATGTATGTGCTTCGGATCGGACATGAACTAAATCTGAGCATTCACTGTGTAACAAATATCTGGTCTCGTGTGTACGAGATACATCAAGGATCCAATGAGTTGTCTATACAGAGTAGAGTCCACACCTTGTGAACTAGTGGCTAAGTCTCGCAACTTTGTCAAGTTGGTAGTCATGGGCACGCTCATGGACTTGCAGTCCTGCATCCCAAATCTTTGCAAGATGTCCACTGCATACTTCCCTTGTGTCAAGAAGATCTCGCCTGGCTTTTGCCAAACCTTCAAGCCAAGAAAATAATGCATCAAACCGAGATCCTTCATTTTAAATTCAGAGGTAAGCTCCCTCTTACAGTGATCTATCAGTTGTTCCTCACCTGTGAGAAAAAAGCCATCCACATATAATACAAGGATCAAGTTATGATTATGAACAACCTTAAAATACAGATTGGAATCAGCAGTACTCTTGGAAAACCCCAAGCTGTGGAGGAATCCATCCATCCTCACATACCAAACTCCTTGAGCCTGTTTGAGCCCATACAAGGCTTTCTTCAGTTTACACACATGGGTCTTATTCCCATGAGTCACAAAGCCTTCGGGTTGTTCAATGTAGACTTCCTCATGAATCTAGCCATTGAGGAAGGTTGTCTTTACACCCATCTGATGTAACTTCCATCCAAATACTGCAGCAAGAGAAATGATGGTTTTGATGGTAGTATACCTAGCAACAAGAGCAAATGTCTCATCATAGTCAACGCCTTCTTTTTTAGTGAAGCCACAAGCTACGAATCTGGCTTTGTACTTCTCCACACTGCCATCAGTAGCATGCTTGAGTTTGTAAAGCCATCTAGATGTTACCACTAACTTTCCTGTCAATCTGAGAACAATTTCCCATGCATCATTCTTCATGATTGAATTGTACTCTTCAATCATGGCATCAACCCATACCTGTTGACCTGCTACTTCTTTGTGCATGGAAGGTTCAGCACCGATGAGTTGGCTCATAAGACCGGAGTACTTCTGTGTTCTTATGCTTTCTCTGAAAGTCCCGGGAGGAGCTTTATGCTTCTCAGCTTCTTGTACCGTTTCTCGATGCTAGGCAGGTCTCCTTTTGGAAGGAGGAACTTCAAGCAGTTCTTCTGGTGGACTTTCAGTTACCTCACGTGCATCCGGAATTTGATCCTCAAATTCCTCTTGCTCCCTCTGAACTTCTAAAACTGGAAACTCAGGAGGAGGTCCTTCATCTTCTTTTGAAAGCTCTTGTGTTTGACGAAACACAGCTTCCTCATGGAATATCACATCTCTACTGACTTCGATGTACCTCTGTCCCGGTACATAGATGCGATAGGCCTTCGAGCTCTCATAGTAACCGACAAATATAGCTTTCTTACCAGAAAGTTCTAGCTTAGCCCTCTTTTCTTTTGGCACATGAATGTAAACCAGAGTGCCAAATATCCTCATGTGATCAACTGCAGGGTTCTTGCTGGTGAAGACTTCTTCTGGAGTCTCCTCTCCCAAAATAGCATGAGGGCTTCTATTTTGGATGTACACAGCAGTACATGCAGCTTCAGCCCACAAGGATAAAGGAAGATCTTGATCAATAAGCATTGCTTTAGCGACTTCACAGATAGTTATGTTCTTCCTTTTTGCAACCCCATTCTACTGAGGGTTGTACGGTATTGTCAGCTCTTTGTTGATTCCTGCTTCTCAGCAAAAATCATCAAACTCATTAGATTCATACTCACCTCTATTATCTAATCCGATGATACGGATGTGTCTGCTTGTCTGATTTTCAATTAGAGCCTTGAACTCTTTGAACCTGTCAAAAGTTTCACTTTTGGCCTTGAGGAAGCAAATCCATGACTTCCGAGAATGATCATCTATGAATAAGACATAGTATAAACACCCACTCAAGGAGGGTGAAGACATAGACCCACAAATGTCAAAGTGAATCAAATCCAAAATACCTTTAGATCTATTCTTGCTTTTGGAAAAGAATTTCTTAGTGTTCTTACCTAGAGCACATCCTTTGCAAATTCCATCATGTTTGGGAGAGACCTCTGACATACCTGTAAGGTTGTAACCATCTTTTGTAGGCCTTGAAGAGTTGTATAGTGGAGGTGTCCAAACCTTCGATGCCACAGCTCACATGGATCAACTGTGTGATGAACAAAAGCATGAGTGGAATTTTCGGAAGCCTTATAAAGAGCTCCCTCTCGAACCCCAATCTGTACAGCGGAGCTTAGTCTCTCATTCTTTGCCCATAGTAGGACTTTCTTGTCCATGAAGAGGACTCTATATCGCTTGCCCTCTAAGCCAGCAACTGAGAGAAGGTTCTTCTTCAAACCAGGAACATATAGGACATCATCAATATGTAAAATTGTACCGAAATCAAGTTGAAGCGAAGTTGAGCCAACTCCTTCAATCTTGTAAGAGGAGTCATCTCCAAGTTCCACTTGTGTAGCGAACTTCTTATTTCTATTTCTGGTGAGTGCTCCACAGTTACCTGTCATATGCCCGGAGGCATCACTATCTACTAACCAAGAGTTAGCACTATCTGTGATGGATCCAGAGAGAGCAGAGATCAGGTAGTACTCTCTTCTAGGTTCGACTTCTTTGTTAGCCCTGGTGTTCTTCTTCTTCTTAGATTCTTCTTCTTCTTCTTCTTCTGCAGCAGAAGCTTGAAATCTTCTTTTGATTTTCCTCTTGGGTTGCCTGCAATCCCTAGCAAAGTGCCCAAACTTATGACAATTATAGCATTCCACTTTTGAAACATCAGAGTGCTTACCTTGTGGTTTCTTTCCCTTCTTTTGTTGAGGGGAGGTCTACTTGAACTTCTTTGTCTTTGTTGTAAGTGCAAGGTTCCCTTCCCTAGTGCCAATTGCCTTGCCTGAAACTCTTCCTTCTTCTTCCAAGCAATCATGCCAAAGTCTATCAAAGCTTAGTTGATTCTCATGCCCACTTACTGATGCCAAAAATGTTTCCCAAGAGTTTGGGAGACCATCGACTACAATCAACACGAGGTCATCATCATCCACATTAATACCAATAGTTGTAAGTTGATCTCTTACCTATGCAATCTTTGTGAAGAAGGGTCCAACTCCTTCATCCTTGTTTATCTTCAGTGTTCAAAGCCTTTTCTTCAAAACTCTCTTTTGACTAGGAGCCTTCTTCTCATAAAGGTTCATCAAGGTGTCAAAGCATTCTTTAGCAGTCTTCAACGATGTGATGTTGGGCATCAACGTTTCTTTGACAGAATCATAGATGATCCTTTTACCCTTAGCCTGCTTCTTCTTGTAAGCAGTTCTGCCAGCATTAGATGTTGGCTCTTCTATGGTGTTGAACGCTATGTCATCATGGTCACTTTCCTCTAGTATGGCTGTAAGCCTAGCCTTCCAGGAATTGTAGTTGGTTGAACCTTGAATCTTCTCTTCCGATCTGAAAATGTTGGTAGCCATCTCTACCACTTAGTCAAATGTCAAGTCTGCATAATATCCCAAGGTCTAGGAAGACAACAGCAAACTCCATTTAGTGGGTCTTCACATGCTAAGCTCTGATACCATGTTGAATTTTTGTATTAGCATGAATACTTTTAAAATTTGCAAACTATCAGATAACAAATGACAAGTGCAGTAAAAACATCAACACATCAAAACACTGAACACAAGATATTTTCGCTGGGGAAACCTTTAAAGGTCTAATGTCCTCTTCTAATTAAGCACCAAAACACCTGCTAACCTACTTAATTCTCATAGGTTCGAGCGGGTACTGCATAAGACGGAATTGACTAAGGACATTTGGTACTTGGAACAGATCGGGGCATTCATTCAATATTAAAGTCATCAGTCGGATAAAAGAAGCCTTATTTCTTTAGGGTTAAAAGTCAACACCAAATTAGAATTGCATGCATGCAAAAGGGAAGCATAAACCCTAAAAGTGACATGCAAACCCTAAAAGCGCATGATGATCTATTTAAGAAGGGTTATTGGACTAAAGGAGCTATCGATTATTATTATTGTTGATTTGAAGCTTTTGAGCAACAGCACAACGTGCAGCGACGGCAATTGGAGTTGAAGACGACGTCTTCAGCTAACAAGAGTTCGACAATGCAACTATCTTCCCTAGTCTCTTTCAGGATAGACCATCCAGGTTTATCAACAACATTCATTGTATTCATCCATAACCAACGTTTCAATATCCACCAGATGATTATTTGCAGATTCATGTGTGCAGTTGGGGTTTAGCTAGAAAACCCCAAGGTATTCATTAGGTCTCTGAATCCTGGTTTATCTTCTGTATATTGGCATCACCTTCACCAGCAGGGTCACTCCACTGCATTGGGTGATCTTCAGCTTCCGATTTGCTCATCCGAAGCATTTATTAGCAGATCCGAGAGGTTGGGGGGCATGAGCACCAGACTAGTAAACCAATTCGCTAGGGCTCTTGGAGAGGTCAAAATCTCTGCGTGCTCTAGTCATTCTCTTCGGCACAGGAAGATCAACATCCTGGCAAACTCTCAGCCCCATCAAGCACCTCATTCACCAAAAACGTCACCTTTAGCTGAGGAGAGGGTTTCGTGTTGCCGAGCGGTAACACCGAGAAGGAAGTAATATTACTTCACCAGCTCAGCTTTATCTGTATGCGTCTTATCTCTGGAGCATCTTCAGCTTGATTAACAGGGGTAAGTGTTTGCCTTCTTCCTACAATTCTCTGCCCTAGTTCAGCTATAATTTAGGGCTATTAGCACGGCACCTCGCATGCAAATTTAAATTCAGTATTATTGTAAATCCCGAGGCTACAAGCAAGCCCTAGAATAGAAAACAGTAGAATATTAGTATTTGGGATATTATAGTGGTATCGGAGCATGTTCCTTGCCAGTTGTGGGCTTGAACATGAAAAGTAAATGAATACAGAAGAAGACACTTTTGTAACCTATAGGAGAAAGAAGGATAGGTACACAGAGGAGCAAGGATTTGAGGATATCCAGCTAGAAGATACCAACTCAGACATGGACCCAACAGGTATACACTCTGACAGAGGGAAAGGAACAGGAGAAGAGGATGATAGGATTTTCGTAGCTTGGTAAATGCATTGCATGACCTAGCCAAAGGGCAAAAGGAAGTATTGCATGCAATAAACAGATTGGCTTCAAAACTACAACTAGGTCATAGGAGTATACCTCTTTCACCAGTAGATAGAGGGTCTACAAGCAGTAGTGGGAAGCAAGCATACACTAATATGCAAAACACACCCCATATATATAACAGACCTTCTAGCAGACCTACTATGCCTCACTTCCTGGCAGAAGAAGTAGCAGGACCAGTCATGACAGTAGAACCTAGTGAACCATTTGGATCCTATTTACAGGAATACAGGGACAAGGGAGATGAGTTCCATCCAGCCATGTCTTTCTCAGAGAAGGTAGGAACCGACCCAGGAATTTCAACAAAGGGTTTAACCAGAATTATGAGTTGCAGAAAACCTTGGGTAGAATGACCATCCCAAACTTTGACGGGGCTCGCGGAGGTTCAACGAGGATATGGGTTCAAAAGTTGGATACTTACTTCCAACTCAACCCCATGACAGAGACATATGCCTTTAAATTGGCTACACTACACCTGGACGGAGAGGCTCATGACTGGTGGTACCACGGGCTAATGACATTGGGTCACAACACCATCAATTCCTATAGTGAGTTCACACAGAAGCTCATGGAGCGATTTGACAGGAAGGACCCGGAGATACACTTTAGATAGTTGGCTCAACTCAAACAGACAGGTAACGTCGAGGCCTTCATCTCAGAGTTTCAGAGAGTCACTATTATGGTGACAGATGTATCGAAGAACAGGTTAATTATGTTGTTTTCAGAGGCCTTGACAGAACCACTTCGGGGATGGGTAAAAGCCTACAAACCACCCACCCTACAAGATGCAATCTGCAGAGCCAAAGATCTAAAAGATTCAGTTCCGAAGAACAGGTTTCCACTTAAGACCAACTTTCCAATTAGAGATAAACACAGAAAACTTTTTCAACAGGAAATGCCAAAGAAAACTTGGTTGGACGACGACACAAGGAAAGATTTGAGACGGAAGAAATTATGCTTCACTTGTCAGGAACCATGGGTTCCAGGCCACAGGTGGTCAGGGAAGGCCAAGACCCACCATATAGAGGTCTATTCAGACAATGAAGGGGAGGAATCTAAACAAGAAACAATCGAGGAATTGAGGGCAGTAGAGGAGTCACTTCAGGGAGATACACCAAAGGGAGTTATCACTACATTATCCAGAGGAGTAGTACAGGGCCATAGGGTAGGAGTGTTGATTGATGGGGGAGCAACCCACAATTTCATTGATGCAGCATGGGTGGTTAAGCGAGGAATTCCGACAAAGAAGTTTGAAGGATTCACTGCAGCAGTAGCAAGAAATACTAGCATGGAGTGCAACTATTGGATTCCTAAACTAAATGTCACATTAGGAAACTACCATATGACAGACTCATTTTATGTGGTGAATGTGGCTGATACAAATGTAGTATTAGGTGTCCAATGGCTCTATTCAATAGGAAAATATACTACAGATTACAAGGCGATGGAAATGGAATTCCAGGGACCTGATGGAAAACGGGTAGTTTTGAGGGGCATGAATACTTATCCCCCCAAACCAGTATCATCACAGAGATTGGAGGCCATACTCAATAGGGTGACATAGAATGGTCAACAGAGTGCTTGGTCACTTATAGAAAACCTCCAGAGAACAACACCCAACATCCAACAGATATTCAGGCACTGTTGCAGAAACATGAGAAGGTATTTCGAGATCTTCCAACAGGTAGACCATGAGATAGGGGATTTGAGCATATTATTGAGTTAGAGGAGGGGACACAGGCAGTCATAACCACTCCATACAGACATCCCAAAAGATACAAGGATGAGATCGAGAAGACGATCAAGGAATTACTAGAACTAGGATATATTCGGTCGAGTTCTAGTCCCTTTGTATCATCAATGGTCTTAGTTAAAAAGAAAGATGGCACATTACGAATGTGTATTGATTACAGAGCACCCAACAAGAAGACCATCAAAAACAGGTATCCCATCCCCAAGATTGCTAAACTCATGGACGAGCTACAAGGTGCAAACTATTTTTCAAAGATAGATCTTCGATCAGGGTACCATCAAATCCGAGTAAGGGATCAAGACATTTCGAAGACAGCTTTCCGTTGGCACTATGGTCACTAGTTCTTAGTCATGCCTTTTGGACTCACCAATGCTCCAGCCACCTTCCAGTCTTGAATGAACCACACTTTCAGGGCTCAGTAACGGAAGTATTTGCTACTATTCTTTGATGATTTTAATTTACAGCAAAACTTAGGAGGAACATCTAAAACACTTAGATGAGGTATTGAGAATTCTAGAAGAGCACTCGCTTTATGCGAAGATGTCTAAGTGTGAGTTTGGCATGAAGGAGATATTGTATCTAGGACATATAATCAGTGCAGAAGGGGTACAGGTTCATATGGAGAAAATTAGAGTTATTGAACTGAAGGGCTTTTTAGGCCTTTGCACATATTACACGAGGTACGTTAAGGGATTCTCTCAATTCTTTGCACCAATCAGCGATCTCACAAAGAAAGGGGCATTCGCCTAGACAGAATTGGCACAACAAACCTTTGAGAAAATGAAAACAATCATGAGTTCTTGCCCAGTTTTGACACTACCGGATTTCTCACAGCCGTTCATAGTGGAATGTGATGCTTCAGGAGAAGGACTAGGGGCAATTCTGATGCAAAATGATGCAAGAGCATTAGTTCTCCAATCCAAACCATGAATGTTCAGCTAGACCTTTAGGTCTAGACATAAGCCCAAGGAGGGTCATTGTAAAAGACATTGTAAACTTTCATGTTTAAGTTTGGTTTCCTAGCAACCATAGGATAGAAGATGCTAAGATTAATAGGTGTCAATATAGAATGAGTCATGTAACTAATGCCTAGTTTAGTGGGATGACTTGTGAGAGCATTCAAAGATAATTATTAGGTTGATGAGTTGTAGAATTATGTGTCTATGTGTTAAGTGGATTATGTAACTATGTCCACAATTAGTGGCATCAGTTGAATTGGGTTCAAAAGAATTAGGAGTGCTTCATTAAGAAAGATTGAGGATGAATTCTGTTATTAGAATTAGTTGCTTGAATATAGGACTCGAGTACAGGTTTTTTAGGAGTTTGTTAAAGAATTAGAAGAACTCTGTTTTGGGATAAAGTTTGTGAAAAAGCCTATGAAAGAAAACTCAGAATGTGAGAGAGTGGGGGAGAGGAAGAAGATGGCCATGTAAAGGAGTATCAGGTCCTATGCAGAGGAGGTCAAGCTCTTTGAAGTGTATGTACAATTTACCCTTTTTAATGAAAAGCAAATTCATTAATGTTGTGTGCCTTGTTTCTTTACAGTTCGTGTGCGTGTTGTGATTGAGCAATGTCAATGAATGGTAATTAGCTATGTGAATGGCTAATTTTGTATATGTAAGACCTGATACTACATTGAGCAACAATATTGGACAGAACTTAATGAAAGAAGTTCCAATTAATGAGACCTAGCTGGGTATCTGGTTATGACCTAAGTAGACAGTCCGAGAATAGAGTCACTGTGCATTTTATTGTTGTTGAGTTATGAATGAGTTTGAATATATGGGGTTACAGAGTAATCTTGTTTTGTTGTGTCGACGAAGAAAGAATTTTGTGCAGAGACGAAGAAGGAAATGATGTAAAAGTTAAAACCTATTGAGGGTCATAGTCCAAGTTAGTGTTGTGGAAGTCCTGTAGTTGATCGAGCATTTGCAGAAGTTTGTTAAGCTTGGAGATATCTTGTATGATCAGATACACAGTGTATGACTGTACACGATTACGTAGAGAGTTTCTGTGTAATGATGTTGTTAATCTAAGAACTATCCTGAGAATGGTTGAGATTTTCGATGCAAAGAATAAATTAGGGCTTGATAGTTACATTACAGAAGTTGTCGAGTTTTGATGGTTGGGTTCAGTCAAATAATAGAATAGGAGCATTACTTATAGTGGAAAGTAATCACCCAGATGCGTGAAGACTGAATAGAAGATTATATACAGTAAATCGACAATCCCTGAGTGTCTTGATGAACGATTAACGATGGACAATGTGCAGTAATGATTTGATAATGGTAAAGAGACAAAAATTAGCAAGGATACGGTCTACCAACGATAGCTGTGGGCTATAGAAACAATCGAACGGTGAGAAATGACAAAAGTCATTCAAGTGTTGACGAGGTTGGTCAAGACGTGATGTGGAGGCCAAGGCACAGAGTTGAGTGAGATTCAATGGTGGAGATTTCATTGCAAAACGGAGGCTAGAGATGGATGAGCAAGAATGCATGTCACAGTCAGAAGAGAAAGGTGTCAAGTGGTGTTAGTTAAACGCCTTTCGCCATTGTGATAAGACCCAAGTCATGGGACGAGGTCCTATGTTAAGTGAAGAGGCACCAAGGGTTGTCGGGTTGGGTCCCTTATGGTATTGCGATGGCCTTTGGTCATAAAGCACGGTTATGTGTATATGAGAGAGTGCCAAGGAGGTAAAGGTTGAGTACCTTTTGTATTGCTTGCAAATAGCTTTGTCAAAGTGGCCAGGTCTCATGAGTGGTCATATGAAGAGTAAAAGGGGCAGTGCATGAATGAGTGTTGTGCATGAAACGAGGCTTTTAAGCCTTGAAAAAATGAGTTTTGGATGCATGAAGTTTTGAGTGCTAATGCATCAATGAGGACTAAATAAACTAAAGTGTGTAGTGGAGATAAACTTAGTGTTAAGGCTAAGTTAGTGGAAATGGGAGCCTTGAATGGTGGAAAAGCCATAGAGTGTGTTGATGATCCTCGGGTTTAGGCAGACTTAGTCATAGGCCTGCTATCACAAAACCATCACCCAAATGCATTTGAAAGCCAGAAACTGAAAGACTGTGAATGCCACTACTCCATATATGACAAAGAGATGCTAGCCATCTTACATGCCTTAACTAAATTCAGACAGTATTTGGTGGGAAGCAAGTTTAAATCAAGGCAGATCATAACAGCCTCAAATACTTCTTGGAGCAGAAAGAATTAAATGAGCGTCAACAAAAATGGGTCAGCAAGGTACAAGCTTATGATTTTGAAATAGAGTATGTTAAGGGTAAGAACAATGTAGTAGTTGATGCCTTATCTAGACGACTAGCTTCATTATCCCTCATGAGTATATCCACGGATTGGAGGTCTCTTCTCTTAGTAGAATACTCCAAAAACAAATTTTCTTGTGAGTTATTAGATGGACAGATCCAAGATGACAGGTACAAAATCATTGACGACATCATCTATTACAAAGGTAGGATATACCTCATCCCAGAATCAGCTTTAAAGAGGAAGATCATACAGGCATCACATGACTCGCCATTATCAAGGGATCAGGGGTTCTTGAAAACCTACAAACAGATCCGAGAGAGGTTCTCATGGAAGGGCCTCAAAGGGGAGGTAATACAACACGTTCAGGAATGCAGTATTTGCCAGCAAAACAAGATAGAACACACTCATTCGACAGGGTTACTTCAGCCATTACCTATACCAGAGCAGAAATGGGAAAGCATCTCGATG
The DNA here is from genome assembly GCA_001517045.1 of Pseudotsuga menziesii. NCBI lineage: Eukaryota > Viridiplantae > Streptophyta > Pinopsida > Pinales > Pinaceae > Pseudotsuga > Pseudotsuga menziesii. The sequence continues at coordinate 245,536 of LPNX010744155.1, read as the reverse complement.
GACTTCATTACAGGATTACCCAAGGTAAAAGGACGAGACTGCTTATATGTAGTGGTAGATCAATTGACCAAATTTGCTCACTTCTTTGCTATCTCTTCTGACTATTCAGCATCGCAAGTAGCCAAGTTATTTTTCGAAGAGGTTTCTAGACTCCATGGGCTACCCAAAACCATTGTCAGTGATCGTGACAGTAAATTGACCAGTGCTTTCTGGAAGGAGCCATTCAGATTGGTAGGGACAAATCTTGCTACAAGCACAAGTTATCATCCCCAAAGCGACGGGTAGACGGAGATTGTCAACAAATGGATTGAGGGGTATCTGAGAAACTATGTAGCAGGGCAACAGAGGACATGGATTAAATGGCTACACTCAGGAGAGTACTGCTACAATACTACCCACTACATGTCCATTAAAATGACACCTTTCAAGGCTCTATATGGCAATGAGGCACTAAACTTTGCAGGCTTGGCTTTTGGAGACAGCAAGGCACCAAAGGCCAAAGATTGGGTACAGGACAGTCAAGATATTCTCAAGGTGCTGATGGAGAATCTACAGGCAGCACAGAATCAACAGAAGATATATGCAGACAAACACGGGATTGAAAGGAGTTCTGAGCTAGGAGATCTGGTATATTTACGGCTACCACCTTACAGGCAATCTTCCCTCAAGAAAAAAGGAGCAAAAAAACTAAAACCTCGCTTCTATGGTCCTTACAAGGTAGTTAGGAAGGTTGGACAGGTAGCTTATGAACTAGAACTCCCAGAGGAGAGCAAAATTCACAATGTGTTTCATGTGTCCAACCTCAAGAAAACAGTAGGACAACACATTGCTCTATCCACCAAGTTGCCTCCCTTAGATGATGAAGGGCTTTTGGTCCTGATTCCAGAGAGAATCCTACATGTGCGAGATAGGAAACTCTGAAACAGGGTGATTCGAGAGTACTTGGTAAAATCGAAAGAATTACCTATGGAGGATGCCACATGGGAGGGAGAGCAGGTATTGCAGCATCCTAGTTTGCAGTTGCTTGAGGAAAAGCAATTTCAAGCGGCAAGGACTGTAATGTCCTTTTATAATTAAGCATCAAAACACCTGCTAACCGACTTAATTCCCATAGATTCGAGCAAGTACTGCACATTCGGTACTTAGAACAGATCGGGACATTCATTCAGTATTAAAGTCATCAGTCGGATAAAAGAAGCTTTATTTCTTTAGGCTTAAAAGTCAACATCAAATAAGAATTGCATGCATGCAAAAGTGAAGCATAAACCCTAAAAGTGACATGCAAACCCTAAAAGCGCATGATAATCTATTTAAGAAGGGTTATTGGACTAAAGGAGCTATCTATTATTATTATTGTTGATTTGGAGCTTTTGAGCAGCAGCACAGCGTGCAACCGCGGGAATTGGGGTTGAAGACGGCGTCTTCAGCTAACGAGGGTTCAACAATGCAACTATCTACCCTAGTCTCTTTCAGGATAGACCATCCAGGTTTATCAACAACATTCATCATATTCATCCATAACCAGCGTTTCAGTATCCACCGGAAGATTATTTGCAGATTCATGTGTGAAGCTGGGGTTTAGATAGAAAACCCCAAGGTATTCACCGGTCTCTGAATCCCGGTTTATCTTCTGTATATTGGCATCACCTTCACCGACAAGGTCACTCCACTGCATTGGGTGATCTTCAACTTCCGGTTTGCTCATCCAGAGCATTTATCAGCAGATCCGAGAGGTTGGGGGGTGTGAGCACCAGACTAGTAAACCAATTCGCTAGGGCTCTTGGAGAGGTCAGAATCTCTGCATGCTTCGGTCATTCTCTCTGGCACGGGAAGATCTACATCCCAGCAAATTCTTAGCCCCATCTAGCACCTTCTTCACCAAAAACGTCACCTTTAGCTGAGGAGAGGGTTTCGTGCTATCGAGCGGTAACACTAGGAAGGAAGCAATATTACTTCACCAGCTCAGCTTTATCTGCATGCGTCTTATCTCTGGAGCATCTTCAACTTGATTATCAGTGGTAAGTGTTTGCCTTCTTCCTACAATTCTCTGCCCTAGCTCAAGTATAATTTAGGGCCATTAGCACAGCACCTCGCATGCACATTTTAATTCAGTATTATTGTAAATCCCGAGGCTACAAGCAAGCCCTAGAATAGAAAACAGTAGAATATCAGTATTTGGGATATTACAAAAGGACAAAAACCCCAAAAGCATTAGTAATTCATCTCTGGAAATGAGATAATGTTTTCAAAATTCTCAAACCCTAATGGGTTTGTACCATAGATCCAAAAGTTACAAAAGATAGTTTTTACAAAAACACTAAATTAGGGCTTTCACCAAATTAGGGCTTTCTGCCCCTAGTTTTCTCTCTCCTGCTCGATTGTCTGCCCAGACCAGAATTTAGGTCTACCTATGTGCTGCTTGATTTCCGTACTGTTGCCTGGAACTGTCTCTTCCTGCCCAGAAGTCTGTCTGTTCTACCCAAAGCTCTCTCTGCCCTGCCCGAAATCCCGTCAAGCTGCCCAAGCTGATACTCGACCTGCCCGAGCCTTGTCTGCCCTACTCGAGTTGTTTCCCGAACCCTGTTCTATTTGCCTGAGCCCTGCCCGAGCTACCCAAAACCTGTCCAAGGGTCCGCCGCCTGCCCGGAAGTCTTCTCAGGCTGTCTGTTGACTGCTCGAGGGTCTGTTGTCAGCCCGATACCCTTCTCGGGTTGTCTACTGCTTGCCCGAGGGTTTGTAGAGGCTGCCCAAGCCCTGATAGGGCTTGTTGTAGGTGATCACGGGCAGAGGAGAGCGGTCAAAGGTGGAAGAGAGGTAGCCTGTGAAGAGTTGCAGGTTGCCCGTGAAGATGAGAGACTGCCCGTGGAAGACTAAAGGCTGCCCATGGAAGATCTAGTAGCAACCATGAAGAAGAAGGGTCTAGGGTTTTACCCAATGTTATCGAAACCGGACCGGTCATCGAACCGACGAAGCCCAAAATGTGAACCGAACCGGAACCAACAAAAAACCGGGTAAAAGACCGGCTCTAAAAAATACATTAAATATTCATATTTTGTAAAAAAACATATATATTCATGTGCATAATATGAATCCAAACCATTAATACACAAATATGCAAAGTTTCTCATATATATAGCAAATATGCGTGCAAATATCCAAAATAGCACCTAGTGCAATACATCTCTGAGGTTCTGAACCAAAGTACATCAACAAAGAGGCTCTAAATGGCCCCTACAATCCAAAAATAAACCATAGTACTAATGAATAACAATAAAGTGATCATATGGCACTACCCTACTAGCTACTACTACTAGAGTCTAGTGCCTAGTAGTCTCCTACTCCTCATCATTGTCCTCCTCATCGTCATCCTCATCCTCTTCCTCTTCATCCTCTTCAGGAGTGGGATTCTGAGCCCTACTTGATTCCCCTAGCCCTGAAGGTGGAACCTCTGGAGGTGGGTCCAAATCCAACCAAGAAAGGTATTCATTATCAAATATTGGTGCTTGAGTCTCCACAACCCACTCTGATGATGGATCAAAGTCATCCAAGGTTATGTTGCCTGATGCTGGTGTCTTGTTCAACAACTGGTTACGCCTCAGCCTAAGATTGTACTAAGTAGGGGGGTCTTTAAATAGTGTTAAGATAGGCTTAGGGTTAGGTTAGAAGCATAGGTTAGGTTTTATTTTCTGCTTTTTTTAAGAAAATTGAGTTCCGTGAGTCCCCAGTCTGCAGCCGTACGCCAGAGTACAGACCGACCAGTTTTGACCGGTTCGGCTGGTTTTGGCCAGTTTTGACCGATTCCGTCCCCGGTTTGGAAAAAAATCCGGTTTTAGGAAAAAAAATTACTGACTAGACCAACCAACCCTGTAAACCACTCAGACCGGCTGGTTTTGCCGGTTCCGGTCCGATTTCGATAACATTGGTTTTACCCTAGACTGAATCCAATTGGCTGAGACTAAACCCTAGCAGACCTAGGGTTGTGTTGTAGTAGAAGGTGAAGAATCGAGATGCCCTAGCTAGAATCCTCCATGCTAGGGCATAAACCACACACAAAAATTCCTTCTCTTCAATAACCAGCGAATACTTCTATTGGAGCAACTGTGAGTTCAAGAGCAAGAGCCTTTTGAAGCACCTGCAAGTGGACGAATACTTAAAAGAACAAAAAATTATTATTTTATTCTTTTATCTTTTGACTTTTTCCTTGAGTGGTATTAAAGGTCTTTTTTCCCTTTTGCTTTGACTCCTTAGTGGTACTAAAGGTCCTTATGTATTTTTTACTTTTACTTTAGCCTCTTCAATTGCCCTGTGGTCAAAACAAGTGGTCAAGGTGGTCCTTCATCCCCACTCAAAGTACATCATCATAACCAGAGAAAATTACTAATGCTTTCATCTCACACTCCATGTGCCACCAAGATCGGGTAATAAGGTGTCTTAACCAAGGGTAGCTAATCCCTGGAGAAGATCACAAAGCCCACAGATCGAGGAAGGAGTGTAACACATGCCCAAACCCGGTCTAGGGCTTATAGTGTTATCCCGGTAACAGACCAGGCGCTTGAGCCATAGGCTGCATAATTTGACCCAAGGTCAAATACTTGATAACAGACCAAGCACCTCCATTCTCCCGAAGAATGGCCCTCTGCCCCAGGCTGAGTCCCTAGTGCCGGACTAGGTTAAATTCCCGGTAACTGACCAAGTGCCTCCATTCAAATAATGGCCACTCAGCTCTAGGCTGAGTCCCCCAATGCTAGACTGGTTCCACATCCTAGTCCCTGACCAGATGTCCCCATTCAACAGAATGGTCACTCAGCTCTAGGCCGAGTCCCCCAATGCTGGATTGGTTCCACATCCTAGTCCCAAACCAGATGTCCCCATTCTCCTAACAGAATGGCTCTCAGTGCTGCTCAGGAAATATTAACATGAATCGCATGGAACTCTCTTCTATTTGATGAAAAACAGGTCCCTACTTTTCAGACTGTTGCTAGGGTGACCTTACTTTTGCAGTTTTTTAAGGAAGCTTCCAGTCATGCTATTTCTCGTAAGATATGAGAACTTCAGGTGGGCAAAAGATAATGTTGGGACTTTTCTGATGGCGCTTTCTAGGGTCTGGAGCACACTTGTGGCATTGGGAGTATCCTGTTTTTTGCAGATGAACGTTACATTTCTTTCAAAGCAAATTGTGACGGAGGCACAAACAAGTTGGCAAAACATCTGGCCTTACGTACTTTGCATGAATTGGCTTGGGAGAAAGGGTCCGAGAGCTTTTCAAGTTTTCAGGGACTCGGTTCTTGTTATCAATTGGATGCAGGGGACTGTCAACTAAATAAACAAAAATCTCCATGCTTTTGGACTACTCCTTAAGGAGATAGTTGGAGCTTTTAACTCTTTGAATTTGCCATATGTTCCAAAAGTTAAATCAGCTGGCTGATAGCTTGTCTAAGGAGGGACCTGGATTGTCGTCAGGAACCTTTATTGTGACCAGAACGCAAGGGAATATCATCCACAAAAGCAGGTGTACTCTATATTTCTTTTGGTACATCTCTTCTGGGGTTTTGAACTGGTTTTGTTGATAACTCTTGACAATTCTGTCTACAAATATTTTGTATAAGAAATGCACATTTAGATGAAAATACTGCATAAAATAGAATAGTAATTACTCTAATTTATTGCTTACTTTACAGCAGGTTCAGGAGTTTTTAGACTCAGCGACAAACTTATCCCTTTTTGTATCTGTGCCACGAGCACCTGAAGAATGTGTTTTCTTTGAGTTTCTGGTAATAAAAAAGCGACATCTTTTCTTGGAAAAAACAAAAAACTACAATCTTGTCTGTTACTTTTTGTTGCTAGGTTTTCCCTCGAGCAGATTTATGGTCATTGTCTACATAATGTAACTTAAATTTCAGCAACAAATTTGCCATTCTTTGGTGCAAGTATTAATTATCAAAGTTTACTTTTGCAAATTAAGTTTGACACCATATAGCAATAGGGCCACTTTGAATATCATAAAGATAAGTTCAATTTCAGTAAAGTATACCTGGTGTCCATGCAACTTTACAATTACTAAGCTAAAATATTAAGATGTCCATGCAACTTTACAATTACTATATTAGAATAATAAGATGGTTGACCATCATCGTTCCTTTAACATCTGAAATTGCTCTCTTACCTTAAGTGCAATAAGTCCTAGCACAAATGCAGCTTCTTTTTCAACCTCATGTTCGTATGCTATAGGTCCTTCCCCCTCCACAACTAAAGGAGCCTCGAGGTGTCGCACTAGAGCCACCACAGCTCCTTCATTGACCAGAATATCAATATCCTCATCTGTAAAAAAATTAAGCAAAAAAAGCACCAATTAGCAAAGTCTGTTCTGTTATTAGATTTAGCTTCACACTAATCCAGCCAGTTAAGATTTCCATCAAGCAGACCTTACAGACACGCTTGATTATATTGTGTGTAATATTCTAAAACTTAAAAGTAACCTGTGATAGCACTAGGCGTAGTATTCTGACCTAATAGGCACACAACACACTTGTAAATAAATAATAATGCTTGGATATGAAATAATACGGTGAATTCTGGAAAATGAAGATTCATGGGCCATGGGCCCAGGAAATGACAGGGTGGAGTATGAAGAGGCAATCACAGTGAAATGCAAGCATAGGCCAATAGCCTAATATACATTAGAAAAGCAACAGCAGGTGTAAATGTATCGGCATCTCCTTTTTGAATAAAAAATTATCCATTTTCATTCTTCCGCCATTCTTCTCTTGTCTACATTGAAGTCTGCCGTCTATTTTAATAGTGACCTGCAATCGTCTTTCACCATCCCAATTAAATATCATATACCAAGGATATCCTAATTTGACTGATTTATCTCATCAAACTACATCCAACCAAATTTGGGCACTGATATTCACCATTTGGCTAGTCTTTCCAAAACTTTTAGAAAACAATTTGACAGTTCAATTCATAGTCGCAAGATTTGAATATGGATACAAATTTAAATACGGTTCGGAAAGGCAAAACAAGTAATGAAAAAAGCCCAGTATGGCTCCAATACATCTCACAGATACAAAAGTATGCATTTTGTTATAACTTTTAGAAAAATTTCGGCCTCAGGAAAGCCCAGAAAATAAATAAATAACAAAAATAAGATATCCTTCCAAAATTGACAACTTTGTTTATAATTACAGGGGTCTTTATGAATTTTTTTTAATATTTTCAGGCTTTTTGACGTTTTTTAGTTTGTGGGTAAACCCATAGCAAATAAATGAGGGATATTATCCGTGCTGTACAGAAAATTTGTCCCGTACATCAGAGGGCAGAGCCAAATCTTGCTACTATGGTTCAAAATGCACATTTACCAAAAATTCTAGAGTCTAAAATTATTTTACTAGACAGATAGCCAACTTAACTATAAAATATATAAAATCGTAACAATTTTAAACAAATAGAATCAGTTTTCGTCAGATATCTGTAGTTAACATTTTGAAGATCATAAAGCCCCACCAGAATTTCCACAGTTGCAAAAAAAATATGATTCTCCGTCAATTCTGCTAAGATTTGCTTTCAGCATAATTTTGGGGCAATGCCGATGGAATTAATTTAAAAACTTCATTCAAGAACCCTAATTTGACACGCATATTAAGTTCCTGCCAACCTTCTTTAAACAAACTGCACAACAGAACAGAATCAACCCTAACTTGGCAATTCTCACGGCCAGGTCTTGATCAGCTAGTCTGAGTTCCAGCCAGTGGAGGTAATCTCGCAATCAGTCTACGTGGGAGTTGAACCATTGGCCAATCTTAACAACACAAAAACGTAGACTCACATCGACAGTAATGTATGCATGTGAAGGCAAATTCCAGTGAGCAGTTCAGCATATTTAGCCAGATGAGAATGTGATGCCAAATAGCATGATTTAACATACTAAAATGCCGAAATCCATCACAATTTGCTGCATTTTATCTTCTTCCGCCAAAATCAACCCTGACAAAATGCAGCTAAGAATGAATTTTCTTTCTTTATTTATTAACTAGCCTCGTTTCGCCGAATCTGCGAGGGCGTGCAGTGCGCTCTTGTAAAATAACACTATTTAACATACTTAAATAATGAAATCCATCGCAATTCGCTGCAATTTATCTTATTCCTTATTATCAACCCTAGCAAAATGCAGCTTATACTAAATTTTCTTACATTATTTATTTACTTACCTCGTTTCGCAAAACCTGCGAGAGCGTGCAGTGAGCGCTTGACGGCCGCACGATCGGCCTCGCGCCATGAGAAATGTCTGGCGAGGGTTTGCAGGTGAACACGGAGGCCGCGGACTGAAGGGCTGTCGACGTGCTCCTCCTCATCCTCCTCTAGCGGTGGAGCTGCTGAAGATGACGAGGTCTCTGACTGCTTTCTCTTGTGGCCTTTCCTCCCGTGTCTGGAGTCTGGGCTTCTTCGCTCCATGTGACCGCGGCCTTCACTCCCTGCCTCTTCCCAGCTCCTCCTCTTCTTCTGCTGCTTCTTCTTAGGAATTCGAACCCAAGACCCTTGAGCTGTTCAACATAAAGACGCCCGTTATGTTTCTGGGTGAGTGAATCACAGTCGTCGCTCCGAATTTTGAAAAATATATAAATAAATAAATAACATTGTTATATTATATATATATATATATATATCACTTTCGAAGAGGAATAATATTTAAGAGCTTTTTGACTTGGTGAGATGTCGAAATGTAAAGGCGGGATGACTCCCATGTTGAAAATTTGTCTTCTGCTGATAATGTTTTATATGTATATAAAGTGTTTCAATGGATCCCTTTTTTGGATACATGAAGTGGTAAAAGTGTACGTTATGCTTCCTTGGATCCTTTCCATCTTTTGCTAGTGCACCATGTTCTTTTGCTAAAGTGAATCTCTTCTTGTAATTTTTTAATTAGTAAAAAATTATGTGTAAAGCCTTTAAAAAGTGTGACACTTTGAGGAAGGAAGTAAAAGGATGGCATACGTTAGGGCTTTGCCTAGGCAATGATCTCATCCTTCCAAGGTTGGACTTGTGAATGCCATGGCATAGCCAAGGACAAGACTTCTTTTTGTTCTTTCCATAGGGTAGTTAGTACTTAGAAATTCATTTGGTAAATTAAGAAAATATTATTCCACTTTTAAAGGGCATTTTTATTAATCAGAAAAAAGGTGATTTAAAGTTAATTTTGCAAAGTAATATAGAACCATGGAGTCTATTATATGAGAGAGTAATTTATTAAGAAGTAATTATTTGAGCAAAACTCAATTGTTAAATGAGTGGTAATAAATTAATAAAAAAACACAACAATAATATATATAGAAGAGGTTTACAAATCGAGGAAACAATCATTGGAAATACAAACTCTATAATATATATTATTAAGGAAATTGTAACATTGGAAATACAAACTCTATAATATATATTATTAAGGAAATTGTAACGATGAACTAAATTACAATTGAACCATCGGAGCTAACATGTCCAGTAAAATCAAATGCAATGGTGAATGAGGCAAAAACACTATAACGATATTGCTTAGCCAATCAAAACTGTATGAATTTATTGAGCCGAGAGGCTCTCTACAGCCCAGTATGGGGGAGATCTTGTAATGTTACGTAACGTTATGTAACGTTACGTAACGTTATTTTTATTAATAAAAAAATAGATTTTTTAATTATAAAACAAAATAAATGTCTGCCAGAAAAACAACGGGAGAGATGTTGTAATCTTCCTACCTAACAAAACAATAAAAATAATAAAAAATAACAAAACAATAAAAAAGTAAAAGTTTAATTATCTCAAAAAAAAATGTGGATCATAAAAAAAACACAATATGGGGGAGATGTTGTAATGTTCCTTCCTAACAAAATAATAAAAAAAATAAAAATTGAATTATTTGCAAAAAAATGTTGGCCTTTTAAACAACCCATGGTTTTATTGTATATGGTTTAGGAGGACCGAGCACATGGTTTTAAAACCATGTGCAAGGCCTCCAAAAAAAAAACCATGGTTTTATTCTACATGGTTTAGGAGGGCCTTGCAAATGGTTTTAAGACCATGTGCAAGGCCTCCTAAACAGCCCATGGTTTTAGGAGGGCCTTGCATATGGTTTTAAAACCATTTATGGGGAGATGTTGTAATGCTTGTTCCTAACAAAATAAAAAATAATATTAAATATTATATGTTGGCCATAAATAATATTAAATATTAATAATAAATATATTATATGTTGACCTTAAATAAAAAGATGTGTCGTTTTGGTTTGAATCAAATCAATGGTATATAGAGGACACACCAAAGTTGATAGCTCATTGAGTGTAATACCTAAGAAGAGGTTTGCACCTAGAGAGATGTGATCCCTCTCGGCGCCTGATAGAGCCTAGGATTTGGATCTACGCTGGTGTAGTGCAATGGAACTCCTTCTTTGGACTTTGTTCCTCCATAAGTATTGAATCATGTAATATTTGTGCCGAGAGGCACTTTACAGCCCAGTATGGGGGAGATCTTGTAACGTTACGTAACGTTATGTAATGTTATGTAACGCTATTTTTATTAATAAAAATTATTTTTTTAATTAAAGGCCAAAATAAATGTCCGCCAAAAAACAACCTAATATGGGGGAGATGTTGTAATCTTCCTACCTAACAAAACAATAAAAAAGTAAAAATTTAATTATCCGTAAAAAAATTGTGGGTCACGAAAAAAACACAATATGGGGGAGATGTTGTAATGTTCCTACCTAACAAAATAATAAAAAATTAAAAATTGAATTATCCTCAAAAAAATGTTGGCCTTGCACATGGTTTTAAAACCATGTGCAAGGCCTTCTAAACAACCCATGGCTTTATTGTACATGGTTTAGGAGGGCCTTGCAAATGGTTTTAAGACCATGTGCAAGGCCTCCTAAACAACCCATGGTTGTAGGAAGGCCTTGCATGTGGTTTTAAAACAATATATGGGGAAATGTTGTAATGTTCGCTCCTAATAAAATAAAAAATAATAACAAATATTATATGTCGGCCATAAATAATATTAAATATTAACAATAAAAATATTATATGTGGACCTTAAATAAAAAGATGTGTCTTTTGGTTTGAATCAAATCAATGGATACCTAAGAAGAGATTTGATCCCTCCCGGCACTTGATAGAGCCTAGGATTTGGATCTACGCTGGTTTATCACTAATGATTCCCCTTCCTATAACCATTATTTTGACAATCGTTGGTATGCTTGTTATATATCTTGAATTTGACATTTTGATGTTGCCATCGATGAATACACGTACATTGACATGGGTGGGATCTTCAACCAAAATTAGTAGCATTTTTGTGTGGACATCAATGGGATCTTAGTAGGCATCAACTTGCATGCCTTCCCAAGTCCGTTATCAACAACATGAACAAACATTATCATGTTGATGTCAATGTGATACTTTGGGATGATTGGACTAACTTTCATGTCTTCCCCCACCAATCATTGATTAGCCTGTCATCAATCTATTATTAGGCAGTTGCTTAACCCTTCTCGGGTCAAAACTTTTTCCTTCTACGACCTGGCCATTTTCCTAAGGTTATTTCAACAAATGGTTGTCAATGGATAATGATTCCCTCTAGTAGTTTGAAGAACATAATTGTTCATCCATAAAGAGATTGGGGGCATTGATTTGGATTAAGAAGCATTTTATATAGCTCACATTGCATTAATAGGTTTTTCCTTCAACATTAGGATATCCATCAATCAATTTTTTAAATTTGGAAGCCCCCTTTTCAAGAAGAAGCTTACATCTACCAATGTGTGTGTGGTTTATTTGTTTTGGATTTTGACTCTATTATGAACACAAAGGAGTTTCTTCATTATGACCATCGGTATACGGGAAAGCCCCCTTTTCAAGAAGAAGCTTACATCTACCAATGTGTGTGTGGTTTATTTGTTTTGGATTTTGACTCTATTATGAACACAAAGGAGTTTCTTCATTATGACCATCGGTATATGGGATGTGTAGTCCTATGCATGAAACCCCATTTCCCTTACTTTGATCCTTGATCCATGTTAAGCCTTGTATACTATGACATTACATTTCTAATATTACAATAGTATTGTCTTTATTGGTAGGACAGGACCTTAATTGCAATGGTATGGTCGATTATAGTGGTAATTGTACAATTTGTCTCCTATATATATATATATATATATATATATATATATACACACACACACACACTAAGCAAACCTAGCTTAGGATCATCTTATCTTTTTTTATGTATTTGATACATTGTAAAATGAGGTTGGGCCCTCAAAGAGGCCTCTTATTCAACTCTTTCCTTCATTCTTAATGCATTGGATTACTCTCTCTTTCTTATTTTGTGCTCTTTTGGGAAATTGGTGCATAACATTTGGTATCAGGGCCATTTTTGCTATAACTTTTTTTTAGGGATGCCCTAAAGAGAAAGAATTTTAAGGAGGCTCAGAGGACATAGCAAAGTATCTCTAGTAAAAATTTCAATCCCTTGTTCATTATAAGTTTAGAGTCATAGTCTATGGAAGTTAAGGTTTTTAACTAGTCCAAAAACTAGTCTCAAACATATGTTTTGGGTAAAACGGTTATATTTTAATCTTGAGTACTCCAAATTGAGTGCCGCCTATTGCATCAGAGGAAGAAATACCATAGTTAATGTAGTAAAAAATTTAGAAGCAAAAAAATAAAACCAGAGACGTGTCAGTCCGTACAAGTTCTCTTTCTTAAAAGTGACAAAAATAACAAGTTTTGGGAAAGTTACGATAACTTTCTCTTGGCACCTCCTAATTGGGTCAAATCTATCGCATTATAAATAAGACACAGCATGCTACTACGTAAAAATTCAAACTTATAGGGGGCGATACTTTCAGAGATACTTCAAGAGCAATGTCAATCAGCACGANAAATCTATCGCATTATAAATAAGACACAGCATGCTACTACGTAAAAATTCAAACTTATAGGGGGCGATACTTTCAGAGATACTTCAAGAGCAATGTCAATCAACACGACAACCTACAAACATTGGTTTTTAAAGGTATGTTAACTTGAAACTTGCATAACTTTTTATTAGAGTACATGTTTTGGTTAATTCAAAAGGTGTGATAAAGAGGAAATAGAGAAAAAATATGTTAAATATCAGTGAGGATCTAATGGCAAGAGGTGGAGAAAAAATTACTTCACCCATTACACCTCCTGAAAGTTCAACCCGAACTCATGATGAAAATGAATAAATGTTTAACCAACTATCCAATTTGGAGGCCAAGGTTAATGAATTGAATGTTAGGTCAATGACACATGTTCAATTGGTAAACACAAAAAAGTATATAGAAAGTGAGTTGAAAAATATGGGCAGTAAAGAGGATCTCGAAAAGATGGCCAATAAAGAGGATCTCGATAAGATGGCTAGGGAGATGGCTGGTAAAGATGATCTTGAAGTTATGAAGGGGGTCATTATGAATGATATGAAACATTTATTTCCTCGTAATTCATCTCCTCGAGAAGAGGATATGCAGAACAAGAGGGACTTGTCCCACTTAGATATTGAGAAAATTGGAAAACAATTAGAGAACAATAGGTTTGAGTCTTTAGCATCTAATAATTCATAACATTATCATGAGGTCAACTCAAGACCAAGGAACTAATTCAATCCCAATATTTACATGAGAAAGTTTGATGCCAGTAATCCAGTGGCATGGATATTCTAAGTGGAGCGTCTCTTTGATCTACACCAAGAGCCAACTTTGCAAAAAGTAACTATTGCATTCTTATAATTAGAACCTCATAAATTTATATGGTGTCAATGACTTTGTAAGGATATTCCTTCTTTGGCCAATTGATAAATTTCAAGCAAAAAGGTCATGTTATAGAGCACATTAAGTAGTTTTATAAGTTGAGTCTTAGACTGGAGAACATTTCATAGGATAATTTGTTGGATTTCTTTATGGGCACTTTGAGGTACATCTCTTTGAACCTAAATCATTGGAGAATATGTTGGCCCCAGGAAAGTTAAGCAAAATTCAGCTAGAATTATGTTTGGGAAGATAAAGGTTTCGGTCCCAAGAAGATTTATGACGAAAAAAGAGTCTGGAACAGAAGAGAATATACGACAGAAGCATCTGCGATGGAAAGACCGATGACGAGAGCAGCTGCGACGAAAACAACCACGACAAAAGAAGAGCAGAGCAGTTGAAAAGGACAGTTTGTATGATCATGGGTAAGGAGTTAGTTAGAATAAAGCACACTTTTGGTAATAAAACTGTTGAGGCTTGGAAAATTGCAGGTAACAACAGTTAGGGATTCTCCCCAGTAAACGTTCCCAACTAGCCCGCTACTGTTTGGTATGGGGAATCCATCTGGTTTACGGTCCAACTACCATAGGTCAAGTAACAAAATTAAAGGTTTTTACCAGTTACGGCACGGTCCACCGTGTGTATTTTTTAGTTTTTTATGTTTAAGTATGATGTGCAAGTGCCTATCTAAAAATGCAAATTGATAGAGAATACGAGGAGCGATCACAATGTGATGCGCAGGTTCTTACCTCTCGTCTTAGTTCTCTCACATCTAAATCACACACAACAATAAACTAAAACTAACTATCTAACCTATCCCTAGGGAGCAAGATTAGAATGAGTAATGTATTTCTGCACATGTATTAAGAAAAATCACAGATAGCTGTTACTTATTTCAAAACACATGAACATTAATAGATATATTAACAACAAGATAGCTTATTGTTTATGAAAAGCCTTTATTACTCACAGTGGAAATTTCATAGAATAAACTAGAGCACATTCATAACAAGAACATAGGTTCAAAGAGTTAGAACGATCTCACAGTTAATGGACACAAGCTGAAAACGAAATAGTTCACATTCAACAAATCCATAGCACAGCATTTGAAACCTTCCACGAAGCTTTCTCCAACAGGAAACTTGTAATTCTTTATTTCAAAAGGAAATAGTTCTTCTTACAACATACTCTCACAAATCTATCTGGGAAAAAGTCCTCTATCTACATTTAACTCTCCTATACTTATACAAAAAAGGCAAAACATTTGGGCTGCCCCAAAATGACTTTTGGGCTTCCCCAATGTTTCAATCCAAAATCTTGTCCTGTAGTGAGTGCTCATACATTATACAATATATTACATTTTAAACAAAATTTAATAGAGCACTTTTATGAAGAGGGCCCCGCTTGATCATTTATAAACTTTTTCCATGCCTGGGCCTCTGCTCCTATGCTTTCAAAATCTGAGGGTTGAAGAAAATGGATGTTGATCTCATACTTTGTAGCCTGACTCTTAACCACCTCTATTCTTGTTGGACTCAAGCGTAGCTAATCTTCAAGTAAATGGATGCTGACTGCTGAATGAGTTACTGCATTCTTCAGGATCTGCTTATCTAGATCCTTGACTTGTTGGATCTTCTGCTCATCTTCCTGGTACCTGCTCTGTAGTTGTTCTATGAACATCTCATGTTCTGGTATTGCATCCAATCTTTGTTTTGCAGCAACTTGGCATCTATTGTAGGTGACCAACACCCTTATGCAGTATTCAGCACAGGCTCCTCTCGTTTTCTTCACCGTTTTCTTGAATTCTTCTGCAGTATTGATTGCAAACTCCAACAAGTCATAGTCCTACTTTAAACTTTGTCAATCTTTGACTGGTAGCTCAGCAGGGGTTTCCTCATTTGTCTCTATCCACACTATCCTTCCAGTCAGGATCTCCAAAATATCGTCAGATCTGTCTACAAAATATAAAGTGGTGTCCAAGATTTCTTCTAATCTGCTATCTATTTGCACAACTTTACACCTTTCCTCCTCAATGCATACTTGTAGTTGGTGGATTTTCTTCCTCTGGGATAGAACATATTCTTTCAAAGGTTGGACATCCATTTTCTGTTCCATGGCATCCTTCAGTGATGTTGTTAATGAAGCAATCTGTCCCTCAAAACTTGCTACTTGCACTTGATATTGCTTTTCTCTTTCTTCTATGGTGGCCTTATGTGCCTCCAACTCAGCAATTTTGCTTTGTAGCTGGTCCTTTTCTGCACTCAGAGTTTCATATGATCCTTTGAGGTCATTTTTCTCTGTCTTCAACACCTGATACTCTAGCTGTAGCCTCTGTCATTATGCTAAGCTATTATGAGCATCTTTTTTTGTTCTCTCCATGGAAACTTCTAAGGTCATCTTGTTTGCATGCAGAGTCTCGAGTTCTGCCTTTGAAGTCCTCACTTCATTCTGCATGTCCTCAAATTTCCTCTTCAGCTTATAACCTTCATCTCTTTCTTTCTTCGGTGTTTCTTTTAACTGAGTTGCGTTCTTTCTTGATTGCTCTAGATCCGTCATCAATCTATCTACATTATCTTCCATAGCTTGGGTTAATGCCACCCCATCTCTTGTTGTCAATCTCGGATCCACATCTGTGCCATACACCAAAGTTTTATCAGTTATCATCTTACTTGATTGTCCTCCTGTTTCAATCTTTCTTTCAGTTCTTTTGACAATCCTCTTCTTCTCCTTGTCATAGAAGATAGTGCTGAAATCAGGGACCTCTTCTCCTTCTTTCTGCATAAAAGGTATCAAATTCAATCCAGAAAAAACAACTTGTTCTTGAGTGCTGCCAGAAGTTGCAGCAGGCTCCTGAAGATTAGGATTATCTTGTCCATCCCCTTGATCAGTATGATCATGTGCCCCTTATGCATCCATTTGTTCAGTAGTTTGTTGGTCTGTTTGCGATCCTGTTAACCTTTGACCCTCGCTTTCTTCTTGTTTTTTCTTTATCTCTGCATCTTCCTTCTTCTTTCTTTCTTCCTCTTCCCTCTTTGTTGCTTCCTCTGCAGCTTTCTTTCTTTCTTCTTCTTCATTCTTTAGCCAACTCTCTGCCTCTTGTGCTAGCCTCCTAGCATCCTCTTCCCTCTTTTTGGCTTCTTCTTCTCCAGCTTTCTTTTGTGCGGTTTTGCCCTTACCGCCCACAATGGTGATCTTCTGTTTAAATCTCTTATTCAATGCAGTCATATTCTTTGCATTTATGAAGATTTCTTCATCCTTGTCCCAGAAATTTGTGTATTCAAAATGAACATTTGCTTCTTTGCAATGCTCTGCAACCTTATTTTGGGAGTCGTTCCTGTGGAAGTTCATCTCACCAAAACGAAAGTGCTCCAGCTCCTGTACGAATTCAACAGCCTGTTTAACCTTTGTAAACTTATAACTCCCTAACTAGAAAGGTATGGCAGGATAGGCTGCCTTCTTATGTTCAAACAAGAAGCTTCCTACACCATCAAGATATACCTGCCTAACTGCTTCTTTATGTACCACATAATCAGTGGCATATTTAGGGAGTAGAGAAGGTGCCCTAGAGCCACCATACATTCTGATGTACATTCCCTCTTCAGTCAAATAGTAACTCCCATGTTCTTCAATGACTTTGAATGCCTCCTCGGACATGCAGTTGCATTATGTCGAGAAGATCAAAGTGTACAAAGGCATAATGAAATGTTCACATATCTCTTTGTAGTGGCTATAATATTTGTGTGCCCAAAATAGTTTGTATGTAGTGTATACAGGGGTCATGTCCCTGTCCCAATTACACCGTAAGGCTGGAAATGGCTGGGTACATAATATACAGTCCACTAAGATAGAGCTCATGTAGAACTCAGACTTCTTTTGTGACACCCCTCCCAAAGCTAAAGACATGCATGCTAAGAGGCTATTGGACACTATGTTTGCCCAATTAAATATAGTCCCCAGAGTGGCCACATGGAAAATAATGGGTATCCATCCCAATTTGAAACTTCTACCATGAACTCTCCCAAAAACTCTATTCAGCATCAATGCTATAAACCTATAAGGGGTCCAGAGAGTGGTTATATCATATTCTCATGATGGCCTGGTTCGAAAGTTCTTCCTAGGTATGATCATTCTCTTAACTGTTTCAACCATGTCCAAATTTATCTCTTTCAACCCAACTTTTAGTTAAGTATACTTGAGCAGGAGGTAGGTGATACGCCAGTGAGACATAAGCAGGACTGTATGCAACATAGCCCTGTTTGGCAGTATTTGCTAATATCATCATGGTAACATCTGCCCTAGGCAGAATCCAACTGATCACCTCTGAGCATGGGAACAACTCAGGTCTCGTGGCTACTTTCATAAGAGTCGATTTCTCGATGTTTACATATATAGTCATTTCTTCGAACCCTGCATCAGGCACATTTTGATTTGCAATCATCCGGTATATTTCACCCCACTTGTAATCTGGCTCTACTCTAGTGGTGGCTCTGGTATCTTCATAAATGTATTCCACCTTGGTGATGATTTCCACATATGTTTCTCCCTCTCCAACAGGAGGCTTCTTCTTTTGTCTTTTAGACATATCTCCTTTGCAATAGTTACCTCGCCAGCAAACACAGTATGTTCTTAGACTATTGGAGCTTCTAGCTAGTGTTAAAAATGAAGGAGAACTGTATAACACTATTTACCTCATCCATATGCATTTTCACAAATAAACTATACAAAACATTAATGCGTGAAAGAAAATGACAAGGCAAAGGAACTTCTGCAGTTGGGTTTAAAATTCTCTAAGTCTGTCTGCAACTAAATCATAACCCCGATAGAGAACCTATCATTAAAATCAGACTGCAATCAAAATACTCTAAATCCTCAAACACAAGAACCACACTATCAATTGTAATTAAAAATGCGAAAATCCCAGTTCGACCAAAATGCTGAAAACCCCTCGCTGTTCCTCAAAACTAGGGTGAGTGCCTAAGAAAATTTAAAACTCCCCCTCGGACGGCCATAAACAACCCCACAAAAGTCGATGCAGACAACGTAACGCTTGTTTGCACCAACCACCTAAACCATCGGATCAGGCTCGAGCTTCCATAACGGCTCAAAAATAGGTTCAAGAAAAACTCCCACCACAAAAACCCGTCAATTTGACTGATACCTCATGACGCAAGAATAAAATTCAATTTGGACAGCTTACTACACAGTGGTAGGAAAACCTAGCTAGGGGAAGACCCTAGTTCCCAAAATGAACAATAAAATCAAAAGGAGGGAGAAACCATGGTTGGCCTACTTGGCAAGCAAGCTGTGCAGTTGACGAGAAGGTCTGAAACTTCCACGGTAGCGCTCCAAACGAACGAAATCCCGATAGATAAGCACGTTGGTATAGTTCGACTCGACAGGGACAGAGCAAACACGAGTTCACAAGGGTAATAATAAAATAATACCATGTCCCAATATATAGACCTTTCGATGAAAAAGACGGTGGGAAAAACCTCAATTGGTGGTCAAAACCACTATAGCATCAGACAATCAGTTCACTAAAGAGCCGCAACGGCGGGCAACGGACAAACTGTGGGCTCAGGGACCAACTGAAAACATCGACGATCGAAGGCTCAGAGGACTAACTAGTAATGCGTCGACAGATAAACCAACTAAACGTCGGAGAGATAGTGTCCTACACAGCCGCAACGGCAGGAGACATACAAACTACGACTTCCTCGATCAAATGAAAACATCGACGATCGAAAGAACTAAGGACTATGGATCGACGAGTTTAAAACTAAGCATCTCCATAGTGTCTATGAGACAAACAACAAGGCCTCCGAAACGGCGGTGTCGCTCGAGACTAGAACTCCGACTATTTATCAAAAACATTCTGATAGCAAAAACAAAAAAAAATCATCGCAAAGCAAAAGGTTTGAACCGATAAAACCACAGAATCGGTGAAAGTAAAACTATCCATCGACATGTTCTCTATTTGTCCTCCGAAACAGCAGTGATATAGAAGGCTAATGCTCCGACCGTGATAAAATAAAATTGCTGACAGTCCAAAAATAATTTAGATAAAAGCGCATCGGCGAAAATAAGAACTGTCCATCAGGACGTTCATTACTTACCCTCCGCAACGGTGGCTGCGTAGAGAACTACCGCCCTGATTCACACATAAATAGACTTCCGATAGCGATAAAGGAAATCATTTTTAAATCTAAAGGCCCTCATTTTCAAATCCAAACTTTAAACTCCACATTCAAAAGCATCAGCTGGACAAAAGGTAATCATTCAACTTCTGAAAGGAAGGAAAGCAGTCTACCTCAATTCAACTTCAAACAATCCAAATTTATAGCAGAGGGAAAAAACAGAGTTCAGGAAACCAAATAAATCCAGGCAAGATAAAATTAAAAAGAGGGTCCATTTTTTTTTTAAATTGGGAAATAGTTGCAGCTGCAACAAAATCACAATTGTATTTTTGGGCTAATTGTGCCTATTGTCAGTTGTAATTAAATGTACGAGAATAGAAATGATAGCTTGTCAACATAATTTTTTTGGTCCCAATCATCTCTTTGAACGTTGTAAATATTTTTTAATGTGTTCTCGAGGATCTTGTTGAATGCCTCGACAACACCATTTGCTTGTGGATGATATGGTGTCGTCTTTCTATGTTGGATCTGGAATTCTTCAGTCAATTCTTCGATCAACTAATTGACAAAGTGTGTGCCCTGATCACTGATCAAAATCTTCGAACATCCAAATCTAGTCATAACATTGTCGAACAAAAACTTGGCAGCAATCGCAGCAGTACAATCCTTTACTAGCACAACTTCATTCCATCTGGTCAGGTAATCCATCGCAGTAATAATGTATCTTGCACATGTTCGCTTCCTTAGTGGATTAATAGGTTTGACAAAATCAACCACCCATTTGTCAAATGCATGTAAAGTTATATGAGGTACTAGCGACATTTCATCTCACCACGACGACTTTTCGGTTCTATAGATATCACAATTGCGACAATATTATCTAGCATCCGCATGCAAATTGGGCCACCACAATCTTGCTTCCAATATCTTATGCATTGTAGCTTTTCTAGCATAATGACCTCCTGCGACACCAACATGCGCTTCGTTCACTATCATTGGTCGCTCGTGTTCCAATACACAACGATGAAGAATTTAATTTGGTCCCATTTTATATAGTTGTCCAGCTATCAATTAGAAATATGTAGCTCGTGCCACTAATTGTTTTTTTCTATACAGTATTAAATCCTTATGGTGCATATCCCATACTCAAGAAATGTATGATATGTTTGTAATGATAATCAAACATCATGGTCACATATAATTGTGCATTAGGAAAACTATCGTCAAGATTCATGGGTTCTTCTCCACTTTCAAGCCTAAACGGGTAGTCTGGTCCTGAGTTCATTTGACCTGACTTAACAATAACTTCAAATTTAAATTCCTGGAAAAGGAGAATCCATCGACAAATATTCCCCCCCAACACTAGCTTGTTCACTGGGTATTTCAACGTTGAATCGTTTGTGAACATCTTGAAATGTCCACCTAACAGATAGTGTTGAAATTTCTGAAGCACCTACACCATGGCTAAACCTTCTCTTTCATTTGTAGTGTATTTTTTCTTTTTCTATTGATAATTTCCTTCTAGCGAAGGTAATAGGATGATTAATCGACCCTTCGTTAGGTTGTTCGAGTACAACGCCGAGTGTGACAGACGATGCATCGACATGTACATGAAATTCCTTTTTCCAATCTGGAAAAACTAATATGGGCGTTGTGACCATCTTATTATTTAGAGTGTCTAGACTCTCTTGGCAGTGCTCGCTCCATTGAAACTTAACATCCTTCTTCAACAGCTTCTCCATCGGAGCAGTCACCTCTGCATATCCTTTGATAAATTTTCGATAGTATCATGTATGTCCCAATGTCATTCTCAATTGCTTTATTATCGCAGGGGGTAGTAGGTCGACAACGATTGCAATTTTAGCACGGTCGACTAGGATTCCATCGCGACAAACCACATGGCCCAACATAATTCCAAATGGGGCACAAAGTATACATTTCTTTAGATTCAACAAAATTTGATACTGTAGACATTGTTCCAGCATCATTATGAGGATCCCAACATGATATTTTATGAACTCAAACACCGTCTAGTCATCAAAATAAACCTCAAGAAATTTATGAATAAAATATTTGAAAGCAACCACTACTATCCTGCAAAATATAGCAGGAGCATTCTTGAGTCCAAATGGCATTACCATGTATTGGAAACACCCCCACTCCATCGCAAAGGTTGTCCTCTTCCTTTGCATTTCTTACTTAAACAAGTCATGTAATCAAGCGTCATTCAAATTTATCAGGTCGACACAAATATGTGCTTGACCTGTAACCTTCTTATCTTGCACTACTATCAGAGTGATCCACTCAGATTCTTCAACCAGTTCTTTGATACCTACATCCTGCGTTCGATCTAACTCCATCTTAACTTTTTATTTATACTGGAGATTCAACTAGTGTGGTCGCTGCTTCATGGGATTTGCGGTGGGATTTAATGGTATCTTCATCTCTCTAAGATCTCTAACAATCCTCTTCATCTCCAAAAATTTTGTAGGGAACATATCCTGAAACTCATGCAATAAGCCTGTGATCTTCTCGAGTTTCATCGTCCCAATAATCTCCTATATAGGCGAACTTTGGATTTTCTGGAGATCCAATATTTACTTTCTTGACTTTCAACGGGTTTAAAAACTGGTCATTAGAAATACCAAATCCCTCCACCGTGTGAGTACCTTCATACTTTGGGATGTTTATGTCGAACGGGTCATCGTCATCGAGTTCTCCCGATACATTATTGTTAGGATTAATTAGTCCTCCTTTGTCCAATATAGTCTATTTGGTCATTTTGACTAACTTAGGAAGTCATTATCACTTAGCTAGAGTATGGGGGACACGCCTAGGGGTTATCTGCCACTTACTGCATGTGCATGCATGAGTTTATGTGCCTCTGGGACTAATCCCTACATTATAGGAGCCCACTCTGAGTGCCACCAGCATCCTCTATCAGTTGGTAGTAGTAGGTAAGTAGTTATGTTGAGTTATCCTCCAGTTACAATCAGTTAGACCACTTTCAGTTAGCCTAGTGCCATTTTTGCAGGCATGCAGGGAGTGTGGTGCATTTTATCCACCTACCTCGTTAGTTAACTAATTGTGGACTGATTTAGACATCCAGAGTTAAACTAGTGAGCTTCAACAATGGTTTGGACACACTGAGTTAGTGAATTAGTCAGTTAGAACTAATATATTCAAATCCTATATTTAGCATTCGAATTCTATTTATTGTATAATCATTGTTTTATTGATTAATGAATTAAGATAAATGTTGTGATTATCTGAGCAAGTCTTGTCCGATTGATCTAAAATTTGTGTCATGAATTCTTTGCTCACTGTACATTCATCTTGATTATTCCATTGCATAATTCCTTTCTAATAACTCTCATCATAGCCAATGGATATATGGTTCTGTTGAGGCATGGAAAATCGCAGGTAACAACAGTTAGGGATTTTCCCCAGTAAACGTTCCCAACTAGCCCGTTACTGTTTGGTATGGGGAATCCGTCTGGTTTACGGTCCGTTTACCGTAGGTCAAGTAACAAAATTAAAGGTTTTTCCAATTACGGCCCGGTCCACCATGTGTATTTTAGTTTTTTATGTTTAAGTATGATGTGCAAGTGCCTATCTAAGAATGCAAATTGATAGAGAATATGAGGAGTAGTCACAATGTGATGCGCAGGTTCTTACCTCTCGTCTTAACTCTCTCACATCTAAATCACACACAGCAAGAAACTAAAACTAACTATCTAACCTATCCCTAGGGAGCAAGATTATCATTTATCAATGAGTAATGTGTTTCTGCGCATGCATTAAGAAAAATCACAGATAGCTGTTACTTATTTCAAAACACATGAACATTAATAGATATACGAACAACAAGATAGCTCATTGTTTATGAAAAGCCTTCATTACTCACAGTGGAAATTTCATAGAATAAACTAGAGTGCATTCATAACAAGAACATAGGTTCAAAGAGTTAGAATGATTTCATAGTTAATGGACACAAACTGAAAACAAAATAGTTCACATTCAGCAAATCCATAGCACATCATTTGAAAAATTCCACCAAGCTTTCTCCAACAGGAAACTTGTAATTATTTATTGCAAAAGGAAATAGTTCTTCTTACAACATACTCTCACAAATCTATCTGGGAAAAAGTCCCTTATTACATCTAACTCTCCTATATTTATACAAAACAACAAAACTTTTGGGCTGCCCCCCTGGTGACCTTTGGGCTCCCCCAACCGTTTAATCCCACAATTTTGTCTTTTAGTGAGTGCTCATGATTTATACAATATATTGCATTTAAACAAAATTTAATAGAGCACTTTTATGAAGAGGGCCCCGCTTGATCATTAATAAAAATTTTCCACGCCTGGGCCTCTGCTGCTATGCTTTCAAAATCTGAGGGTTCAAGAAAACAGATGTTGATCTCATATTTTGCAGCCTGATTCTTTACCACCTCTATTCTTGCTGGACTCAAGCGTAGCTGATCTTCAAGTAAATGGATGTTGATTGCTGCATGAGTCACTACATTCTTCAGGATTTGCTCATCTAGATCCTTGACTTGTTGGATCTTCTGTTCATCTTCCTGGTACCTGCTCTGTAGTTGTTCTATGAACAGCTCATATTCTGGTATTGCATCCAGTCTTTGTTCTACAACAACTTGGCATCTGTTGTAGGTGACCAGCACCCTTCTGCAATATTCAGCACAAGCTCCTCTCGTTTTCTTCACAGTCTTCCTCAATTCCTCCGCAATATTTATTACAAACTCTAACAAGTCATAGTCATGCTTTAAACTTTGCCCATATTTAACTGGTAGCTCAGCAGGGGTTTCCTCATTTGTCTCTATCCACACTATCCTTCCAGTCAGGATCTCCAAAATATCTTGAGATCTGTCTATAAAATATGAAGTGGTGTCCAATATTTCTTCTAATCTGCTATCTATTTGCACCATCTTACACCTTTCTTCCTCAATGCATACTCGTAGTTAGTGGATTTTCTTCCTCTGGGCTAGAACATATTCTTTCGAAGTTTGGACATCCATCTTCTGTTCCATAGCATCTTTCAGTGATGCTGTTAATGAAGCATTATGTCCCTCCAAAGCTGCTATCTACATTTGACTTTGTTTCCCTCTCTCTTTCTTATTCTTCATGCTTTACCCAACCTTCCACCTCTTGTGCTAGTCTTCTAGCATCTTCTTCTCTTTTTCTGGCCTCTTCTTCTTCAACTACCTTCTTTGTGGTTTTTCCCTTACCGCCCACCATGGTGATATTCTGTTGAAATTTCTTCTTCAATGCAGTCACATTCTTTGCATTTCTGAAGATTTCTTCATCCTTGTCCTAGAAATTTGTGTATGAAAGTGCTCCAGTTCCTGCACAAATTCTGCAGTCTGTTTAACTTTTGTAAACTTATAATTCGCCAGCCTGAAAGGTATGGCAGGATATGTTGCCTTCTTATGTTCAAACAAGAAGCTTCCAACACCATGAATGTATACCTGCCTGACTGCTTCCTTATGTAACACATAATCACTGGTATATTTGGGGAGTAGAGAAGGTGCCCTAGAGCCACCATACATTATAATATACATCCCCTCGTCAGTCGGATAATAAATTCCATATTATTCAATAACCTTGAATGCCTCCTCGGACATGCAGTTACATTCTGTCAAGAAGATTAAAGTGTACAAAGGCATAATGAAATGTTCACATATCTCTTTGTAGTGGCTATAATATTTGTGTGCCCAAAATAGTTTGTATGCAGTGTATATTGCGGTTATGTCCCTGTCCCAATTACACCTTAAGGCTAGAAATGACTGGGTACATAATATACAATCCACTAAGATAGAGCTCATGTAGAACTCTGAATTTTTCTATGACACCCCTCCCAAAGCTGAAGATATGCAGGCTGAGAGGCTATTGGACACTATGTTTTCCCAGTTGAATATAGTCCCCTGAGTGGCCACATGGAAAATAATGGGTATCCATCCCAATTTGAAACTTTTACCATGAGCTCACCCGAAAACTCTATTCAGCATCAGTGCTATAAACCTATAAGGGGTCCAGAGTGTGGCTGTATCATATTCTCCTGATGGCCCGGTTCGAAAGTTCTTCCCATGTATCATCATTTTCTTAACTGTTTCAATCAGGTCCAAATTTATCTCTTTCAACCAACTTTCAGTTAAGTATCCTTGAGCAGGAGGTAGGTGATATGCCATTGAGACATAAGCACGATTGTATGCAGCATAGCCCTGTTTGGCAGTGTTTTCCAAGATCATAGTAGTTACATCTTCCCTCGGCAGAATCCAACCAATCACTTCTAAGCATGGGAACAACTCAGGTCTTGTGGCCACTTTCATAAGAGCAGATTTCTTGATGTTTGCATATATAGTCAGTTCTTCGAACCCTGCATCAGGCACATTTTGATTTGCAATCATCCAGTATATTTCACCCCACTTGTAATTTGGCTCTACTCCAGTGGTGGATCTGGTATATCCATAAATGTATTCCACATCTGTTTCTCCCTCTGCAACAGGAGGCTTCTTCTTTTGTCTTTTAGACATATCTCCTTTGCAATGGTTACCCTGGTATAAACCAAACATGTTCTTAGACTATTGGAGCTTTTAGTTAGTGTTCTAATAATGAAGAAAAACCGTATCAAACCATTTACCTCTTCCATATGCATTCTCAAATAAACTATTAGAATATTAATGCATAATAGAAAATAACGGGTAAAAGGAACTTCTGCAAGCTGGGTCTAAAAACTTCTAAGTCCGTATGCAACTAAAACATGACCCTGATAGCAAATGCATCACTTAAACTAAACTGCATTCAAACTCTTTGCATAACATAAACCACCCAATCAATTGTACAAAAATGCGGAACTCCCTAGCTCAACCAAAATGTTGAAAACCCCCTCGTCGTTCCATGAAACTAGGGTAAGCGCCTATGAAAAATGAAAACTCCCTGGATGGCCATAAACAATCCCACAAAAGTCGCTGCAGACAGCGTAACTCTTTTCTGCACCAACTACCTAAACCATTGGACTGGGCTTGAGCTTCCATAACTGCTCAAAGACAGGCTCAAGAAAAACCCCACCACCAAAACTGTTAAGCTAATTGATTCCTCATGTCGCAAGGATTAAAATTCATTTTGGGCGACTAACTACACAATGGCGGGAAAACCTAGCGAGGGGAAGACCCTAGTTCCCAAAATGACCTATGAAATCAAAAGGAAGGAGAAACCATGGTTGGCCTACCTGGCAAGCAAACTGTGCAATCGACGAGAAGGTCCAAAACTTCCACGACAACACTTCAAACGAACGAAATCCTAACAGCTAAGCACGTTGGTACAGTTCGACTCGACAAGGACAGAGCAAACACGAGTTTTCAAGGGTAATAATAAAATAATACCCCGTCCCAATATATAGACCTCCTGGTGAAAAAAGACGGCAGGAAAAACTCAATCAGTGGTCGAAACCACTATAGCATCGAACGATTAGTTCATTAAGGAGTCGTAACAGCAGGCGACGGACAAACCATGGGCTCCGCGACCAATTGAAAACATCGACGATCGGAGGCTCGGAGGACTAACTAGTAATGCGTCGACAAATAAACCAACTAAATGTCGGAGAGATAGTGTACTACAAAGCCGCAACGACAGATGACAAATTGACTGCGGACCCCGCAAAACACAAAACCGTATGCGATTGGAACAACTAATGACTACGTATTGGTGAATCCAAGCTCAATGCTGACGCCATGTCGGTGACACAAAGGACTAGCCCTCTAATCAACTGTTAAACATTGTTCCGATGGCGAAAAGAAAGCAAATCAATTAAAAGCAAAAACCCGCGTAATCGGCAAGGATATGGGCTTTCTGTTGGGGTGCTTGCTAACTGCCATCTGAAACGGCTGCAACACAAAAGACTAATGCTCTGACCATGATAAAATAAAATAAAAACGTCGAAAGTCAAAAAGTAAAAGTTTTTTTGAAAAATAAACAAAGGAGATAAAAGCCCATCGGCAAAAAACATGACTTTCCATTAGGACGTTCATTAGTTAGCTTCTGCAATGGCAGCTGCGTAGAGAACTACGACCTCGATTCACTGTTCAATAGACTTCCGACCGCGATAAAGGAAATCACTTTTAAATAAAAAAACCCTCATTTTCAAATCCAAACTTTAAAATCCACGGTCAAAAGCATCAACTGGACAAAAGGTAATCATTCAACTTCCGAAATGTAGGAAGGCAGTCTACCTCAATTAATCCTCACAAAAATCCAAACTTGTAGCGGAATGACAACAGAGTTCAGGAATCCAAAACAAATCTAGGCAAGATAAAATCAAAAGGAGGGTCCAATTTTTTGTAAGAATTTGGGAAAAAGTTGCAGCTGCAACAGGTTCTCAAATTTAACATGGTATTAGGACCTTGTTCAGGCTAGTAGCAAACCTTGTCCGACCTCCATTGTGCACTAGAAGTAGTTGAGTTTCCACACAATTCCTGCAATTATTTCCTTGCTAACTCTAGATTCTGTCCAAAGAATTCTCTGTAGGTGTGACAGACTATGAAAAAGTGCACATGTCGAGGTGAAAAGGCTTGAACTGACATATGATTCCAAACTGAATTGGCTTTTCGGCGTTCTTTGCGGGTATCTACATAACTTCTTGAAGAATTGACTTATCAGCATACATAAAAATGGAGAATTCTTCAACTCTTGTACCTAGAATCCTTACACCCTTCAATTACATTGATTGGAGGGTAGATATGTAGGTAGCCTTACGCAAAAAATTCTTATTTAGTATGACAATGGGAAGAGAACTTGAGCCCCAATAGTATGTTGAGAAGAACAAGTTTCTGAATCGGCTTCATGTGCATTCACATCTCCTGTGATCTTTTGTTTCCTCTTGAGGGACTCAAGACTTCAAATGAAGCTTGGGAAAATCCCGGATCTTTGTTTAGAAAATAAGAAAATATTTGAGGGCATATTCTAGAGAATGAGCTCATTGCACTACAACCCAGCAGTTTCAAAAATATTCAATAATTAGTTTCGAAGTACAAAGCACTAGTACCGCAATGCAAACAATGTGGGATAGAGAGGAAAGATGAGCAACTTGTGTTGTCAGTGCTGAGAAAGCTTGGATCAGAGTTCTTAGTATTTGTCTTTACATTCCATTTTAGAAGAATTTCCATTCCAAATTGGAAGATGCCTTCTCTAGATGTTTTTGTTGAGTCCTTGATACAAGAGACAGATAAATTGGTTCAAATGGGGGTGATTCAAGCCTCCAAGAATCAAGCACTCTCAGTAGCAGACTCAAACAATGTGCAAGCAAGAGGAGATCCAAATGGGAAGGAGACCAAAAAACACTAATTCAAATCCAAAGGAGAATCGACAATCTTCCAGTGGAGCCTCAGGTTCCGAGAAAAAGAAAATTTTTGAGAAGGATAAATGTCCCTATTGTTTTAGAGGCTTTCATCTAGAGAGTCAATGCATGAAGAAGACCATTAACCAGTTGACAAAACTCCTTGAACAAAACAATATTTCCCTTTCACAAGGTGCAGAGATGTCTGAAGCTGGAGAGAAGACTAAAGAATATGAGAGGTCCCATGCTTTGAAAGAAGGCTTCACACAATCAAAGGCCCATGATTGATTTAGGAGCATCCAACCACATGGTTGCCTTCAAAGAATCCTTCACTACTCTAGATCTCTCAGGAGGACCTAGCATTCATATGGGGGATGATTCACAGATCCCAACTGTTGGGAGAGGTTCTATTAAAATCCAGCATGGAGAGTTTAAGAATGTACTCTGTGTGCCCTCTCTTGCAGCAAATTTGTTATCTATTTATCATATGACACATACTGGCTTGCCAAAGCAAGTTGTATTTGGTCCCAACTCAATGGAGATCTCATATATCTCAATTGGGAAGATTATAGTGAAGGGTGTTGCAAACCATGGCTTCAAGGCATATGAATTCTCACACTTTCTGCCATACTCAGCGCCAATACAATCTCAGCAGCCATTCAAAAGGGAAGGTAAAAACTCTATTTCATCTCCATTTGCAGATAATGATATGTTGTCTAATATTTCAGTTTCAAAAGACAAGGAACAAGATCAACATGATCTTGATATTGAGATTGTACCTTAAGATGGTCTAGATCTAGATCCGGCTCCTATTCCAATTAGAATCCTAAATGGGCTGAAATATCATTGAAGGAGTTGGGAATGTTGTTGGGGATCCAGATGATAGAATAAGAATGAGGTACCAGTATCAGAATGCACATGTTGCACTCTCTCACATAGCTTTGCTACCTATAGAGTGGTGCAACAAACTTCCAAAAAGATGTTACTTGATGATGAAGATTGATCCACAATTTGGCCCACTGACGAACAAAATGTATCATTCCATTCCTCCTCTAGAAACAAGAGACGGAAATAACATTCAACATATCAGAAGAAGATGGAGAGGTTCACATGCATAGTCCTAGCATGTTGATGCACAGAAGAACCATGATTTTGCATGGTTTTTCCATAGAGTTGCAGATTGTAGCATTTTTTTCATGAGTTATTGCTCAAAGAGAAAAAAATTCTCTTAAGTATGGAATCTTGTTTCTCGATTCCTGCTTATTTTGAGGGGTTTTCCCATGAGGTTTTCCCCACTTTCCTTATTTTATTAAGCAATATTTTATTCATTTAGATTGTATGGGTGACTTTTGGCCTAGTTGTCAGGGCCCAAGTTGTCCAAAGTTAGGATTAAGGTGGGGTGTTAGGATTAATTAATCCTCCTTTTTCCAATATAGACTAGTTGGTCATTTTTCCTAACTTAGGAAGTTATTATCACTTAGCTAGAGTATGGGGGACACACCTAGGGGTTATCCGCCACTTACTGCAAGTGCATGCATGGGTTTATGTGCCTCTGGGACCAATCACTACATTATAGGAGCACACTCTGAGTGCCACCAACAGCCTCCATTAGTTGGTTGTGGTAGGTAAGCGGTTATGCTGAGATATCCTCCATTTACAATTAGTTAAATCACTTTTAGTTATCCTAGCGCCAGTTTTGCATGCATGCAGGGAGTGCGGTGCCTTTTATCCACCTACCTCATCAATTAACTGATTGTAGACTGATTTAGACATCCAGAGTTAAACTAGTGAGCTCCAATAGTGATTTAGACACACTGAGTTAGCTAATCAGTCAGTTAGAGCCGACAGAGTTGAATCCTATCTTTAGAATTTGAATTCTATTTATTGTATACTAATTGTATTATTGATTAATGAATGAAGATTAATGTTGTGACTATCTGAGCAATTCTTGTCCGATTGATCTGAAATTTGTGTTATGAATTCTTTGCTCAGTGTACATTCATCTTGATTATTCCACTGCATAATTCCTTTCCAATAGCTCTCATCATAGCCTGTAGATCTATGGTTCTCAAATTTAATAATTATAGCACTCCATCCAGTGTTGGACCATCGTGCTGCTTTGATTAAATTTTGTCATTGACACAGGGATATCTTCAAATATCTTCATCTTGATCACTTGCAAAGCAACATCACTTGAAGGATGATCGTCAACAAACGCAAATGTGTGTTTGAAGCTATCAACCAGTTCATCCCATTCAATTGTTCCACATTGCAACTCAACCAACACGTACTGGTTCCTTGGTATCATGTATAGAGTGTATATAAATCGATGTACCCATTGCTGTTGCGGACATGCCTCCCATGTTGCATGACAATATTCCATGTGCTTAATAGGATCAGTAAATATTGTGTACTTCTGACGAGTATAGTTGATCTCTTCTCCAAATTGTATCTTCATCAATATACGACATTGAGTCCATTCTTAGATAGATTGTTTATGTGCGACCCACCATCTAGTAGGCATAACTTGAAGTACAAAGTCTAGGGCAGACAAGAACTGATGTTATGTGAATTTTTCTTCAAATTATGTTAGAAAAGATGTTGGGTTAGGTAAATCTTCCTATGTGGGTATATCACTTACCTCGCTACCTACCCGTCGCACATACCATGTAATTCTTGAGCATCTTCTCGTCAACACTTCATGCAATCGATTCTGCCAGTTTCCAAAGCTTCTCCAGAATCCAATGTTCAGGAAATAATATTGCACCAACTGAGCTTTTCGTCGACCGTTGGACTTACATAATCATCCCTTGTAGAAGTAATGTTATAAATATGGTCCAGATAATCTCCTTGTCCTTCAATATTCACTGGCTCTACGTATCTCTGTCCTTCTAGCGGATCAATTGGTGCGACCACTTGTAGCTCTCAATTTTCAAATGTTAAGACTATTTTCTTGAAATTGATAATAGTTTGATTATCAATTGCTTAGTCAATCCCCATAAATGTGGGATATGATTTTGTATAGTCCAAAATGTCAATCACTTGAAAGTTGACATAAGTTTTAAGGTCCTTTATCTCGACAGGTCCCTGAGTTAGTCGACAAATAGGTAGACTTTCGATTGATTCGCTAATAGGAGCTGGACAGGAGACCATACGAGTCTCAGTTTCCCCATACTCTCTAATGTTTGTCTAGTTATAATGTTGACATTGGAACCTGTTGTAGCTGCAACATTTTCCCAAAATTCAAAAAAAATTCGGGACCCTCGTTTAACTCATTTTGGCTCAACTTTTGAGTTTGCTTGATGTTCTGCGGAAAAACTTTTCTTATGCCAGCGATGTTTCATTATTTGTTTTAGTTTTACCTTGCCATCAAAAGCGTTTTGGATGTTTAAATCAGAAATTTAGTCACCTGCGCGCCCGCCGTTGCGGAGAAGTAACAAGAAACCAGGTCTGATTGTTTTCTCCGATGCCTTTATTCACTTATTTGTCCCAATCGGTTGTTTGTTGGAATCCCGTCGGGACATATTGTCTCTACGTTTTCCACAGTTGTGGATAGCGCATTACGAAGTTCTCTGAGGATTACTTTAACCTTTTCGACCCCGCCGTTTTGTTTCACTGATCCTTGAGTTTTCGGCATCCGCCGTTGCGGCTTTGAAAAGCATTGTCTTTCCGGCATAGTTTGATTTTATTTTCTGCGGGACCAATGTTTCTTGGTTAAAGTCATGTTGGTTTTTTCTCTGATTTTTTCCGGTCTGCGGTACTTGATGTCTTTTGTGTTTTCACCGTTGCAGCTCTTCATCCTTCTATCTCTCCGATGCTTCAATCTTGCGAGCTCCGATGCGAGTATCGTTCTGTTCCTCTGTCGATGCCTCGGTGGTTCTACCAACTGTTTCATCGTTCGACATTATGGAGGCAATGTTGATATGCTTGTCGATCCCTTGCTTTTTACCGCCCGATGACTTTTTTCCCGCCAAGCATAGTTGACCGGGGGTATATATATAGTGGGTCGGGTAGTTTATTATTTTTATTGTTATTTTTGGACTTTCTCTACGCTGTCGTTTTCGCTCGAGCAAACCAGGATTCTCACTATCGGTACCCTCACTCCTAGGTGGCTCCGCCGTGGAAGCTCAACGGTTTTCCTCCCGCCAGTTGCGCAACAGTGCCAGGTAGGCCTTTGTACTCATTATCCCATTTCGTTCAATTGGACGAGTTTTTTCTTGTATCCGCAGTTAGGTTTTACTTAGGTTCCCGTCTTGACATGTATATATTCCAAAATGAATGGCGTGACTGTTAGTGGGTGATTCTTTGTGGTCTACTAAATGTTTTCTTCCGCGGTCGTTATGGTCTTACAGCCTGCACTCGATGGTTGGGGAAACCGGTGCAGACGGTCGTTATGTTGTCTACACCTGTTTGCCCCATTTTGTGTTTGGCCGCTCGGGTGCCTTTAATGGTTTTCTTATGAGGCCTTGATGATTGGCTACACTGTTCAGCTGCTCCCGTCTTCACAAACCAGAACCGGTTTGATGTTCCACCTCCCGCTTGGGATAACCTTGTTCAGCTTTGAATCCGAACCCCAAACTAATCTAAAGTGAGCATTTACAGTCTTCTGGGAGACTGTCACCTGTAGCGTCCCTTTTGAGTTTTAGATTAGGCGCCTTTCTGTTTCCACACGATGTGTAGTTTGTGGCGCCGGGAGAGGGTTCAGGACTGTTTTTGGGTTGACAAAGGCCGTGTTTGCTCAATCCGAACTTTGTTGGACTAAGTTGGTTTCAGTTTTAGACAAGAGCATTTAGTTTGAACATGTTTTGCTTATTTTTATTAACTGCAGTCATGTTTAACGCAGACGAGGTAAAAACGCTTTATATTGTTATCCTTATCTTTAACTGTTGTCCAGAATGACCTAACATAATCTAAATTACAATTTTATACGTGACAGGGAAATTCCTCGGAACTTAAGATGTCTAAGCGTCAAAGGAAGAAGGCTCCCATGGTCGAAGAAGAACCCGACGTCGAAGTCATCACCAGAGTTGAATATATTTATGAAGACACCAAATGCATAATTGGTGTAGAGCCAGAATATTAGTGGGGATAAATCTACAGATTGATTACGTGCCGAGAGGTGCCTGACATAGGTTTTGAGGAAGAAAATATCTATGTAAACATAGAAAGATCCTCATTAATGAAAATTGCTACGAGACCTGAATTCTTTCCATGTTCTGAAGTGATTGGGTAGATTCTGCCCAGGGTAGATGTGACCACCATGATTCTGGAGAATGTCGACAAACATGGTTATGCTGCCTATAGCCCTGGCCTACCACTTGCCATAAGCACACATATATCTAACTGAAGACTGGCTGAAAAGCATTAGGATGGATCTCGTCGAGATACTCAAAAGGATGCTCCTGCCTGGAAAAAACTTTAGAACCAGGCCAACTGGAGAATATGACACTGCAAGCTTAAGAACCCCTTATAGGTTCATTGCCTCGATGCTTAATAGGATTTTTGGGAGAGCCCATGGCAAAAGCTTCAAATTGGAGTGGGTGCCGATAATTTTTTCTGTTGCAACACAGGGGACCATTTTCAATTGGGCCAACATTGTGTCCAATAACCTCTCGGCCTGCATGGCATCAGCATTAGGAGGGGTGTCCCAAAATAAATCAGAGTTCTATATGAGCTCCATACTAATTGATTGTATACTATGCAATCAACCCTTCCCTAACCTGAGATGCATCTGGGACTAGGAAAGATCACCAATTTAGTCAGCATACAAGCCAATGTGGTACCATAAATACCACAGTCACTACAGGGAGGTGTGTGAGCATTTCATTATGCCATTGTATACCCTGATTTTCTTAAAACAATGTGACTGCATGTCAGAGGAAGCATTGCAGATGATTAAAGAGTACGCTGATTATTACCTGACTGAGGATGGGCTCTATTTCAGAATGTTTGGGGGCTCTAGAGCACCCTCACTACTGCGTAAGTATGCCACAGACTATGTAATTCATAAAGAGGCAGTTAGGCAAGTATTCATAGACGGCATATGAAGTTTTTTATTTGAACATAAGAAGGCAGCATACCCTCCTTTTCCTTTCAGATTGGGGATTTACAAATTCACTAGGGTAAAGAAGGTTGATGAATTCGTGGAGGAGTTGGAGAAGTTCCATTTTGGGGAAATGCCTTTCCAAAGGAATGACTCCCATATAAGGTTGTAGAGCATTGCAAAGAGGCTAATGTCCATTTTGAGTACACCAGCCACTGGGACAGAGGAGTCCATTTTTTGCAGTGCACTAAACATGACGACCTTAAGGAAAAGGTTCAAAAAGAAAATCACCGCCAAAGGTGGAAAAGGACAGGATGAGCAGGCAAAGGCCGAGGAAGAGGAAACCAGGAAAAGAAATGAAGAAGCTCAGAGATTAGCCCAAGAAGCCGAAGGATGGCTAAAACGAGAAGAGGAGGAGAAAATAAGAGCTGTACAAGAGGTAGCCAAAAAGGCAGAAGAAGCTGCCAAGATCGAAGAAGAATAAAGAAAAAGGAAGTTAGATGAGGAGCTGAAGAAGCAGGAGGCAGAGAAGATAAAGCTGACACAAGCAGTGGCAAAACAATCAACTTTTGACGCAGCAGACAATTAGGCCCAGGACTTGGAAAAACCCGACATTCAAGATCCTGAAGTACCCGCTGCCAGCACACCAGGATAGTCTATGGCCCCCACCCTTAGGCTAGTCCCCTTTGAACAGAAGAAAGGGGAAGAGGTACCTGATTTTAATACTATCTTTTATGATAAAGAGAAGAAAAGGATAGTAAAGAGAACCGAGAGGAGGGTTGAAATCGGGGGGCTATCTGGTAAGATGATAAATGATACAACCATTGTATACGGGACAGACATAGACCCCAGGTTCACTATCAGAGTGGGGGCTGCATTGATCCATTCTTCAGAGGACAATGTAGATAAAATAATGACGGATCTGGAGCAGTCAAAGAAGTCTTATTCTCAACTAAAAGATACCCTGAGAAAGGAAAGAGAAGAAAACAATAAGTTAAAGAGAAAATTTGAAGACATACAAAAGGAAATCAAGTCTTCAAAGGCTGAACTTCAGGTCCTCCAGATAGAGAAAAGATCTATGGAAACCGCCCAAGAGTATCTGGAGAAAGTACAACAGGAATATCAAGAGTTGAGGGCAGAGAAGGAATAACTGCTAGGTAGGATAAAGGATCTAGAGTTGTAGAAGACTACCTTGGAAGCAAATGAGAGGCAATCTCAAGGGTAGGAGGCAAAACTCAAAGAGCAGATTACCTCGTTGACAACAGCTTTAGAGGAAGCTAGAGAACAACAAGTGAGTCTTCAACCTTTCAAAGAATATGTTCTGGCACAAAGAGCCAAGATGCTTCAGCCGCAAGTGGCTATAGAGGAGGAAAGATGCTGGGTTTTCGAGGTAGACAGCCGGTTGGAGGAGATTTTGGAGACCTCCTCATATTTTGTTGATAGATCTCAGGACATCCTAGAAGTTCTGACAGGAAGGATGGCAAGATTAGAAACTAATGAAGAAGCTCCTGCAGAGTTACCCTCAAAGGATCAACAGGCCCTTAGGAAAGACTATGACTTGTTGGAGTTTGCCATCAACACAGCCGAGGAGTTCAAGAAGGCTGTTAGGAAGACAAAAGGGGCATGTACAGAATTCTTTAGAAGACTTCTGATTACTTATAATCTATGCCAGGTAGAGGATGAACAAAGGATGGATGCTTTTCCGGACCACAGCCTGTTTGTGGAAATTTTGCAGAGAAGGTACCAAGAAGATGAAAGAAGAATACAACACATTAAAGCTTTATATGAACAGACCTTGAGGAATGAGATAGATCATTCCACGGTTAGTGTGCAGCTGTTAGAAGATCAGCTTCGCCTGAGTGCAGCCAGAATCGAAGCCATCAGGAACCAAGCTGCAAAATTCGAGATAAATATTCGATTTTTGGAACCTTCTGAATTTGAAAGTATCGCCTCAGAGGCTTCAGCGTGGAAGAAATTTCTAAATAATGAAGCGAGGCCCTCCTCATGAACATTTGTTCACTTTTGCAATATGTTGTAAATTTTGTAAACATGTGATGAAAGTAAATTTTGGGAAGCCCAAGAGTTATTTGTGGGCAGCCCAACAGTCTTATTATTTTATAAATATAGAGGACTTAGATGAAGAGGGGACTTTTTCCCAATTAGATTAGTGAAGAGATATTGTAAGAAGAACTATTTCCGTTTGCAATAAAGAATTACAGTTTGCATGTCGGAGAAAGTTTGGTGGGATGTTCAAATGTTATGCTATGGATTTGTTGAAGAGGAACTATTTCGTTTTCAGCTTTTGTCAACTAACTGTGAGATTGTTCTGACTCTTAGGACCTATGTTCTTGTTTGAATGATTTCTGGTTTATTTTATGAAATTACCACCATGATTAATGAATGTTGTTCATAAGCAATTGGCTATCTGGTTGTTTAAATATCTTTAATTGTTCATGTGTTTTTCGGAAGAAATATCAGCTATCTGTAATTTCTCCTTATAGTGCATGCACAATATACATTACTCATTAATAAGTTATAATTTGGCTCCTTAGGGATAGATAGATATCTAGATTTACTTTCTTTTTGTGTGTGTGATTTAGATGCTTGAGAGTTTTAAGACGAGAGGTAAGAACCCGCGCATCACATTGTGAATACTCCTTGCATTCTTTATCAAGTCTGCATGTTAAATAGGCACCTGCATATCATACTTTAAGTAAAAAATACAAAAATATATACGGTGGATTGGGCCGCAACCGGTGAAACCTTTTATTTTTGTCACTTGACCTACGGTAGCCGGACCGCAAACTGGACGGATTCCTTACACCAAACAATCACGGGCTAGTTGGGAACGTTGACTGGGGAGAATCCCTTGCTGTTTTTGCCTGCGATTTTCCAGGCCTCAACAGAAACCAAGTCCAGAATAATATAGTCCATGTCATAATCTTTTGTTTGTGCAGTCATCCTTAGTTCACGACCAATATTCAATCTTTTTCCCATATGTTTAACCCTGATTTCTAGTCACACCTCTTCTTGTGGTTCTTCTCTTAGAGCTTCCAATTCTATGACAACATATTTATATTGTATTAGTTCTAAGAAAAATTTAAAGAATTATTTTAATTTACTAACCTTTCTCATTGGTTACTTTCAGAACAGTTGGTTAAATCTCTTAGGCATTCCCAATATTGGCCTTCCATAAGTTGACGAATTCTTGTTGTGCATCCAAGAATGCTTTGTTTTCTTTTTGGACGTCGAATGGTGCTTTCTTTTGTGCTCTTGGTCACATCTACAGTTGTCCATATGGTGCTTCTTGATTTGCCACAGTCGCAACACTTCCTCTTGTCACAACAGTAATATGTGGCTCCCTTGGTTCAGCATAGATCTTCTGGATATTCTGATTGTGGTTCGTATTGGGATTCAACGGTGGATTTTGATTTCCCACAATCTTGGTATGTCATCTAACAATCAACTAAGGACATTCCTCGAAGGTATGATCAAATGCTTTGCAGTACGAACATGTCGTAGTAGGACTCGTGCAATCCCTGGCAAAGTGTTCAGGCTATAATTTAACATATAATTTGGCCTCTTCCGTGGCCAAACCCTCCTTCTTGTCCTCGACCTCTAAAATTTACCCGTTGGGTTGAGGGTATTGTTTTTGTGGGTATTGATTCCATGAATATTGGGCCTGAGGATATTGAGCATGTGGATATTGATCTTGGGCTTGCTCAACCTGGATTTGTTTGTAGTTCTTTATAAAATAAGTATCAATTGTTTTCTCTTGCAACATCTGATAGGATCTATAGTCTTTCTCATCATGCCCTACTAATCGACAAAACTTATAGTACAAATTGTTCGATGCACTTATAATATTCTGTAAGTATAAACATTCTTCCGACAGATGGTCTCTAGTCTACCATATTCTACACCAAGGCATCCCTTGTGTATTTATCAGGCTTTGTGCTCCCGATGCGACATAATTCATACTAATGTCTTGTAGTTGTCTTTGTGGTGTCGCTCTGTTCTGCATTTGGTATACCAAAGTTCTTCTTGTACTTCCTTCCCTTTTAAATTTCTTGAATTTGTTGTGTAAGGTTGGTTAGGTTTGACTATATTTTCATCATGCCTGCGCTAGTTTCTCCAACTGGTGAGGATTCCAACTTCATATCCAATTTCAGAGTCTCGGTCAGGGATACAATCTTTTGCTACATCAAAGGGATCTAGATGTGCGGTAACAACACTGCAATAAACCATTCTTTGTGTTGAATGTCCGACATCTAGAAACTTACTTTGGCCATCAACGTCTTAAATCCTTTGGTCAAAGTCCCAAACAAATTATCTAGGCAATTGCTTAATTTCTTTTCTTTCCGTAATACACTGCGACTCATATATGATATTTCTGAACTTGTCTATTCCTCATGCTCAAATTAGATCTAATGTTTTATGTGGGATTCTTGTTGGCACCATAGAGAATTTCATGTACCAATCCAATGCATGACCCCTAAGGGTTGTGATCATTTGAGCTTTCTTGATGGCTTCATCTTGGATATGTCGCATGATCGACACGACTTCGCATAAAAACCAATGTTGCTCAGGGTCTTCTACCCCATTTCCATTAAATATCAACAACTTTATATCATTCTCGGCCATTATATTTGCTCTTGGTACTGTTGTATTAAAAGTTTATCTAGTTGGTGATGACTTTCTAGATCTTACCTTTGGAGATGTACGCAGGGTCGTGGGTATGCCGTATCCATACTCTGGATATGGAGCTCCTTCTTCTTCTTTTTCAGATATAGGTTGGCATTTGTCGAAGTGCGACGCCAATGTGTTGTCCTTTCCTTGAGTCATACTACAACTTCCTCTTCTTGTCGCAATCCTTATATTTTCCGACCGAAATCTTGTTCCACTCCTCAAGCGCCCACTTTCTAGATCAACCTCGGCATCACCAGGAAACATATCAACTTAATATGCTCCATTTTTCTCACACTTTTCTTGTGACATATCCCAGGTCTTTATGCACAAACCTTTATTCACTAGATTCCATTCCAGAGATCCCTTTCTCATATACAAGCATCTTGATCAAAATCTTTAAAGATGTAGAGTACCTTCCTCTGGGTCCTTGGAAAGATTCCCTTTCCGTCTCATTATACGTTTTTACTGTGTCGACTGTAATCTCAGTGATGTACCCTTCCAAAATAATGTTAACCCATAAATCTACAATTATAGATATAGGGTTGTTAACACTTTTCATTCATTGAATAAGCGGAGGGCTCCACTATATCAATTCTCCCTCTTGAAAGTTTCTCCGCTGGGTTGCTAGCCTCAACAACCACTCATGTAACAAAATAGGAAATTCGTAAAAGAAAATCTCATGAATATCTATATAGAAGTATCACTCCAACCACTCTATTGGGCTCAGCCGAGATCCTTCACTTTCTTCCCATGCAAACTCTAGTGCCTTAAAATCCACCCAATCTTGAATTTTCGGCTTTGTTGGATGCCACAATGTATCCCCACCAAAATAATTTACGGTCTCGACAACGTAACCATTTTTTGTCCTTAATTCTCGTCGACGTAGGTTTAGATCCTTAGTCGGTAACAAAAGCCCAAGATATTTTCCCGACATAGTAGGACCCCGTCGGCAGCACCTACAACATAGATGCAGTCTCACCGGAGATATCTTATTGGGAATTGCCAGAACCAGGTTTCTACAGTTATGTGGGGATATCTACTTTTGTAGTACTTTATCTAATTGCTCGATCGAAGCCGAGGATTATACTTCGTATTCCTTGTCTATTCATTGAAGATAACAATTTATTTACCAGTCGACACATATTGCTGTATTCAACATAAAAGCCTTATCACAGATTCAATCAATAAGCGGTGCAACACATACATATATGGGATTATCCATAAACTGATGTGATGTGACATATTCATATCTACTTATTCACAACATAGATGCATTCGACATAAACACATTAATCAGTGATACATAGAGACAATTGTTAACGTGGAAACCCATCTAGGAAAAACCACAAAGGCGCTCTTCATTTGGCATGAGAAATATGTTAGCACCTTTTGTCTGTGCACTCAACTTGCAGACTCTTATCTATATATTCTTTACAACTCATATAGGCTTCTCTCCTCTTGTGCTCTCAGGTTTTGGGACTAAGTATTTATTCTCTCCTTCACTCCTCTGTCAATCTGCACACCGCTTGGATCAATCCTCTAGATAAAAATCTCTCCTCTTCTCTTCTCAACCTACAGAGTGACTTAACCAATAACCAAAATCAACTAATCAACTAACCACCATCCAAGACTGCTCATAGCTTGGGTTCCCCCTTTTATAATCTTCTACCCGTCTTAATCAACTAACTCTTTTTTTTACCCAAAAGGTTGTCTTTTCTATTCTCATACATTAGTTACAATTGACAATAGGCACTATTGGCCCAAAGAAAAAATTATGCTTTATTACCAAAAGCGTGATTTATTCTAACTAACTCCTTACCCACGATCAGCCGAACTATCCTTTTCAACTGCTCTGCTCCTCTTTTGTCACAGTTCCTTTCGTCACGGCTACTCTCGTTGCCAGCCTTTCCATCACAGATGCTTCTGTCGCATCTTCTCTTCCATCGCAACTCTTCTTGCGACTGGAACATTTATCGTTCCAAACAAAATTATGGTTGAATTATGCTTAACTTTCCCTAGGGCCAACAACATGCTTTTAGTTTGGCAAGAAAAGTTGAAAGTAAAAATCTGGCTACTAGAAGGGTTGCTAATAATAACACATATAGAGAAGGAAATGTTTCCTCCCCTAGCCTCATCTAGCCTACAAGGTTGATGCCTCTACAAGTGGAAGAAACAAGAGCAAAGGAACTATGTTTCAATTGTGACAATGGATACAAAAAGGGGTATAAGTGTAGTGAGAAAATTATTTTACATAGATTGTGAACAGAAAGAAGATTTGAAACAAAAAAGTATCAAGAGGTCAATCTAGAAGATACTACTCCAAATATATATTTCCATGCATTGGACAACATTTGCACTCCTCAAAATTTCAGTATAGAAGGATATATAAAAAATACGAAGGTAACAATGTTGATTGACTTTGATAGTACCATAACTTCATTAATAGCAAACTAGTCAAACTTTTCAACTGCTTTGTATATCCAACACCAGGATTTCAACTAACGATTCCAAATGGAGGTAACATAAAATTTTCAAGGAAGGGTCATAGTATTAAGCTTACTATGGTGGAGTATTTAATATAGCCCAATGTTTGCAATCCAAATAGGTGGTGTTGATGTTCTATTGGCGGTCCAATAGCTATAATAACTAGCATACCCCCAAAGTGGGTGAAATGAAACACCGAAGAGAATTTCTATATGTTTCAAAAAATGAGAGAAAGTTGTGTGTAGATAATATAAGTTTATGAAATGAAAGCAAGTCTAGGAAAATAAGTGAAAATAAGTTACATCAAACTTCTAAATCGCCACATAAGTGAAAATAAGTTTCCTCCAAAAAACTTTTGTACATAAAGTTTTTAAATTTGAAAACATTCGGTGAATAAGTCAATGTTTTAGCCTCGATCCTTTGAATGCCAATGAAATATTAGAAAACAAAAAAGTCCAAAAATCCAAGGGGCATAGTTATAGGAGTTTTCAAAGTTTTAGGTAGCTTTGGAGAACCTTGAAACCTCTAGACGTGGAGGAACTATACCTTTGAAACTGAGACCTGGCCTAGACGTGGAGAGACTATACCTTTGAAAAAAATTGCACAAGCGACACCATTTTTCCTGTTGACCATTTACCTGGGTCCTCTTAGAATCTCATGTATTGAAGATCATTGAATGGCCAAATAAGTTTGACATGTGAAGAAAATATTTTGTTTCAATTTTTTAGCTTGTTGCTTAATTTTCATGACCTAATGGATGCAAAAGCCAAACTCCTTCTGCACATATTATAGCATAGGGGACACAAGTTTTTCTAATTTTTCGTTTCCCTTCCATGGATTCGAACCTGCGGCTCTTTGCGTCGTGGCATCCTTGGATCTAGATTCCTGATTGAATCGCGAAGACATGGGTTAATGTTTTTGTTCACAACTAATAAGCGGGTGGAGAGAGGGATGGACAGAAGCTAAACATGAGGGAAAAAGGAGAAGGTAGCGACTAGATCGGCAAGCAATGTGACTCAATCATTGAACATTTATGTAGGGAAAGCTCGCCATTCAGATTAGAAGATACACAATTTTCGCTTGTTTTTCTCGGTTTCTGTTTTTGGAGGAGATTCTGGGATCGATCCATGGGGCTGGCAGGGAGTCATGACATGAATTGGGATTCAAGGAATTGAGTCATGGGGTGGGTGGATTGTCTTTATTCTTAGCCAATATTTGTCTAGTTTTCCCTGCGTGACCTGCAAATGTTTAAGGAGAAAATACAAATCAAAGTACGTATTTGCACTATATTTACCACCAGACCAGCCTCACAAATTTGCCAATGTACATAAGTTTTTCGGGGCAAGCAACATTACAAAGCTGCTTAACAAACTCCCTCCACACAATAGAGAAGATGCAGTGAATTCTTTGGTGTATGAAGAGAAGGTGAGAATAAGAGACCCTGTTTATGGGTGCAATCTCTCTTCTACAGAAACAAACACAACAACTTCAATGAGATCTTGTGCAAGCGCACTCCGTTCTTGCTTGATACAACGGCGTGACATCAGGCGCATCGAATACTGAAGGGTTGTTGCAGGCAAAACAAACAAACACAAAATCACAAAAGCATTTAATTCATGGACAAGGGGCGACTCCTCATAGGCCGTCAATAGACGACAAAAGCCGGAGGAGGTCGTCCCCTTAAATAACACCTTCGGTGTAATTAGGAACAATGGCTCTTAATTTTTGGGAACTTTTCATGAGATTATCTTTAGAGGGGATGAATTTCTACTCAAAGGTATTCAAGGGAAGCTCTCTATAGTGATAAGTTTTAACAACATGAAAAAATTGCTAAAAAGGGGACAACGTGGAGTAATTGCACAATTGTTCTCACTACAGGTTCAAGCATATATACCCTCCATTCAAGT
This sequence comes from Pseudotsuga menziesii, assembly GCA_001517045.1. Lineage (NCBI taxonomy): Eukaryota > Viridiplantae > Streptophyta > Pinopsida > Pinales > Pinaceae > Pseudotsuga > Pseudotsuga menziesii. Next base: position 201,105 of record LPNX010744155.1, on the reverse strand, counting down.
AGATCTCCAACAAGTTATTGAAAACCATTTAAAGGTATTTGGAGATATGCCTAAAGGTATTCCACCTACTTGAGATCATGACCATGCTATTCACTTGCAACTAGGAACTAGGAAGTCTCCCACCTAACATTATACCCTACACGTACCCATATGCAAAAAAGAGTGAGATTGAAAACATGGTTCAAGAAACATTAAATGTATGCATCATTCAACCTATCCAAAGTGATTTCTTTGCACCAATGGTGATGGTTGAAGCTAAAGAAGGTTCAGGGTATATTTCCATATTATAAAGATCTCAATAAAATGACCATTAAATTAAAGTTTCCTATTCCTGTCATTGATGAATTATTAGATGATTATAGGGAGAAATTTTATTTACCAAGTTGGATTTCCATTATAGATATCATCAAATAAGAATGAGGAAAAAATACATTTTGAAAACAATGTTCATAACACATGAAGGTTGTTATGAATTTTATGTGATGCAATTTGTTATACCCAAATCCTATCACCACCATGTGATAAGACCCTTAACTTCCATGTTTTCGCTTAATCCCAGCACTTAGAGTGGAAACCTACTATGTTTGTCAATTCTACTTGAAAAAAGTCAGCACCGCGCTTTCCTTGTGGCCCATGAGCGGTACCTTGCTCAGCACTGTCTGTATCCTGTTTTCAAGAAGTGATGCTACCGCCTATGGTCTTTGGTCCAGTAGCATTTCTAATCTAAACCGCTCTGTCATAAGAGAAGAAAAGTGGTACCCTGGGTAAAATGGGAAAAAGAGAAGTTTCTCGAGGCTTCTAGATCATGAGCCTCGTGTCCTCCCTTATCCCTATCATTATGGGTCAGTTGAGCTCGAGATCCCCCATGGTAGGATCTTAGAGCCACCTCACCCACAATTCTCTCAACTATTCCTATCCATTGAACCTTATAAATAGAAGCTCATGTCCATAGTTGAGGGGGAGAACTATAAAGGTATTGTTATGCTGTTGGATTGACCATTTATCCCAAGTCATTGGAGAGCAAAGAGAGCAAAGTTGGAGCTTATGGGGATGAAGTGTTTGTCTCGTGGAGATGCTTGCCGACACCAAGGCAATGGTTGTAAGCTTCTCCATACATCTTTAACGCAAAGCTGATTTCCGTCCCACATTACTGTTGTTTTGATTTCACATGTACATGTTGTTAGATTCCTTAGTCACTAACATGGATAAGTAGATGATTTTCTGGTAGCTTTGATGTGTTTGCAGGTACACAGATTCACTATCAAAGTAGCATTCCAGGTTTCTACGACATTCGGGGAAGGTCTTCATCCTTTGTCGTTCACTCATTTGTTCTGGATCTGAACAATTCAGACCAGAGGAACAACTTCTGTTCGCAGAAGGTGCAATATTCCTGATTACAAATCTGGCAATTCCACTGGGGAGCAGTGCATATCTTAGTTGATCTGATCTTCCTCAGTTCTTGAACTCTTGTCTGAATCCAGGCTCCATCTCCAACTCTCTTCAGTCAGATCTGCCATCTGACTCAGTGAATTTTGGTTTTAAACTTTCAGATCTATTCAGATCTGAATTATTTCAACTTTTTATGCTCTTTTTTACTGTCAATCCATCAATTTTTGCCTTGATCTGATCAATTTCTAACTTGATCTTTCATTCTCCTTTGTGTTTGGATCTATTCAGGGAACCGCTCATGCGCTGTTGGCAACAAGCGGTGCCACCGCCTGAACTCTGTTAGCAGTATGCGGTGCCATCACCTGTGTCCCGTTATCCAGAAGCGGTGCTCGTCCAGGATTGCTCTGTCAAGACCCCTCCAGCATGATGCCAGGTAGGCCTTGTTCCAAGACTAGTTTTTCCTCATTTTTTGCAAAAAAATGAGCTTGTTTGCTTTCAGCCCTGCATCGTCAGGCGTGTGTGTTAGAATATGAATGCTCATGGTTTGAAATTCTGTGGCAAAAGATTGGTTTGATTGAAGAATTTGAAAGCTAGATTAGGCTTGTTGATTATTCGTTTTCTTTAGTGCTTGTTGGTTGTGATTATGAAAGGAATTATTTTTTGAAAAGCTTAGGTTATAGTGAGCTCTCTTTTCATTTATGTTATAAAGACTGAAATAAAGACCATTTGATAGCATCTTGATTTCATTTTTTGTTTCCATAGAGGACTTCTTTTTGCTTGTTAAAAATAATTTTCTTTTTTTTACTGAGATTAGGTCATTATCATTATTGAGCATAAGACATTGGATCTCTAATTAGCCTCACAAGCTTTCAGGTTCTCTGTGTTCTTTTGTCTCTTTTGCATTAGTACTATCTCATCAAAATAAAAAATATTGTAGTTTTAAGTGAGATCTATCTATGTTTTAAGAAAAATCGAAAAATAGAGTGCATATGCATATAGTGTGCTTCTTGTTGTTCTTTTAGGAAAAGAGACTTTTCCCCTTTTGATTGCTTTCAGAAAAGAGAAATGAGTTTGGAAAGTGTTGCTTGTCTTTGATTTTGATTTGTTCAAGATTGTTGTTTGGAAATTTTTGGTTTTAAAACGAAAAGAAAATACTCTCTTTCCCTCCCGTAGGTAGGCATACCACGAATGGTAAAGTGAAATATTTGCATATGCATACTGCATGGTTTTACTTTTTCTGTCAAAATTCCATGCATTCACCTAACCGTCTACTTTAAAATTAACGGTAGTTATAGGTTAAAATTTACATAGCAATTTGAGTGATAGGTTAGAGACATGTTCGGGCGTCGTTAAGCATAGGAGTTGTTGTTACTCATCTGCATTACATCTCGGGACTCGTGCGTTTCTTCCACATACCATCGGTATATCGAACGATCTTTCACGTACCCTTGAGGTATATAGAAAGGTACTTCATGTACTCGATTGTATATCGGAAGGCCCCTTGTGAACGATTATACATTAGACAACACTACTACTAATTTGAGCTCCCACATACCTTGCGTATATTGGGAGACCCCACTAGGGTACCTTATCCATCTGAGAAAATCCCTTTGGCCATCTTGCTTGGAGCCATACACCGAAAACAACATTCAGGGAGATTACTACACACGTACCCTTGAGGTATATTGCGAGTGGCACCTTCTTGACAATCTTGGTGAGAGACCTGACTATCTGAACTCCTCCTGTCATTTAAGTTTGCTTGTTTTTCCTATAGCTTGAGTAGGGAAAATTTTTGGTGTGTTTTCTAGTTTTTGAGACCCTAGGTTAGATAGGAGCTGTACAAACTGGCTGAGCTAAGACAGTCTAGAAGAGTACGGGGCTTGCCACCTGATTTTATTCCTGTTTCAGGATAAAATCCAATGGAAGCTATCGACCAAGGAGTTGCTACCACCTCCCAAGTGGGAGAGAATGTGATTGCAGAAAGCGGAGGACCATATCCTTCACACTCGCCTCCCTTGGTCCAACAACTTTCTTGGGGCAATACTTCATTCCATTCTCCCACAGAAGGTCACGTTGATGATACTACCCGTCCAGATTATGGTCCCAATGCTCCATTTTGGGATACCTCTATAGGACAAGCCAATCCCTCATTTGGCACCTGTTTAAATTTTTCTGAAGAAGTTTCTCCAAATGAAGAAGAATGTAGACAATACCAGGTAGCTATTCTCCATGCACAGGAGATTGAAAAGAAAATAGATGACATATTGGGCACACCACCATCTCATTCCACAGCTGTTCCTGTGGGATATCGTTCACTTGTCGATTTTATGAGACCCATTGAACTGATTCTAGATCGCACAGTGACTCCACATAACCCAGGTCAAACTACCAACCCCACCACCTCCCATATTATGTCTGTTCCCAATCCTCCTAGGTCTTCTGCACTTGGGGCTCAACATTTAATTCCTGTTTCGTCATTACCTTCTAGTGCCAAGGGGTAACCCCTGGCACGACCTACGTTATCTGGCACCAGAATTGTACCTAGTCAAGGACAGACCTCTGGTATAGAGCAATCTACAGTTTATGTCCCTCCCACCCACACTAATGTGGTTAACCCCCCATCTAGTTTAGGTCAGCCCTTGGGGGCACAACCTGTAACCAATCAAACCTCTTGGGGTTATGGTTATACAAAAAATCAAGTACATGTAGGAAACATTAATTATCCACCCAACCCTACAGGAATGCCTTATGCTAGAATTTCGTATCCTAGTAATACTTTCACGCCATGGGGGCAAGCTAATTGGTCCTACATGCCAGCTATGGGGGGGATACCTATACATATTACGGGAGGTGCCGGAGGACCACCTTATGGAGGTCCTCCCCTTGGGGGGCCTAATGGTCCTGGAGGGCCTGGTGGCTTTCCTCCTTATGGTCCTAATGGTACTGGTGGTCCTGGTGGGTCTAGTGGCCCTCCTCCTAGTGGTTCCAGAGGCTCTAGAGGTTTACCTCCTAGATGTTGATGTAATTGTAACTTCGGAATGTATTCATATATATATATTATGTATTGTACCCTGATGTTTATTCTGGGATGTGTCTGTAATGTAATTGAGTCATGTCATACCTCGATGTTTATTCCAGGAAGTTTCTATAATATAAACAAGTCATGTCAAGTCATTGTGGGTAACCCTCCTATTGGTCAAGGGTTAAAGTCCCCACAGTTGTGGGGCCCTAGGGTTATTAGAATATCCTATAGATGTTGACCCTAGGTGAGTCATTGTAAGTTGGGGCAATAGTCCCCACCATTGTGTTAACGATAAACCTCCTTGTTGGTTGGAAGAGGCAAAGTCCCCACATGTTGTGGGGCACTAGGGTTATTAAACACTCCTAGAGATGTTGGCTCTAGTAAGTAATTCTTATGTGAGGCTGACATGTTGGAGTGGGTTTTAAGTGAATGAAAGAATATAAATAGATAGTGGGACTCTCTATTTATCACACACACACTCACTCATTAGGGCGCATGAGTGAGAGGGGAAGTTGTTGGGACAAGAGAAAGACTATTGCTGTTAGGAGATCATTTTTATGTTTTCGGGTTTGACTTTTGGTGCTGATTCTATCTTTGAGGAAGTTGTTGGGTTTTCTCCTTTATGGTTTCCCCGAGGAAATTTATTTATGTCTCTTGTCTCTTGTGTTTTATTGCTGTGCATGCTATTCTCTCAGTTAAAGATCCTAAGATCACAATGCTAGCTTGAATGATAAAAATATAACATGGTATCAGAGCTAACCTAAGAAGAAGACATTGTGCAGTTGCAGAAGCTAGGGCTTCTTACTTTTTGGGTCTCTCTCCACAATCCATCAACAAAAGTATGCTAGGATGACTCCCCATTGAAGGGCACATCTTTCTGTCGAAGCAGAATTTGATTCCGAGCATTTTCAGTTTTGGTGCGGGAAATTAGGACTTCTTGCAGAAGAGGAATTTTTGAGTGAGCATGGCATAGGATTGCTCTCCCCATCAAAATCAAAGTTTAGAGACCTGGATCAATATTTTTGGTGGGGTGAAACCTCAGAAAAGTCAAACCCTAGTTTGACCCCGAGCTAGAAAAACCCTAAATACTAAAACTGCTAAGTTTCGGTACATTCGCTATATCCCAAGATTGGTGAAGGCTCAGGAGTTGAAACTTGTAGAGGCCGAAGATAAAATATTGATGTACACTTTGTCCAAAAATTCAGCCTCAGATTCGTTATATTCTGGGAGATATGATCCCTCCAAGTTAGGGTTCCAGCCTCTTCCAGAATTCATCCCTAAACATGACACCTGTGGAGAATTGCTATATCTTGGGCTACATAGGTCCAAATGAGATTTCTGAAGATGTTCTAGAAAGGGCATGGATTTTAGTTTCTATGTTCCAATTTTCAGGCTCAAAAGATGAGCTAGTGACACATGGAAGTCCGTACAACTTCGCTGTTCTGAACAGTCCTATAAGTGGTTACCTTGGGAAAATGATCATAAGACCCAATTGGTGAAACCAATTCTGATGAAACTTGTGGTGTTGGAATAGGGACATGTGAGGCTACCTGAGTGTGAAGTTTTAGACACAGAGGAGTAGTAATTTTAGAGATACCATAGAAACAGTAACAGGCATTTTTACAGAAGAAATTGGAAAAGTAGGGCTTCCTGTTCCGGGAGCTTCCCTCCACTGTTTTGAGAAAAGGAGTACATTGGATAGTTCTATTTGAAGAGATATATCTTTCTATCCAATAATATCTAAAAGATTCCAATTTTTGAAAATTAAGGTTTCTCTAACAAACCCTAGATCAGCGAGCTTCAGAATCAGGACGGACACCTCAAATCGGTAAGATCTAATCTTTTACTATTTGCATTTGAGGTTCTCATTTCAAAGTGATCTATCACATCAGCTTGATGATAAGCTTGGTGAAGTTGACAACTTCCAAGCATGGAAGTATTTGATCTCTCTAAAGAAAAAAAAATTGGACACCTACATGAGTAGAGAGGTTCCAGTTCCAGAGGGAGATAAGGCTAAAATCCTTACACAAGAAGAACTTGGTCAAGGCCAAGAAGATAATTATTGATTCAATCACGGATCAATGTGTACCACAAGTGTCTTCCCTAAATACATCGAAGATGTTTGCTTTCTTCACCAAGCTATTTGAAGGGAAGAAAATAATTCAGAATATCACCTTAAGAAACCTGTTGAAGAATGTGAAGATCCAGAATGCAGAGACCATACAGTCATACTTTACAAGGGTCTCTCAAATCAAAGAACAACTTGAAGCGGTAAAAGAAGAAGTGAAGAATGCAAAAGTGGTGATAGCCATCTTGAATGGTCTCCCATGATCATGGGATTCTTTCATTCGAGGAATGTGTGCCAGAAGGAAGTGATTACTTTCAGTAGACTCTGGGAAGAAGAAGAAGCTCAACTAATAATAAGAGAAAAGAAGATGGGAGCAACTGAAGATCAAGCTCTCATCATCGAAAGAAGATCCCTCAAGCGATGAGGAATATGAAGGACTCAGCTCTTGAATAACCTCGTATCCATCTGAGCATTTGGATAAGAAACGATGCTATTATGAATGAAGAAGACGATGAAGCTGAAGGCTCAAGAAGGAGTCTACCCACAAAACAAATAAAGATAAGTATTCAATTGTCATTTCATGATATTGTTTTGTTATGCATTTGTTTATATTCAGTTAATGTATTATGCATGATAGAATGTTTGCTTGAATGACAATATACTACTAATATGCATGTGATGGGTAAGTAGCTCATGGTGCTATACAACTCTCCATTTCTACTTATCTAGAATGAAACCTCTTTGCTGACATATTGGATTAGTGCACAATATCAATGTTGTCCTAGTAGAGATGGAAGGCATCTAGAAAGGTTTCCGTGAGATATGGATGAATGTTGTATTGGCTAAAGTAGTTGCATGATCATATATTTATGCATAAGAATTTTCCATTATGAATATTCCTTATGAAATGTCTCTAACCATGCAAATGAATTTGACTTGTAGGAAAGATCGCATACATAATTGCCTACAAGCAAAGAAGGATGAGACTTGTTCCGAAGAACAAGTGATGACATTTCAAAATGAAAAATAATATGACGAATGTAGTGACATCATTGATGCAGAACCTTCCAAGAAGAAAGGGAAGACCAGTTCAAGAAGAATGATGTCTAGGATGCAGTATCGATACATGAAGGAAAGTTCATAGTTCCATCATGCAGTAGATGGAAACATTGTGGGATACAAGGCAAGATTCATAGCACAAGGCTTCTAATGAAAAGAAGGCATAGACTACGAAGAGACATTTGCATCCAGCGGGAGTTGAAACACATGACAGGCATAATCATGTGTGCAAATGAAAGAAGGCTTTGTATGAGTTCAGAAGACACCCATGGGATAACACATACATGAGGAGCTTGATGAAGATTTGAACCTTTGCTACGAGGTTGATAGAGCATGACAAGCTCACATATGGGTGCGAAATGAACTTTTGAAAAAGTTCAAGATAGAGGATCTTGGTATCCAGTGACCCTAGATGGATACATAGAATATTAGTAGCAGATGAAGCTACTTGTCACTCCAGTACAAAATGTTTCAGTGCATAGAGTACAGAAGACAGAGGAAATATGATGCTTCAGAGGGAGTGACTGCAGAAGATCCTGAGGTTCGACATGATACGACAGGATGGATAGATTACTGATGACTCTAGGCTTTACTGAGAGTAAAGTGGATTCCAACCTTTGCTTCAAGGTTGAAGGCGGAAGACTAGTGATGCTCCTGTTATGTGTCGATGCACTATTTTTCTAGGCATGGAGGTGTGGCAGAATGTGGATGGAATCTTCCTTGGACAAGGGAAGCATGCAGTAGAGATCCTGAAGAGGTTCGGGATGATGGAATGCAAGGCCATGACCACACCTATGGCATCGAACATGAAGCTATTGAGTGATGCTTCATCAGAGACGGTTGATGTCATGATGTATTGTCAGTTGATGTACCTAACAAAAATGAGATCAGTTATTTGCTCTGCTATGAACACATTGAGACATGTTCACTTGATTGCTGCAAAGCATATTCTGAGGTACTTGAGGGGTACAGTTGATTATGGGCTCAAGTATGAGGCGAATCAGAAGATTAACTTGGAAGGTTATGTGGATTCATATTGGGCAGGCAGTGCCATTGATAGGAAGAGCACTTCGAGGTTCTACTTCAGTATGGGATCAGGTGTGATCTCTTGGTTTAGCAGGAAGCAATCATGTGTGGAACTGAGTATAGTTGAAGCAGAGTATGTCGCAGCTTGTTTAGCTAGTTGTGAGGTAGTATGGTTGAGGAAGCTACTGTCTGATTTATTTGATCTCCAGATGGATGCTACTTGTATACATTGCAACAACTAGAGTTGTGTGAAGTTGTCAAAGAACTCGGTGTTCCATGACAAGTCGAAACATACCGATATCAAGTATCACTATATCAGGGTATTGGTGCAGAGGGGAGCAGTGAAGCTCCAATATGTTGTGACGGATGATCAGATAGCTGATGTGTTGACGAAGCCATTGGCTAGAGTGAAGTTTGAGTACTTCAGGGAGAAGCTTGGTGTTCTCCAGATCGAGGTCCCTTCCAAAGGGAAGTGACAAGTCCAGAAGCCATTTTGACGAGCAGGTCAGATGTAAGGGCTGAGCCATTATGTCATGGTGAGAGGATTTGGTTCCTTCCATGTCAGATATGTGTGCTAAATGCCATTTTAGGAATGGAGGTACCTGGTCAGTTACCAGGATCACTCAGTCTAGGATTGAGAGAGGCATTTTGACGAGTAGGTCAGATATAAGGGCTGAACCATTCTTTCATGGTTAAAGGATCAGGTTCCTCCCATGTCATATGTGAGTGTTGACCATTCTGGCGAGTAGGTCAGATGTAAGGGCAACTACCATTCTGTGGGAGAATGGAGGCACCTGGTCAGTTACCAGGTAGCTCAGTCTGGGACTGGGGGCCATTCTGATGTGACAGTAGGATTGGTTCCTACAAGATCATATGTGAGTGCATGCCTTTCTAATGAGTAGGTTAGATGTAAGTGATGAGCCTTTTCACAGATGATAGTAGTTATGTCCTATCATGTTGGTGAATGTGAGTGCTGGGCCTTTCTGATGTGATTGTAGGCTCCTACATGGTTAGATGTGAGTGTTGGGTGCGCCTTTTTGACGAGTAGGTCAGATGTAAGTGTTGGGCGGGCCATTCTGACGAGTAGGTCAGATATAAGCACTGAAGAAGACCTACATGGTGGCTAGGCCTATAACTAGCATGAAAGAAGGCTTGATCTGTAGAACTTCCTGTGATGAGAAGAATCAAGAGATAACACCTGTGATGATGATCCAACAAAGATGTTCCAGAACCAGAGATGATCCAGATTGAGTGATGATCCAGATCCAGTGATGATGATCTAGATCCAGTGATGATCCAGATCCAGTGATGATGATCCAGATGTAGTGATGATCCAGATCCAGTGATGATGATCTAGATCGAGTGATGATCTAGATCTAGTGATGATGATCCAAATCGAGTGATGATGCAGATCCAATGATGATGATCCAGATCGAGTGATGATCCAAATACAATGATGAAGATGACTTGAAGATGGAGATGACTTGAAGGTGAAGATGATGAGGACTTGATGATGATCCAGATGATACAGAGAAGAAGACTTGTACTGATAAATTATGTTGAGAGAATACCTTCCTAGTTAAGAGGGAGTGTTGATATAATTGTAACTTCAGAATGTATTCATCCATATATCTTATGTATTGTACCCCAATGTTTATTCCAGGATGTGTCTATAATGTAATTGAGTCATGTCATACCTCGATGTTTATTCCAGGAAGTTTCTATAATATAAACAAGTCATGTCAAGTCATTGTGGGTAACCCTCCTATTGGTCAAGGGTTAAAGTCCCCACAGTTGTGGGGCCCTAGGGTTATTAGACACTCCTAGAGATGTTGGCTCTAGTAAGTAATTGTTAAGTGAGGCCGACATGTTGGAGTGGGTTTCAAGTGAACAAAAGAATATAAATAGAGAGTGAGGCTCTCTATTTATCACACACACACTCACTCATTAGGGTGCATGAGTGAGAGGAGAAGTTGTTGGGACAAGAGAGAGACTACTCCTGTCAAGAGATCATCTTTATGTTTTCAGGTTTTACTTTTGGTGCTGATTCTATCTTTGAGGAATTTGTGGGGTTTTCTCCTTTATGGTTTCCCTGAGGAAAATTATGTGTGTCTCTTGTCTCTTGTGTTTTATTGCTGTGCATGTTATTCTACCAGTTAAAGATCCTAAGATCATAATGCTAGCTTGAATGATAAAAATCTAACACTAGAGGTCCCGGAGGGTCTGGTGGTCCCAGTGGTCCTGGTGGTCCCAATGGTCCTGGTGGTCCTGGAGGCCCTGGTGGTCCTAATGGTCTTGATCCCGGAAATCAACCCCCTATGGGTGGATTTTTCGGTAGTTCTTCATCACAACAACCTGTCTATCAATCTACTTACGGTCCTACTGGTACTTATATGCCCTATCAATATTACCAGTATGTGCAACCTAATCATCAGTTACATTTCCTAGCAACTTTGGACTTGCCTTATTTGTCTAAGTTGATTAATGACCCCATTCGACATAACCCCTCGTGGCCTCCCATTCCGGTAAAGTTATCATCAGACCTTCCAAAGTTTGATGGGAAGCGCAGGGAGACGATCTGAAAAACCATGTCATGACATTCCATCTGTGGTGTTCTTCAAACTCCCTTATGGATGATTTCGTTCATTTAAGACTCTTTTAATGAACTTTGATCGGTACAGCCACGAAACAGTACATTGAACTTCTGCAACATTCGTTTGTGGATTTTGGCTCATTGGCAACTGTATTTCTTATGCACTTTCAGCTTCCTATCCGTTATGAAATAGGTACTGATCACTTAACTTCTTTGCGACAGAACACCTCCACCCACATATCCGATCATATCCATGAGTGGAGAAGGCGGAGAATACTTATTAAGGCTACTATTCTGGATCAGTTATTAGTTGATTGGTTTGATAAATATTTATTGCCTTTGATTGCCTGAGATGTGGCTATGGGTGGTGCCATTACTGAAGAGCAAGCCATTAGTCGAGCCCAATATCGGGACTTGGTCTATTCCCAGTCCAGAATTTTGTATGACTTGAGTCCTTAAGCTCCTCGCCCAAGCACCGATCCTGCAAAGCCACCAACATAAGTCCCTGTTGATGGGATTGTTGGTTCAATCCAGTCCCCATTAGCAGCAAAACCTGCCAAGCAACCCCAGACTGCCACCCCTACTCCTTTGACTCCCAAGGTTTCTGCTGAGGTCAATTCTATTCAGAGTATTCAAACCTCCAGCAATATTAAAGAGAAAGGTAAAAGTAAAAACAAAAAACCTGGAAACCAATAGGAGAATCCAAAACCAACCATTAATTATAATGATAAAGGGAAAAGAAAAGCAAAATATCCATGTATGCTATGTGGAGGTGACCATTTCAGAAATGAATGTCCTTGTTGGGACTAAATCACCCAATTTTTGAAAACAAATCCCGCACCCATAGTTCTCAAGGATCCTTTTCCCTCTCAACAACAACTGATAGACCACATGTCTAATCAGGAAAACTCTAGTTCGTCAGAGGAAATTCATATGATGTCCTCAGATACCATTAGTTTGCAAACTCGAAGTCAGAGTTACGACAAACCCACAGACAAGAAAAAATACAATTCTTCTTCAGGAAAAGCTCCCTCTACTGGTTCTCCTGACTCCTCGTCTACTCCCCCCCAACCATCGAGAAGCCTACTCTTGACATGGTTTTGCGTCCACCCAAGAGCACTCTTAGGAAGGCTATTTTTAACCCTATTGCCTGAGCTGCTCAATTTTATAATGTAGTTGAAGATCTCGCTCAGGCACCACGTGCAATGCCTATCTTGGAAGTGCTCCAAAGTTGTCTTACACAACGCAAAAACCTGTTTACTCCGTTAGGAGATTTAGACCCGGACAATACTAATTTGATTCATTTCAATGTCGAGAACTTTAAGTCTAGACTACCTCACAAACTTGCTTTCTAAATCACCACGAAAGTAGTCGAAAAGAAGGTCTTTAGGACTGTCTTAGACAAAGGAGATTCAACTTCCGTTTTGTCCCTGTCTTGTTGGAAAGCTATCGGCTCTCCTGAGCTTGTAACATCACCTACGACTCTGAAAGCCTTTGACGGACTAGGTTTCCAGCCCCACGGTCTCATATTAGCCCTTACAGTCGAGCTTGGGGGAAAAACTGTTTCTATTCAAGTAGAAGTAGTAGATGCCCCATTATATTATAACCTCCTTCTAGGAAGAAATTGGTTTTATGCCATGACTGCTGTTGCTTCGACGGTATTTCGAACAGTCCAATTTCCACATCTAGGGAGAATTGTCACCATTGACCAGCTCAATTTCTGTATGCTGGATGTTACTACCTCTACAACTAATAACATCCCTATGTTAGGCCAGTCCCCTCCTCCTTACCAGTCGATTGGGGTAGGCATGTTGAAGGATTCGTCTCTTATGGGGATTTTTCTATCCACTCCTAACACAGACACAGCAACAGTAAATATGATTGCGTCATTTGATTATGACCCAAGGGCAAACAAATTGTTGAGTCCACCTCATGGAGGCTACATGAAGAAATGTACAACATCATTCAAACCCTTTTCGTTGATCACACTGATGAACTTCATCTGGTGGCTTTGGATCCTTACCACCTACCCCACTGGTTAGATCCATCTCTTCCTATTCTGGACTATCTCTCTGAGACTTTTCCTTCCGACGAGTCCATTATGGAGATTATGAATACGAATGAGTCTATTTGGGAGGATCACCATCATAGATCCTTGTTCCTCCCCAACACCAGTTCGGTAGACCATGACTTTGCATCCCTGTTTTCCACTGATATTGTCAACACACCTCAAAATCCTATATTGTTGCATGACACAAATTCTGAAGGAAACCTATGCAACATTACTCATACAAATCCGATTGACATATCAGCCAAGCCTGGTACCATCGAGCATGTTCATGTTGGGAAGAACTGCTCGGGAGACGAATCTGAAGCATACAAGGTACTTTTCAAATAATTTCATGATATTTTTGCTTGGTCTTATGAAGAAATGCCGGGGATAGACCCATCCATTATGGTCCACGAAATTAAAACCTATCCCACTGCTAAACCTGTCAGGCAAAAACTAAGGCAGGTCCATCCATGGAAGGCTGCAGCTATTAAAGCTGAAATAGAGAAACTTCTCAAAGCTGGGTTTATTTATCCCGTACCCCTGACGGAATGGGTATCGAACGTTGTCCCTACTAATAAAAAGCAGGGCACCATTAGAGTCTATATCGATTTTAGAGATTTGAATAAAGCTTGTCCCAAGGACAACTTTCCTACTTCGCATATCGATCAGATTATCGACAACTGTGCCAGAAGTGTCATCTTCTCATTCATGGACGGATTTTCTGGCTATAATCAGATTGAGATATTACCCACCGGTCAGTACAAGATGACATTCATTTTCCCATGGGGAACCTTTGCATATAGGAAGTTACCATTTGGCTTAAAAAATGCTGGAGCCACTTTCCAGCTTGCCATGTCCTATGTGTTTCACGATATTAAACATATTGTTCAACCATACCTTGATGACCTCCTTGCTGATTCATAGAGACGGGGGGACCACCCTGGTCATCTTAGAGACATTTTCTTGAGATGTAGTCATTATGATATACGACTCAATCCACATAAATGTGTTTTCTGTGTTGAGACAAGACGCCTGTTAGGTTTTGTGGTCTCTAAGGATGGCATCTGGATAGACCCATTGAAAATTGTCGCCATTTTAGCTCTACCAGCCCCAACCAATCTTCTCAAACTCCAAGGTTTGTAAGGGAAGGCAAACTTTCTCTGCCATTTCATGTGCAAGTTTGCAGAGAAAACACATGGTTATATGTGTCTTCTTAAGAAGGACACTTCGTTCTATTGGGATGACCAAGCCCAACGTGCCTTTGATAATCTCAAACACGCTCTGACTCACTCACCCGTGATACACCCCCCAGATTATTCAAAGGATTTTCTCTTATATATTGTTGCCTCCATTACTACCATCGCTATGGTTTTGGTGTAGGAAAATCCCGATGGTCCGGAGCGCATGATTTACTATGCTAGTAAGAATCTTATGGATTCTGAAACCCTATATTCACTCGTGGAGAAATTAGCATTGGCCACGGTCATTGCTGTTCAAAAATTTCATCACTACATTTTGCTCCGCACAACCACTGTATTGGCAGACCAGAACCCTATCTATTACATCCTGGCTCGTCAGGTGCTCGAGGGCAAGAACTCCCGATGGATAGTCATACTACAGGAGTTTGATCTAGAATTTTCCAAAGCCACATCAAAGAAATCCTTGGTCTTTGCCGAGCTCATGTGTGATCTTCCCTGTGATTCGATGGAATCTGAGCCCAGTGATTCATTTTCGGATGAATTCCTATTCCTTTGATTATTTATCTCCAAACACAAATATTTCAGCCAAATCTATCCTGTGACGATCGCCACCGTATCTGTCACCACGCAAAATACTACCTAATCTTGAATGACACCTTGTATAGACGTGGATCGATTCTATTCTCCGGTGATGCCTCACCCATGAGGAAGCTGAACAAGTGTTGAATGATTTCCACTCTGGATCATGTGGCGGTCATTTATCTGGGATGGTTACAGCCCAGAAAATCCTTCCTGCTGGCTATTTCTGGCCTTCAGTCTTTAAATACTGTCACGAGGCTGTCAAGAAATGCCCACCTTGTCAACATTTTTATCCCAAAAAGTGCACTCATCCTGCTCCGCTACACCCCGTCATTGTCATTGGCCCGTTTTCCAAGTGGGGGATTGATTATATGCATTGTAAGCCTACCTCAGTCGGGGGGCATGGTTACATCATCATAGCGGCTGACTATTTTACAAAGTGGGCTGAGGCCATGCCTACATATGTGGAAGGTGGTAAGACTGCCGCTCTCTTCCTGTTTAATCATGTCATAGATAGATTCGGAGTCCCGCAGTCC
The DNA here is from genome assembly GCA_001517045.1 of Pseudotsuga menziesii. Classification (NCBI taxonomy): domain Eukaryota; kingdom Viridiplantae; phylum Streptophyta; class Pinopsida; order Pinales; family Pinaceae; genus Pseudotsuga; species Pseudotsuga menziesii. Next base: position 185,581 of record LPNX010744155.1, on the reverse strand, counting down.
ATAGTTACTGATCACGAATCACATTTCCGTAATCAAATGATGGAGGAACTAAGTGCCAAGCTAGGTTTTCGCCATGAAAACTCTATGCCCTATTATCCACAAGCTAATGGTCAGGTAGAAGCCATTAACAAATTTTTGAAAACTATGCTTCGTCGGATGGTTGGAGACCATAAATCCAACTGGCACCACATCCTTGTCTCCACTCTTTGGGCTTACAGGACTTCGGTGAAAACAACTACTGGTTTCACACCTTTCCATCTTGTCTATGGACTTGAAGTTGTCTTGTCGATTCAATGCCAGATTCCATCCTTGAAACTTGCCGCCTCCAAACACTTCTGCATAGGAAGAGAGATTTTTGTACCTGAACAACCTTGACAAAACTAGGAGAGATTCTGCCTTGACTAATGAGGCACACAAGAAACACGTCAAGGCATAGTATGATAAATCTATCCAACCTTGTGGCTTTAACGAGGGTGACCTAGTTTTGACTTACAATCAGAGATATGACAAACTAGGGAAAGGAAAGTTCGAATCCATGTGGTATGGTCCTTTCGTTATTTCTAAAGTTTTAGAGAAAGGGGCCTCTGAGCTCGTAGACTACGATGGGATCCCTTTAGGGCAACCTCACAATGGGTTGTACCTGAAGTGTTACTATGCCTAGATCTCTCTCGGATAGTATCTTGTATATATGTATATTGCTTGACTTTCAGTGTGCTTTAAGTATTTTCAATATGGTTTTGAGTTTAGTATCCGTATCTGTTTATACCATGTTTTGGTCGTGCAGAGTAGATGGCTATCTATGGCTTCGCTGATGGTGCTTGCCGCCACACCTTGAATCTTGCCTCAGCTGCTTGGGTTCTATATTCCCCAGCTTACGATTTGGTCAGTATAGGAGCAGTTTGTATTGGTCCTGCTACCAACATCGCAGAGTATCGAGCAGTCATAGGTCTTCTGACTGAAGCTGCCTCCCAAGATGTTCGCAACTTGGTAGTCTTGATGGACTCTCAACTCATGGTTTGTCATCTAAACCATGTTTATACCATTAGGAATATTGTGCTTCTCCACCTCTTCTGGAGGGTACGCTTGTCAGAAAGGTCATTTGAAACTATCACCTATAGGCATATCCCTAGGGAACATAAAATAGTTGCTGACTCATTAGCTAATTACGTCCTAGATTGGCATATTTCCCATTCATGACATGAAAATCAAACTTGGTTCATTGTAAATAAACAATTAAAGACACATAAAACTCCTGTAAAATACATTCACCATTTGAGACGTATAAACACAAGGTAAAAGTCTGTATATATATATGAACATGTTTTACAAAAAATAGGTCACGAGACCTCATCTGAAGCACGTAGGATTTTAGGTAAAAATCACCATACAAAATCCTGAAGCTATCAGCGTTCAATGGATACATCATGCATACATAGTTTAGTGATGCTCATGGTAAGACATCACTACCCGGGATACTCTACGTAGCAGTTTGCTAAACCGACCTGGTACTCCCACTGTAGGTCTCTGATACCTCAGAGGGAGGTCATCAATGGAAGCATCAGGGATGTCTAGGGTTAACCTCTCTAGGTTTTCCTCTAACTCCCTAGTCACATCGTCACCCTGCAGTACGAAACGGGCTCCAGCTCGTTTATCCAATGGGGAGGCTCCCCCAAGTCGTGTTGCTACAACGTTTGCATGAAAATATTCAAGTCTCGTTACTTAACATAAAAATATAAAACATCAAAAACATAAAAACACTATTTCCATTTTAGGGTCTTTTGCTTCTTATCGATGTCACCCCACTGTCCACCAGGTGGGAGTGGTAGGTCAAGGTCACCGCTGAAGTCAGTGCCCGCATATGCATAATCCTCCACCATGAGGAGTTTATCTCTCAACCATCGAAAGAACGGGTCACCGAACTTTACCTCCCCCCTGCCCGCTCCAGTACGGGCCATAATCCAGACCCACCTATGCATGCGAGGGTCCCGCGCTCTTAGCTCTGTAAAGACTACCCGGGGTCTCATCTATGGAACTCACTTGAAGAAGAAGCAAGCTAGAATGGAACCAAAACCAAATTGCTTCAGCTCCCCCTACCTATACTTGGTCAACTGATCCTTGAAGATCGGAAGCAGGGCTTCCGCCCAGTTAAAGATTGTAGGTGCCATGGCCTCTATGGCATAGAGAATATGTGCTCTAGACGCCTGGTGCACTCCTTGGCTTCCTGCCACTCTCTGCATGGTAAACAATACAATCCATAGAGGTCCATCCATCACTTCTTTTATGGGGATTTTCTTCCCCGTTGTCCTTGTCGCAGGGATACAGTGATGGTCTATCAACTCCTATGTAGTGATGTCCCCTCCGCGGGAACCAGTCAGAGAGATGGGAGCACCCCATCTTGAAAGGCTAGTCAAGAAGTAGATGTCCTCTACCTCAATTGTCAAAATATGAGCACCAACCTCGAAATATTGTAGCTCCGGATTCCACATTCGGAGTATATGCTCTAACAATTGCTCATGCGATACCATACTGGGTGTGCGAAAGAATTTTAAGAGTCCGCAGTCTCTCAATGTGGCTATGCAACCCGCATTTCGTTCGGCGAAGGCGTCATCATTATCATGCTGTCTCTCTTTCCATATGACCATTTTGATCAGCATGAACCTGCCAAAAACAATCAAAAGACTTATTAGAATCATTTTTAATCATCCAAATCAATTGAAATGAGCTAGTTTCTCTTGTGTGACTATTTTTACTTCTCCACGGGCGGCACTACCTGTGCCCCATTGAGGACAGGCAGTGGCATCGCCTGTGCGCTATGTTTTTAGCGTAGTTCTAGCGAGGTACCGCATATCCCACAAGAGATAAGAGCGGCGCTTGCTCCCATGATTTTAGGGCTTGCCATACAAGTCCAAAACACCATTAGAAGTCAAAATTGAAGACGTAAGATGAAAGAGTAGGGTCTAGGCTATTACCTGGAACTGACAATGCTCGAATTTGACAATGGAAACTCCTGATATTAGTGACTGAAAATATGGCCAGGAAAGTGCTCCAAATGCTCTCCACTATGGGTAAATAGTAAAATGTTTTGAGTTTTCACTATTTACATGACTTTTATACACATTTTTGGGTTTGACATGCTATAGTTTTGTTTTGAAATCACTTATTACTCAAAATCTATTAGTTGTAATCCCTTAATGTTAGTTATTGGCGCATTTAACACTTGTTTTTGAGTCATTGCAGGATAGAAGAACAGTAACAGTAAAGTTTTGGGAGTTCATTTTGTACTTTTTTCGTACGACCATAAAACGGAAAAAGTCTTTGAATGTTTATTGCGACATTTTGGTCACGCTCTCGAAACTTGGTATCAAAGGTCTGAGTCCGTTTCTGATTCTTTTCAGGCTTGTAAAATCTCTCATTATCTATAGAGACCTAATGAAGTCTTCTTTAAACTCTTTTCGGGCTCCTTAAATACGAAAAGATTGTCAAGTGATCTTGTCTTCTTCATGCTCGTTAAAGCATTTGAAGAGTCGTCTCTTTGACGATAGGTTATCTCTTTTTCGGTTTGGATAGACTATTTATGAAAGAGGAACACTCTAGCCAATCATGACTGGAAGAGTTCTCTAAGGTATAATTTTATACTTTTTCTAGTCTGAGAGACTAAATCATACGAAAAAGGACCCTTTGGAGTCTTCTTCCATGGTCGTTCAAACTCTCTAAACATGAACGATACCGAGTTCTCTTTCATTGGACTCGTTAAATTAAACATTGAGATACCCATCTTTGGGAACGAACCCCTCCTCTCTTAGGTTCATAAAACATATGAGTTTGGACTTGTCTTTGGACGAGCTATACTGAGTGTTTGTTACCCTCTTTGAACTCGTAAAACCGAAAAGAGGCACACATCAACCATGATGGGGGAAATGGGAAGGGAATAATTTTGCAAATAAATGTTCGTAGTTTGTCGTTACCTTTGAACATGGCACTTGTCTGCATATCATTTCAGTCAATCGGGTATTCAGCTAATGTCCTTGACGATCCACTTTCATGAGTCATGTTTCTCCTTTGAGTCTTTCAAAAGAATACATTGTCCACTATCATACTGTGTGTTTGTCTGGTTTAGTCATGCTGCCAAGTCTTTTGTCGTGCCATCTGATGTTCAAAGGGAAGTTGAAGAAATTTTTTCCTCTGCAGTCAAAACAGTCTTTGTGTTAGTACTTTTGAGTCAGTCCTATGGTTAATACATTCACATCATTCCAAAACTATGTTCTGAGTTTCGTGTCATCGATGTGGGACTCATCATGGCCCTCCTTCGACGAGACTATTCCCGTCGACATCATCTCATCATCTGGGAAATAGTCTTAGAAACGAAAACTTAGTACCTTGAGATCTGTATGCCTTAATGACAGGTTCTCTCGCCCTTGACATAGGTTCACATCATTGACCTTTGATCGATAGAATCGACTGGGTGTTCGACATCAGCACATCTATTCACACTCAGTAGATTGTACTAGGGTACCTTGGGAATCATTGACATCAATGGTGATCTACCTCGCACTTGTTAACGGTTCACATCATTGACTGGTAATCAGGTGGTTTCTACCATGTTCGACTTCAGATCATTGTAATCACATGGATAGAATCGTACTTTGTGGAAGACGAGATGAAGACCCTGGGTATTTGTTTAGCACTCATTGCTTTCCCCAGGTTGCGATGGAGTATTGTATATCTAGCATGGATCCACATTTGTATGGTCGTGGCTATGCTCGAATTTGCGTCTGTGTGACATAGATCTATGTTGTATGTCTGGTAGCTATGTCCAAGTTTGAGTCCTCTATCACATGGATCTACGCTGTATTCTAGTAGCCATGCTTGTTTATTCCTCTCATGGATCTGCCTTGTATTGGTCTGTAGCCATGAGTTGGTTACATGTGTCTATGAGTCAAAAATATTGATGTACTACAGATGCCTACTCGACGACATTCTCCAACCGAGTTGACATTTTCACCTCGAAGTGACAACTTGTTCTCTCAAAGCTCTCACTTATTGTATCCCTCTAAGTCTCATGCTTTGGGGGGCATTTTGTTATACCCAAATCCTATCACCACCATGAGAGAAGACCCTTAAATTCCATGTTTTCTCTTAATCCCAGCACTTAGGGTAGAAACCTACTCTATTTTTCAATTCTAGTTGGAAAAACTCAGCACTACGCTTTCCTTGTGGGCCATGAGTGGTACCTTGCTCAGCACCGCCTGTATCTTGTTTTCAAGAAGCGATGCCACCGCCCATGCTCTTTGGTCCATAAGCGTTTCTCATCTAAACCGCTATGTAATAAGAGAAGAAAAGTGTTACCCTAGGTAAAATGGGAAAACGAGAAGTTTCTCGAGGCTTCTAGATCATGAGCCTCGTGTCCTCCCTTATCCCTATCATTATAGGTCAGTTGAGCTCGAGATCCCCCATGGTAGGATCTTAGAGCCACCTCACCCATAATTCTCTCAACTATTCCTATCCATTGAGCCTTGTAAATACAAGCTCATGTCCATAGTTGAGGGGGAGAACTATAGAGGTACTGTTATGCCGTTGGATTGACCACTTAGCCCAAGTCATTGGAGAGCATAGAGAGCAAAGTTGGATCTTATGGAGATGAAGTGTTTGTCTCGTGGAGATGATTGTCGACACTAAGGCAATGGTTGTAAGCTTCTCCATACACATTTAATGCAAAGGTGATTTCCATCCCACATTACTGTTGTTTTGATTTCACATGTACATGTTGTTAGATTCCTTAGTCACTAACATGGATAAGTAAATGATTTTCTGGTAGCTTTGATGTGTTTGCATGTTTGATCTGTTTGTAGGTACACAGGTTCACTATCGAAGCATCATTCCAGGTGTCTACGACATTCAAGGAAGGTCTTCATCCTTTGTCGTTCACTCATTTTTTCTGGATCTGAACCATTCAGACCAGAGGAACAACTTCTATCTGCAGAAGATGCAATATTCCTGATTACACAATTTTTCCTTACCAATGTACCTTCCACATTTCAAAGCTTGAAGAATTCTATTTTTAAACCTTTCCTCATAAATTTTGTGTTAGTATTTTTATATGATACAGTAATATACAAAACATCTTGAGGAGAGCATGTACAACATGTTGATAGGGTATTAAAACTATTTGCCAAGCCTTCTAAGTGTGACTTTGGGGTTCAAAAACATGAAAATTTGGGTCAAATGGTGTACAATGAAGGTGTCAAAGTGGACCTTAATGAAATTAAGGCTATCTTGGTATGAACAAATCTTAAAAACTTGAAGAATAATAGAGGATTATTAGGATTGATAGGATACTACCACAGTTTTGTCAAGAATTATGGTTAAGTAGTAGCACCTCTAACAAGGTTATTGAAAAAGGAGGCATTCTCTTAGACTCAAGAGGCAACCAACTCTTTTGAAAATGATTCATAAATTATTGTGGATATTCCACTGGAACAATTCATCACAACGGATCTTACAACTTATCTCTTTTTATTAGCTTATTTCCACTAAATGCTAAATAAACTATAATTGAATCAATAATAAATATAACAAAGAAATACAAAATCCACACAATAACACAAGATATTCCTTGGGAAAATCCACTACGGGAAAAAAATCCAGCCAAAAATGAGGACTGCTTTTATAATCTATAATGCAAATACAAAGGAAATGGTACTGTCTATGGAGTTACCTATGAATTTACGACCATCATTGCTACTCTGGGATCTCCCCCTTCCTCTAGTATGCTCTAATATCTACTTTAGTGTTGTTGCTCAACTATGGAACAATACCATAACATCATCAAAATTATGGAACAATACCATAACATTATCAAAATGGAACTCCTTCTTCTCATAATTGTTTGGTATTTAACTTAGCCTCATAGTTGTATAGGGTTAATTTTCAGGTTTTTACATGCTCGAAAGGGTTAGGTTTTGGACCTTCTAGAATGTTATTGAAAGTCCTGACTCCTCATGTGACTAGCTACAATTGTGTGAGAAAAGAGAGCTAACATGGAATCCACTCGGTACCATAGTGATCAACTGGATATGTCAACTTGTGAAAGGATTAACTTGTTCATATGGACTCTGTTTGAGGTGATTCTTAGACCATTGGAAAGGTATTGGAATGTAAAATCGCTTCAAGGGGCATATCATAAGCAATGAGCTTTTTACCCCTGAAAACATTGTTTAAACCCTCAAATGGGACCCAAAATGTTTTAAACCCCAAATATATAAAGTGAGACTTGCCCCTAAAATGGTCCCTACAAGCCAATTCATCCAATCTCTCCACCTAGAAAGCACGTCCAAATAAGTTGATAAATTATATATTGATCTATTTTGAATAAGAAAATATTAAAGTGGCCATGTGTACAACTCATGTATTAACTCACCCGACTTCACAAAAGCCTTTGTTATTGAATGTGATGTCTCAGGGCATGGTGTTGGTGCAATTTTAATGTAAGAATGAAGCCCCTTTGTCTTTGAGAGTTATAAACTTAAAGGAAAAAGCTTGCTCAAACTAATTTATGGAAAGGAAATGTTCACCATATGACATGCAATTAATAAATGACACCCTTACCTAATAGGAAAATAGTTTAAGGTAAGTGTTAATCCTAAAGTCTGTGCTTGACTGCACCGACACAAAGTTTAGGAATCTCAATTGTGGATAGACTTGGTTGATTGGTGGATCAAGGTAGATTGGGGCTCGAAGTATCAAAATCAAGGATAGGTCTCAGACATATGCACTATATGCTATGCAACCAAGTCCCATAGATAACATAAAAAGAGCAGAAATAGACAAGAAGAGAGTAATCCATGCCTTAATAATGAATAATAGAGATGAATAGCAATCATCTTCGAGGGAGGAACCTTCTTACACAATGTAATGTGTGCCCAAGAAAAGAAAATATGCGATGCTTACTAAAATGCAAATATCTCCTTCCTATATATAGGAGACACAGTTGTACAATAACAACTAATAGACCCACTAACAGACCCAATCCTACATCAATAATATGTAATACAACACCATATATGGGGGTAGAATGCCACACTATAGGGGAATGTGCCCAACATTTAGGGCTTAACATTCCCCTCTCCTTTAGACAAGCGTTGTCCTCAACACTTGGGTAGTTGTGGATGCATTGTATGAAGGCATCATCTTCCCATGTCGAATCTACAGTTGTAAGTTCTTCCACTTGATGAGGTACTCAATAATACCTTGATTTTGTAGTTGTTTGGTATGCGTTTCAATGATTTGTTCAAGTTTCCATATGTTTTTTCATTCTTCAATACTCCTTTGAATGTGATGTTGATCTACATGTTGTTTTACAGTTTTTTGAACATCTTTAGTATTTGCAGACTACTTGTCGGTGCTCTATGCGATCTACCACTGCTTGAAATATATATTTTCCTTCTTCAAACCTTGATTGGAATATTTTTTATGACCAACTTGGGCTGAGATAAATTTTAAATTTCATCTCCTCTAGGTCTTCAAATTTGGCTTGTGGTGGCATGATGTGTTCTCTTTCTAATGGCGCAGGTCTGACCTAATTTGGATGCTTCAGTAAAACTATATTGCAATTCTCCCAACAATTCTTATTGTTTGCCTATCCAGAAGAGAGAACTTGTATGGTATGCCAAGTGTCCAATATTTCAAATATAACTCTGAGAAATCTACTACATTTACTATGGTCAATCTTCTTTTTGATGCAATATGTCTGACTCAATTTGGATATTGGATGTTGTGGATATAACAATTTTCCCTATAACACCTTTTTTCAAACTCTGTTTAGAAGACTATTTTAGGGATGATTTGAAGCTGAGGTAAAATTTGAATTTTGGATCCTATGGTTCTGAAACTTGGCCTGTTGTATCCTAGTGTGTCCACTTTCTGATACTGCAGGTATGACCTAATTTGGATGTGCCAATAAAAATTTATTGCAAATTTCCCAAAACTTCTTATTTTTGGCTTATTTAGAAGAGAAAACTTGTACGGTATGTAATGTGCCCAATATTTCAGATCTAAGGATGAAACCACTACCATAGGTACTCTGGTCTATATTCTTTATGATGCAATAGGTCTTGTTGGAGACATTTACCTTCATACTCACTCCTTCGGTCAAATTGGCCTAGTTAAACCACTATCCTAAGTTTAATTTACATCAGTGGAGCATTAATTACCATCATCCCAGTCACTCCCATGCCTACCTACAGTCAAGGAGGCTAACTTAGCCTTCTCCTACAGTTAAGGAGGCTAACTGGAGCACTCCAGGGGTGATCTGTGTGACATTCATGCACCTAATTGCTAACTGGTGGTTACTTTCAGTTCAACCAATCAGTTACAGTCAGTTAAGGCGTCTCCATTCATTAAATATATTATTTAATGATTATTTATTATTATTTTAATGAACTGGAGTGAACAAGGCGCCTTCACCAACTTCTGATGGTCAGTTCAGCTTCAGTTAACCTCATCAGGGTTTATTGGAGTCATGCAGTACTAGCACTTGATGATTGGATTGATATGACATGTGTTTGATCTCCTTCCGTTGAGATTCAGTCATTTATTGCACTCCAACTTCAGTTAGGGTTTGGTGAGTCAATTAGGGTTTTGGTCAAGTGGTTAACTGAGTGAGATTGCATGGCAAAGAGTCAATTAAGCTAGACTCACTCACTGAATTCGAATTGTCCCTTAGGTATTCGAATTCTTCATGGAGTTAAGCTATTGCTATGCATGGGAATTGTAATCCTTTATTGTTTATATAATATACAGAGAGGAAACCTATTTGGTTCCAATTATTGCTAATTCATGAGTATTTGTTAATTATTCTTTGATGATTTTGATTCCTAGTTCCTAGATCATGTGCGAGAATTAATATGGTATCAGAGCTTACGGCGGGACGAAGAACAATCTCTCAAAAAACAAGATTTTTGACAGATTTCTCCATGAATTTTGAGCAATAGCTCAAAAATCCATCCCTGCACCGGAAGCCAAGGCTTACCACTCAATATCCCAAGTAAAGAACTTGTTGATCAAGCTTGCTTGATTGACTATGCTGGGTGTGATGAAAGCCTAGAATGTGCAGGCTGTCCGACCTTACGGTGCCTTTTTTGTTTTGATTTGCAGGTTTTATCAGGTACAACTTCAAATGGACTCATCAATCCCTCCTCTCACCCCATTCACAAGCTATTCGGAATGGAAGCTGAAGATGATTGCATATCTCAAGAGACAAGGTATCTATGAGGTGTATATTGGAATTGGAAAAGAGAATTATGGGAATGAGAATGACTGGCTAAATGACACTGACAGAGCTTTTGGATCAATAGCTCCGGCCCTTGATGATAGCTTGTACTACCTTATTTGTTCTGCTGAATACCCAAAGGAAATCTGGACAATATTGGACAGAACCTTTGGCAAGCACAATGAGGATCATAATAGTACTTTGGAGACCACATCCAGCACCAAAAGAGTTCTTTACTCAAAAGTATCAGCCTCTACTCTCTTCGATGAAGTTGTTCAAGATGAATATGAAGCAGAATCTTCTACACATTCAATTCGAATTGAAGAAAGTCTCCATGAAGTGACTCCTTCTCCTGATGCTCCGGAAGTTCATGAGATCTCTGATATCTCATCTTCTCATATTGCTGAAACAGACGAAGACATTTGAATCTCTGATATTGAAGAAAAATGCTACTGCACTTCCATGCAAACATTCACCGGTGATTTTCCTTTGAATTCTGTGCAAAATTTACCAGTAATTGCTTCCGAAAGTGAAGAGAAATTTGATTTTTCTTCCGCTAATGTTGCTGCTGGTGTGCAAATATGTAAAAAATTGGATATTTTGGAAGAAATATCAGATTATAAGAGTGACACATTCGCTCCCCATGATCTAGATCTTCCAGCAAAATCCTATAGGATTGCATGCACAAAAATTCAGAATTTTGAAGAAGAAGAAAACTATGCATCTACCGTCTCGGTTGACCATAATTTTGAATCTGATATGAACCTTATTGGATCTGATATGATCTTATTTGGATCTGATATGATATTTCTTGGTTCAAAATTTCAGGTTTATAAACCTTCAGTACTGCTTGTAGCTGTTCTCATCAACGATGTGAAGAAACAAGTACCGCAAGTCTCCTTCGAAACTGCTGCTGGGGATTTGATTTGATTTCATAGTTTTGGATCTGTTGTGAACTTATTTAGATCTGATTTACATTATTATCTGATATTATTTGGTTCATATTTTAAAATACAAGAGCTTTCAGTCATGCTTGTAGTTGCTCTCACCAATTCTGGTGTGAAAAATCAAGTACCGCAGTTCTTCTTCAATT